>CM070561.1:7427940-7915440 GCA_036346405.1 Phyllostachys edulis | reverse complement strand
AGATGGGTATGATACCACCTTTCCTACCACAAATTACTACTGGAGAAATGAGCAACTAATGTAACAACCAGAAGAACCCATCCAATCATAAAATGCTACACGTACCCCACCTCTAATACAAACCATTTCCTAACACCTCCCCCACAGGATGGAAGGACAAGAACGTGAAGAACAAGGCTTGGGACTCAGATTGGGGCTCTTGCCACAAGACAGAACAGTGGAGAACCCACCAGTTGATTCCCAAGGATCAATGCCAGGCCAGTCCAGAGCTACTCCACAACTAGAAGCTAGCCAGCCACCACCCACTGGAGCTACAGACCCGCCAGGAATAATGGTGGATGTACTCAAATTCCTAGAAAACTCCAGAAGAGAAGCTCAGGACAATCAGAATCGATTCATGGAAGCCTTGTTAGCCAAAGTAGCACCCACCACATCCCATCTAGCCCGTGGGGTTAGTCTGGGTGATTTTCTCTAGACTCGCCCTCCCACTTTCGCCAAAGCCACTAACCCACTAGATGCCAACGATTGGCTTGTGGAAGTAGAAAAGAAATTGGACACAGTTGAGTGCTCAGATGCCGAGAAAGTCCGTTATGCTTCCTATCAGCTAACCGGACCAGCCACTACCTGGTGACTAAACTATAACCACAACAGTGTCAGCGAATAGCCCATTACTTGGGCTAAATTCAAGCTAAGGTTCATTGAAACCCATGTGCCTACTGGCCATAAGGAATTGAAGAAACGAGAGTTCCAGGCTTTAACATAGGGGGGAAGAAAATGGTTGAGTATCTCAATCAGTTCAACAAGCTCTCTTGCTACACACCAACCGATATAGACACTGAAGAGAAGAAAATGGAAAAATTCTTGGATGGAATGCAGCCCTACCTGAAAATGCTCTTATCCATCCATAAAATTGCTGAATTCCAAGATTTGGTCAACCGAGCCATTATTCTGGAGAATGAACATACTAACCTCATGGAGGAACGAAGGAAGAAGGCCAAGGTAGACCACCATCCATCAATAGCCCATAGGCCTCTTTCTTTCCCGCCACCGCAACCACCTCAATATGGGCCCCCTAGGCCGAGATTTTTTCAATCCAGCATTTCAAAGACCCATAGCCCCACAGCAGCCAGCAGCCATTGCTCTCCAGTGTGCCAAGTGTAGAGGGAACCATTTGACCAAGGATTGCCTAAGGGACATCGATGCTTGCTTCAATTGCAGAAATCCAGGACATCATAAGGTTGAGTGCCCCCACCCACAGAGGACATCAGGAGCTCCACCACAGCTAGCATATGTACCAAGATTGTCTGCCCCGGTACCACAGTAGGGCAACCGCCCAAATCAACCTAGGGACAACACACCTGTCACAGGAGGAGCTAGAAGGGGAGGACCAGCACGCCTGACCCACGTGACTGCGGAAAAATTTGGAGAAGCCACAAACGTGATCACGGGTAAGCTGTTAATTCCCCCATCCATGGGTATAGTTCTTTTCGATCCAGGAGCAACCCACTCATTTATATCTTACAAGTTCCTAGCAGAACATGATCTAATATCAGAACCACTAGAAAAATCTATGGAAGTTAACACGCCTGCCGGAACAATTGAAGTAACCTCAATTAGAAAGAATCAAGTTACTATAATCCATAATACCAAGTTCTTGGCGGACTTGTTCGTAATTCACCTAAGTGGGTTAGAAGTAATCCTGGGTATGGATTGGCTATCTGCCCATGGAGTAAATATCGACTGTGAATCCAAACAAGTGTCCATTAGAAAACCTGACGGGACCAGATTGCAGTACCTTGGAATCAGAACCTAACAGCAACCATTTGATCTCAGCCTGGCCAACAGTCAAGTAAAGGAATTGAAAGACATACTTGTAGTAAAAGACTTTTCAGACGTATTTCCTGACGAACTACCTGGTATGCCCCCAAATAGTGATGAGGACATCACTAACCTTGCTACCCATGACCTACCACGTAGTACACCACCATCTGAAGCCGCAAAAGCATATCAAGGACCAATTACAAGAAGACGCGCTAAACAAATACTTGATCAGGTGAACGCTAACTTAGGACTTATTTCAGATCTCAATAACTTAGTAGTGCTTCCAATGTCCTCTTCTTTGATTGAACTCAGGTGCATTGGAGAGGAACAAGGAGGTCCAGAGAACCAACAAGTTTACAAGGCAGTCCAAAAAACCAATGAGTTTTGCAATCATTTTCTGCATGAATGATAATGGTTCCTATGAGCATTAATCTAAGTCTAAGCAACATTAACCCTAAGCGCATTGAAGAACACCTAGTCTAATCATTATAGCGGAATCGTAATTGACATACCCGAACCTGAAGACGCCATAAGGTTGTAGATCGGTTGATGTAGAGCAGTGCAGAGCTAGGGACGATGGTGCGGACGAGGCCGACGGTGACGGCGGCGGTGGCCTGCGGTCTTCAGTCTTCGCTCACCGTAGCGCCCGTGAGAGATCGGGTTTGTTGGGGTGTTCGTTAGCCTAGAACCACACGCGGTAGATCGGCCTGCTGAGTCCCCTAATCCTTTTATATGGCGCTAAGTGAACGGGACCGAAACCAACTTGTTGGTTATGCCCCCGATCAGGGCACGTAGTGGGGCGTACCCCCTTAAATCTCGGATGCAGTTAGCCGAGATCAATCCAACATTCTCCCCTTTGATCATAAGGCTAACATCATAAGCCCATTCTCAATAAAACAGCATACCAAGGTAATGCGTCGCATGACCAATGAAGTGTCATACAACCACAGTACCTATAGTGTGCTATCCCATCTTGAAATGGATATTCATTATACTTTATGGGAGTTGGTTTGCTTTAAGGTCCTTTTTATCCAAAATCAGAGGCTTTCCAATAAACCCATGCCGGCAACATGACCACGAAAGATATTGGGTGGTAAGCCTTTAGTAAGCGGATCCGCAAGCATTGACTTAGTACTAATATGCTTGATACTAATGGTTTGATCCTGGATTCTGTCTTTCACAACATGGTACTTAATGTCAATGTGTTTGGCAGCACCACTTGATTTGTTGTTACTCGCATAAAAGACTGCGGGTTCATTATCGCAGTATAAGGTGAGTGGTTTAGAGATGCTGTCTACCACTCTAAGTCTCGGGATAAAGTTCTTAAGCCATACAGCCTGCCCGGTAGCCTCATAACATGCCACAAACTCAGCTTGCATCGTTGAAGATGCCGTAAGGGTTTGTTTTGAGCTTTTCCACGAGATAGCTCCCTCAGCGAGTGTGAAGATATAACCTGACGTGGATTTCTTAGTATCAACACATCCCGCAAAATCTGAATCTGAATAACCAACAACTTCAAGGTTGTCAGAATTCTTATATGTGAGCATGAAATGTTTAGTAGCTTGCATATAACACAAGACTTTCTTAACGGCCTTCCAATGGTCCCGGTCTGGATTTGACTGATATCTGCCAAGCATCCCGGTTACAAAAGCTAAATCGTAGCGTACATACTTGAGCATACATAATGCTTCCGGCAATTTGAAGCATAAGGAACCGACTTCATCTGATCAGTTTCATATTGGTTCCTTGGACATTGAAATGTCCCAAACTTATCGCCCTTAACAATAGGAGCAGGCGAGCTAGAGCACTTATGCATATTATATCTCTTTAGCACTTTGTCAATGTATGCCTTCTGAGATAAACCTAATATTCCTTTGGACCTATCTCGGTGAATTTCAATGCCAAGAACATAAGAGGCATCACCAAGATCCTTCATATCAAAATTAGATGAAAGAAATCTCTTGGTCTCATAAAGCATATCTTTATCATTGCTAGCCAATAAGATTTCATCCACATAAAGAACTAAGATGGTGAATTTACTCCCCTTGAACTTAACATATATGCAGTTATCAACTTCATTTTCCTTAAACCCAAAATTCCTTATGACCTTATCGAATTTTAGGTACCATTGCCTTGACGCTTGCTTTAAGCCATAAATTGATTTCTTAAGTTGACATCCCATATGCTCCTTGCCTTCCACGACAAAACCTTTCGGTTGAGCCATGAAAACGTTTTCTTGCAAGTCGCCATTAAGGAATGCTGTCTTAACATCCATCTGATGTAGCTCTAAATCATAATGAGCTACAAGTGCCATAACAATTCTGAATGAATCTTTAGTTGAGACAAGAGAAAAGGTGTCATTATAGTCAATCCCCTCTCTTTGTGAGAAGCCTTTTGCTACAAGCCTTGCTTTGAACCTTTCGATATTTCCCTTAGAGTCATGCTTGGTTTTGTAGACCCATTTACTGACCATCTTGTTTTGACTCCGTCAGGAATTTCTACTAAGTCCCATACATCATTAGTGCTCATAGACTTTAGTTCAACCTTCATGGCATCAAGCCACTTAGAAGAATGTTCACTTATCATGGCCTCCTTATAAGAGGTGGGATCTTCTACCCTCCCTATATCATTAATATCCTCATTCATATAAACAACATAATCATTTGGGATGGCAGATCTTCTCTCCCGCTGTGATCTTCTAATAGGTTCAACAGCTATTGCAGGGGACTGCTGAGGCTCATCATTAGGTACAACATTAGGAATTTCAGAGACCTCAACAGTGGGTGCGACAATAGTATTTTGTACTGGAGGTGCAACCACCTGGGGTACAGGAATAAAGATCTCTGGGATAAGCGGTGAAGGAACATAAACCCACTTCTCTTCAAGATCTATTTTCCGGCTCCGTGTCCTCGTCATTCTCTAAGAACACATCGTGTCTTGTTTCTATAAACTTAGTTATCCTATCGTGATGATAAAATCGATACCCTTTGGATCTTTCAGGTACCCAATAAAATGGCAACTTATCGTCTTAGGATCTAATTTCCCAATATGTGGATTAAAATCTTAGCTTCAAAGACGACAACCCCACACTCGTAAATATTTCAAACTTGGTTTCCTCCCAGTCCATAATTCATAAGGTGTCTTAGGTACTGATTTACTGGGAACCCGATTAAGAATATGTGCGGCCGTCTTTAGTGCTTCCATCCACAAACTAGTTTGCAAAGTAGAATAGCTAAGCATGCTCCGTACCATATCCATAAGTGTACGGTTGCGTCGCTCAGCTACCCCATTCTGCTAAGGTTCACCTGGTGTAGAATACTGGGCAACAATACCATTTTCCTGAACGAACTTAGCGAAAGGGCTAGGAATTTGCCCATAAGGGGCATGTCTCCCGTAATATTCTCCCCCACGGTCCGATCTTACCACTTTAATTCTTAGGTTGTGCTGATTTTCAACTTCAGCCTTAAATATCTTGAATTTGTCAAGTGACTCGGATCGGTCTTTAATGGGAAAGATATAACCATAACGGAGAAATCATCGATGAATGTGATGAAGGAATCAAAACCATCCATCGATGTCACAGAAAAGGACCACAAATATCGGTATGAATTAATTCTAAGAGTCCTGTGTCATGAGTGGCTCCTTCTTTATTTGCTTTACATATTTTCCTTTAATGCAATCAATGCAATGGTGCGAGTTAGAGAAATCTAATGGGTGGAGAATTTCTTCCTTAATGAGACGCTCCATTCTCCCCCTCGAAATGTGGCCTAAACGACAGTGCCATAGTTTCGAAGAAGTCTCATCATTATTTTTACGCTTAGCATCACATACATTCAAAGATACATGAGATTCATTAAGGTAAAGCATATAGAGCTTGCCTTGTCTAAAAGCAAGACCAACATTATTTGAATTAAATGCAATAATGCACTTATTGTTACCAAAATTACATTTAAAACCATCATCGTCCAATAAAGAAACCGAAATCAAATTCCTCCTTATGGAAGGAACATAGACTACATTATTAAGACGAAGTATGAAGCCGCTATCTAAAACTAATGAAACAGATCCAACTGATTCAACTTCAGCTTCTTTTCCATCCGTGACTCTAAGACTTCGCTCCCCCTTTCTTAGTGTTCTCGCGGTATGGAATCCTCAGAAGAGTTGGTAACGTGCACAGTTGCACCTGAGTCAATCCACCAAGACTTAAGGGAGAAATCAGCATAAAGAGTTTCATCAATAAATGTTATTGTATCATTACCCTTTTTTGCGAGCCACTTGAAAAACCGACACAATCCTTCTGAAAATGCCCCGATCGCTGCGTAGTGACATTCATCCCCTTTAAGTGCTCCAGCAGGAGCAACATGGGGCTTAGGTGTATTGTGCACCTTAGGCCCTGACTTATCTGAATTAGGAGAGTAATGCAACTTTTTCTTGCATTTGAAGTCCCCTGAGAACTTCCTTTTGTTAGGACCGCCAACTTGATTCACAAGATCTTTCTTTTCGGTCCTTATTCTCTCTTCCTCCTGGACACACATGGCGATTAAATCGCTCATGCTCCATTTATCTTTCTGAGTATTGTAATTTATCTTAAAAGCAGTGTATTCAGAAGGAAGAGAGGTCATAATAAAATGGACTAGGAAACCATCAGATATCTCCATGTCCATGCCCTTGAGCTTTCCTGCCATATCAGTCATCGTCATGATATGCTCTCTTATGCTACCAGACCCGTCATACTTAGTGGTTAAGAGCCTTTGGATTAAAGTACTGGCATAGACTTTAGTGGAGCCTCTGAATTTCTCCTCAACTGAAGCCAGGTACTCCTTAGCATTTTCGGAATCTGGGATTGCTCCCCTGATCCCAACTGAGATAGAGGTCTTCATTATCATTAGTGACAGGCGGTTGGACCACTCCCATTTTTCAGCATTAGTGTCATAAGTTTTCTTTTTCTCATCATAATTTTCCTTACCGTCGGTGGGGGGAATGGGAGGAGTCACCCTTAACGCATAGTCAAGGTCTAAAACTCCAAGGACAACTGAAATTCTTTCTTTCCAAGCGGGAAAATTGCTTCCCGTAAGCTGTTCAATGTTGTCAATTGGGGCGGCAACATTTGAAGCGTTTATTGCTGCAAAATTTTTAAATAACATAAAAATATATTGCATGCAATTAACCCTACGTTGGTTTGATTAACAACATGCAAAACTACAGTTCTAATCCATATCACCGTTGGGCAGAAAATGGAAAAAGAACTTAACAATTTTAATACGGCGACACATGATTATAAACAACGTTGGTCAGAATATAATCATATGCATACATAATGCCAAAATAAAACGTAAAAAATCTCTAATCAAAATATCTCGTTGGTTCAATTTTAATTAGAGACTAAACATTATACATAATACATTTATTATTAGCATCTAAACAGTGCACAAAATAAAAAATAGCCTTAACTCTCAGCCAGCTTAAAAAGACACGATGGCCTTAACCGGCCCAATTTCTCTGCACACTCTCAGTCGGCCCAAAAGAGAAATGGCACAAATACCCTTGGATTCGAACGGACGGTCGAGATTGATCCCTGAGAAAAAAACAAAAGGCCACCAAAACCCTAAACCTAATTTCATTCTCCCCTTTCTCCTCCCAAAAAAAGCAAGCATGGCAAAGCAATGTGCATGCACATGAGGCAGCAGCGGCAGAGTCTTGAGGATGCGGCGCGGTTCGAGGCGGTGGCGCCACGGCTTGAAGCGGCAGCGACGCTGGGGAGCATCAGTGGCAGTGCGGCATCGAGGAGGCGGCTGCTCGAGGCTGGCGTGGCATGCACGCCACGGCAGCAGCTTGAGATTGTGGCGCACATGAGTGTGCTGCTATGACCCGTTAGCGGCAGACATGAGGACATAGCGCGGCGGCTTGAGGCTCCAAAGATCCCCAAAAAAACGTAAGTATCCACCACCGATTTGGGTTTTGATTGGGGTTTGAGGGCTCGGGTGGTACCGGTTTGGGGATTTCGTTAGGATTTTGCATAATTTCTTAATTCCCCTCCTTCTAAATGCTAAAACGAGAGACTGATTCGGTTCGGTTGGGACTAATTTGGGTTCAAAAACGAGTCTAGGGGTGCTCTGATACCAAATGTGACCATTAATCTAAGTCTAAGCAACATTAACCCTAAGCTCATTGAAGAACACCTAGTCTAATCATTATAGCGGAAGCATAATTGACATACCCGAACCTGAAGGCGCCATAAGGTTGTAGATCGGTTGATGTAGAGCAGTGCAGAGCCGGGGACGATGGTGCGAACGAGGCCGACGGTGACGGCGGCGGTGGCCTGCGGTCTTCGATCTTCGCTCACCGTAGCGCCCGTGAAAGATCGGGTTTGTTGGGGTGTTCGTTAGCCTAGAACCACACGCAGTAGATCGGCCTGCCGAGTCCCCTAATCCTTTTATATGGCGCTAAGTGAACGGGACCGAAACCAACTTGTTGGTTATGCCCCCGATCAGGGCGCGTAGTGGGGCGTACCCCCTTAAATCTCGGATGCAGTTAGCCGAGATCAATCCAACAGTTCCAGCCAGCATACACCAGACCAATGGATAGCTTGTCAAGTCTATTTTCGTACACTTCAAACCGTGCATCATTTGGAGTTGTGTAACGAAAGTTATGATCATTTTAGTAACAGCTGCACATGCTGATAAATGCTGCGCGAGAATTGAAGAGTCAAGCTCGAGTTCCACCCAAGAAAACCTTTCAGCTGCTCAAGAAAAATTGATGAACTTCCTTTTGTTTTCCCCCTAAACAAAGAAGGCTATTCCTAGTATAAATATTCCTGTACTCCAACTATTTGGCAGACCTTAAAAATCAATGAAAGATAGTACTTTGCAACAGACTGCTAGTGTTCTTACTCCTATGTTCTTGTGAGTTCTCTTTGGATTTGCGAGAAGGATCCTACACTCATCATATGGTATCAGAGTTTTCGTTGACACGGTAGGTTTCGCCATCCACATATTAGCCCTTCGTTCCATCGTGTATTCTTGTATTCTTGTTTTTTTTTGTTCCCTTCCTAGAGTACACAAAACACCCACAAAAATACCTAGAGCCCTTGTTTGGTACTGCTAATCTTGTGTTTCTCGCGTTCATCTAGTTGCTGGTTACAAACCTTGTTTTGCACCGTACCCCTTTAGAATCAAGTGGCTATGCTGTAAAAGAGAGAGAGAGAGAGAGAGAGAGAGAGAGAGAGAAAAGTTAAAAAAAAGAAGAAGAAAAAAAGAGTAGTAGAATCGAGTTGTGTTGCAAGTTACAGATTCATTATTTGAATTGTGGTGCTTTGGACCTGCAGCACCCAATGTTCTGTGGTTGGTTTACGTCACTTGATTTCAGTACCATAGCCCTCTTTGAGTCATGGGTTTTTTTATCGGCCGAGTATCGCCGATAATCGCCGATTAGCAATTCTATCGGCCCCCCGATTGAAATTCAAATCGGTTCCGAATTTTCAAATTCGGATGAATTTTGTCCAAAAAAAATCAAATTTCTTGAATTTTGTTCAGTTGATGATTGAGTGAAGTAATACAAGCCCATCTAAATCTTACTATCATGCTAACTAGCTCAGTTGATGATTTTTGTTCGAATTTGACTATTTTTTGAATTTAAAATCCGAAAAATTCAAATTTTTTTTGAAAATTTCAGCCGAAATTGGCCGAAATTTTCCGATTATCGTTTGTATCGGACGTATCGGCAGGTCCCGGTAAAAATAAATGACGGATAAAAAAATCCCTGCTTTGAGTAGCCCACCAAGCTCCACTCGAAACCGAGGTTAGTTCTTTCGACTCCTGCTGTTCAATCGCTGAATCACTTTCGGAAAAACTACCACCTTGCACAATCGCGGTTCAACGAGAATGCATAAGAGCATTGGTTAGTAGGAGGCGAGATTTTGTGATTCCCACAAATTTTACCTATACCACTATATATTGGTTCTAACTAACATGGCAGGATCTCAGTCAAGTGTGCATGGAGAAAATCTTGGAGAAACCGATGCCCCTGTAACACGTGCTGAAGTGCAGCAAATGCAGAATAATCTCCTTCAGGCCATGGAGAGGATGCTCAATGAACGTTATACAGCAGCTGGTGGTATGGTTCAACAACCACCAAATCTTGTTGATCCACTGGCTGAGGTCGGTGATGAAAATTCGGAAGGTGCTCAAGACGATAGAGAACTCAACGGCCTCCACCCTGGGGCTGGTCATGGCGCAGGCGCCCGGGCTGCAGCTAGTGTGCGTGGCCGAGGAGTGGCTGCACAAGCTTTGCCGCAAGGAGGAGGAGCACACTGGCGAGGCCAAGGCCCCCGTGTGCGCCACAACGATGATCAAGTGCCGTTTGCTCATGATAAATATGGCGAGTTTGATGATTATGGTGACAATGAGTTTGATGGAGTGCTGAGGCCACCGCACCGTGGTGCTGCCCATGGTGATAATAACCGTCGCCCTGGCCATCGTGGTCGTGAAGACCCTGATAGTGCTGCTCAAATCAAATTGAGTGTTCCCAAATTTACAGGGAAAGAGGACCCCAATGCTTATTATGAATGGGAAGAACAATGTGATCAGATTTTTCGAGTGCACATTTTTTCGGATGCAAAGAGAGTAAATCTAGCTTATGTTGAATTCTCTGGCTATGCCTTGACTTGGTGGAACCAGCTACAAGAAAACCAAATTCAGTTGGGACGAGATCATATAAACACATGGGACGAAATGAAGCAAGTGATGAGACGACGTTTTGTTCCATCTCAGTATCAGCGAGAACTCCGGAATAGGTTGCAGCGCCTTACTCAAGGATCACACACAGTGGATGAGTACTATAAGCAGATGGAAACCCTTTTGATTCGTGCCCAGATCAGAGAAGATGAAGAGTCTAAGATGGCTAGATTTTTACAAGGTCTTAATGAAGAAATTTCAGATTTTCTTGAGATGTTCCCCTATAATACTTTGCAGGAACTAGTGGACCAAGCCAAGCGAACTGAAAGGAAAGTTCAGCGCCATGGACATACTCATCCTTCTTTGAGCCGCCCTACTGTGGCACCCTGGCGACGTCCCCAACAGGGCCAATCTCATGCTAGTTCCCGGTCTCAAAGCACGGTGCAGCGGCCAGCATTGCCTGCTGCTAGTGGAAGGCAAGTGGCTTCATCAGCATCTTCTCCTGCTGCTCGTAATGGTGATAGACGTCCTCTTGCATCCACGGGTGCATCATCCGCAACACCAACTCCTAAACGCAGCCGTGACATCGAGTGCTTCAAGTACAAAGGAAGAGGGCGCATTTCTTCTGAGTGTCCTAGTAGAAGGACCATGCTCACTAATGAGACAGGTGAATGGGAGTCTGAAAGTGACCCTGAGGAAACTAGGGTACATGACAAAGGATTTGTTGATGGTGAAGAGAAATTTAGTTATGACATTCAAGCTGATGAGGGAGATAATAATTGTTTTATTTCTCGACGTGTATTAAGCGTTAATGCAGTAAAAGAAGATAAGGGACAGTGGCATAACATCTTCCATACTCGTGGCACAATTAAAAGGAAGGTATGTCGGATCATTGTTGATAATGGAAGTTGCAATAATATTGCTAGTTCAGATTTGGTGGAAGGATTGTGTTTGAAATAGCGGCGTCATCCCAGTCCATATAAGATGCAGTGGCTCAATGATTGTGGTTCATTGCAGGTTAACAATATTGTGACAATTCAATTCTCTGTTGGAAAATTCAGTGATCAAGTGGAATGTGGTGTGGTTCCAATGCAAGCATGCCAATTGCTATTGGGACGTCCTTGGTTATATGATCGTGATGTTCAGATTAGTGGCCAAGCTAACAAGCTTACTTTCTAGTACCAAGGGAAGTGTATATCCTTGCTTTCTTTAACACCAGAGGAGATAATGAAGGACGATCTGAAAAGAAAAGAGAGGGAGAGTGAGAAATACTTGAGTGAGAACCAGCAATATAGTGAGCGAGAGAATCCAAAGACAAACAAAAATCCACCGCGAAAATTAACCAAGCCAAGAGAAAAAAGGGTTTAGTGATGATGGCTACAAAAGGGGACATGAGGGAATTGAGAGAACCCAATTCTACATTTCTTGTACTCATGTACAAGGAAGACTTTTTATCTGCTAACGACTTACCCCCTACCTTGCCCAGTTCTGTTCTTGACATTTTGCAGAACTGTGAGGATGTGTTTCCCGACGAAATACCACCTAGACTACTACCCAAGAGAGGCATTGGACATCAAATAGACTTGGTACCTGGTGCTCCATTGCCAAACCGACCTCCATATCATACCAACCCGGCAGAAACTAAGGAGATCCAACGCCAAGTTCAAGACCTCCTCAACAAAGGTTATGTAAAGTAAAGTATTTCTCCTTGTGCTGTACCAGTTCTTTTAGTTCCAAAGAAAGATGGATCTTGGAGAATGTGTATAGATTGTAGAGCCATTAATAATATTACTGTGAGATATAGACATTCCATACCTAGAATTGATGACATGCTTGATGAACTCAGTGTTTCTACCATCTTTTCAAAAATTGATTTATGAAGTGGCTATCATCAAATAAGAATGAAGGAAGGTGATGAGTGGAAAACAGCTTTCAAAACCAAATTTGGCTTGTATGAGTGGCTAGTTTTGCCCTTTGGTTTAACAAATGCACCCAGTACTTTTATGAGACTAATGAATCATGTGCTTAGAGCTTTCGTTAACAAGTTTGTTGTAGTTTACTTTGATGATATTCAAGTTTACAGCAAATCTCTTGAAAAACACCTCGAACACATAAATTGTGTGCTTACTGTCTTAAGGGAAGAAAAATTGTATGCTAATCTTGCCAAGTGCACTTTTTTGCACCGACAAGTTTGTTTTTCTTGGCTTTGTTGTTTTAGGACAAGGTGTGGAGGTGGATGAGGAGAAAGTCAAGGTAGTTCGAGAATGGTTGCCTCCACAAAATGTAAGCCAGGTAAGGAGTTTTCTTGGGCTTGCCGGATTTTATCAACGGTTAGTGAAGGACTTTAGCACTATTGCTGCCCCGATCAATGAATTAACAAAGAAAGATGCCCCATTTCAATGGGGTAAAGCACAAGAGAAGGCATTTGAGGAGCTGAAAGCTAAGTTGACATCAGCACCACTCTGAAAGCTAAGTTGACATCAGCACCACTCCTTTCACTACCGGATTTCGGTAAGACATTTGAGATTGTATATGGTTTCAAACCCACCGCTCCCATAGACCTTTTGCCTTTGCCTTTGCAAGAACGAACCAATTTTGATGCAAGCAAGCATGCTGAATTTGTGAAGAAGTTGCATGAGAAAGCCAAGGAAAACATTGAGAAGATGACTAAGCAGTATGAGAAACAGGCAAACAAAGGTAGGAAGCAGATGTTGTTCGAACCAGGTAACTTAGTATGTGTACATCTTCGTAAAGAGCGCTTTCCAGAGCAACGCAAGAGCAAACTACATCCACGAGCAGATGGTCCATTTAAAGTGCTTAAGAAGATCAATGATAATGCCTACAAGATAGATCTTCCTCATGAGTATGGCACTAGTACAACATTCAACGTTTTAGATCTATCTCCCTATTTTGGACCATCAGTGTCGAGGACGACTCCTTTTCAAGAGGGGAAGGATGATGAGGACATCACTCACCTTGCTACCCATGACCTGCCACGTAGTACACCGTCATCAGCTACACCACCATCTGAAGCTACAAAAGCATATCAAGGACCAATTACAAGATGCGCTAAACAAATGCTTGATCAGGTGAACGCTAACTTAGGACTTATTCCAGATCTCAATAACTTAGTAGGGCTTCCAATGTCCTCTTCTTTGATTGAACTCAGGTGCATTGGAGAGGAACAAGGAGGTCCAGAGAACCAACGAGTTTACAAGGCAGTCCAGAAAATCAACAAGTTTTGCAATCATTATCTGCATGAATGATAATGATTCCAGCCAGCATACACCAGACCAATGGATATCTTGTCAAGTCTATTTTCCTACGCTTCAAACCGTACATCATTTGGAGTTGTGTAATGAAAGTTATGGTCATTTTAGTACCAGCTGCACATGCTGATAAATGCTGCGCGAGAGCTGAAGAGTCAGGCTCGAGTTCCACCCAAGAAAACCTTTCAGCTGCTCAAGAAAAACTGATGAACTTCCTTTTGTTTTCCCCCTAAACAAAGAAGGCTATTCCTAGTATAAATATTCCTATACTCCAACTATTTGGCAGACCTTAAAAATCAATGAAAGATAGTACTTTGCAGCAGACTGCTAGTGTTCTTACTCCTATGTTCTTGTGAGTTCTCTTTGGATTTGCGAGAAGGATCCTCCTGGCCCCCCCCCCCTAGTTCGTGCTCTACGGTTTCGACTGTTTTGTGTGGATTAGTCCTGGTTTGTGGTTATGCGATTGTTCGGACAGCGGGTCGGAGTTCTTATAGCTTCGGATCGTCTTCCCCATCGCATGGGTCATAACCAACCTTGGTAGGTATAAAGCTAGTTATTTCCGTTGTTACTTTTATCCTCAATATCTTACCTACGCCGTGAAGTTCGAGCCACCCATATAACCCTATACTCATCAGATAGGGAGATAGAATTTAATATCACCCTAATCCCTAGGACAACACCATTCTCAAAGAGGCCTTACAGAATGAATACCCCGAATCTGGTAGAACTGAAAAAGCAACTGGATGAACTTGAAGCCAAGGGTTTCATCAGGGAAAGTACTTCACCTTGGGGAGCCTCGGTGTTATTCGCTAAGAAGGAAGACGGAGGAGTAAGGTTATGCACGGATTACCGAGAGTTAAATAATGTCACTATCAAAAACAAATACTTGTTACCCAGGATAGATGATCTCTTTGACCAATTGAAAGGGGCATGGGTATTCTCAAAAATTGACCTAAGATCCAGATGCCACCAAATCAAAGTCAACCCCACCGACATAGAAAAGACTGCCTTTGTTTCACGATATGGGCACCACAAGTACATAGTGGTTCCATTCGCAATGACTAATGCCCTAGCCGTATTCATGAATTTAATGAATAAATTATTCATGAAGTATCTTGATAAATTCATTGTTGTCTTTATTAACGACATCTTGATCTACTCTAAAAGTGAGGAAGAACATCGGCAACACCTCACTACTGCTCTGGAAATCCTAAGGGAAAACCAACTCTTTGCCAAATTCAGTAAATGTGAATTCTGGCTTAACCAAGTGTCATTCCTAGGACATATCATATCTGGGAGAGGAATAGAAGTGGAGCCTTCCAAGATTGATACTGTCACCTCTTGGAAACATCTAGGAAATGCTACGGGAATTAGAAGCTTCCTAGGATTTGCAGGATATTACCGAAGGTTCATCAAAGGATTCTCTCAAATCACATCACCTCTCACAAAGCTCCTGAAGAAGGATATGAAGTATGTATGGACGGACTTATATGAGAACTGTTTCTAGGAGTTAAAACAATGCCTAACCACAGCTCCAGTTCTAGCTCTACCCAAAGATGGCATTGAATACGTAGTATACTGCAATGCATCAAAGTATGGATTAGGATGTGTGTTCATGCAAGATGAGAAACTCATCGTGTATGCTTCCAGGCAACTAAAGCCCCACGAAATGAACTATCCCACTCACGATCTTGAATTGGGAGCTGTGGTATTTGCCCTAAAAATATGGCGACACTAACTTTATGGATCAAAGTGTACATTGTACACCGATCATAAAAGCTTCAAATACATCTTTACCCAGAAAGAGCTGAATATGAGGCAAAGAAGATGGTTAGAATTGATTAAAGACTATGATCTAACCATCAACTACCACCCTGGAAAAGCCAATGTGGTAGCTGACGCTCTCAGCCGAAAAACTCAGTGTAACCACCTATCTGCTGAAAGTCACTCCAAAGACCTAATTCAAGCTGTGGCCAAAATGGAAATAGAAGTCCAAACTACCACTTCAGAAGCCACCATTGCTGCCATGATATTTCACCCTACCCTTCGTGATCAGATTCAAAAGCAACAACTTCTAGACCCTTTCATCAAGGAGCAAATCCAAAGGATTAAGTCAGGCCAATCCTCAGAGCTCCACATAGATGATTCTAGAATTCTTTGGCATCAAACAAGGATTTGTGTGCCTGACCAACCATAGATTAAAGAAATTATATTATGTGAAGCCCATGATACCCATTATACAATACATCCGGGCAGCACTAAAATGTGTAGAGATTTAAGAGAAAATTTCTGGTGGGCGAACATGAAAAGACAAAAAGCCGAGTATGTGAGCCAATGCGACACCTGTCAGAAAGTTAAAGCGGAACATCAACGCCCAGTGGGATTGCTAAAGCCACTAGAAATACCTGAATGGAAATGGGAAGATATTTGTATGGACTTCATAACAGGTCTTCCCTTAACCATCAAAAAGAAAGATGCAATTTGGGTAATTGTCGACCATCTCACCAAATCGGCCCACTTCATTGCCATCAATCAGAAGTACTCAATAAATAAGCTAGCCGAGCTCTACGTGGAGAGGATAGTCACTCTACATGTAGTACCGAAGACCATTATGTCAGATAGAGGCTCAGTATTTACCTCTGGATTTTGGAAAAGTCTGCACACTACTTTGGGCACTTAGCTCAATTTCAGTACGGCTTAGAAGATATGCTAAGAGCCTGTATAATGAATTTTGGAAATTCTTGGGAGAAATACCTAGCTTTGGCTGAGTTCACCTATAATAACAGCTATCAGTCCAGTATCCAAATGGCCCCATTTGAAGCCCTCTACAGAAGGAAGTGCAAGTCACCTATGTGCTCGTACGAAGTTAAAGAAAGACCATTATTAGGCTCGAAACTAATACGGTAGAATGAGGAGAAGATTCAACTAATCCGGAAGTGCCTTAAGATTGCTCAGAGTAGGCAAAAGAGCTACGTAGACCAACATCGAAGAAACCTACAATTCGAGGAAGGAAGTTATGTATACCTAAAGGTATCACCTATGCACAGGGTGCACCGATTTGGATTAAAAGGGAAACTAAGTCCACAGTATGTTGGACCCTTTCATATTTTAGAGCGTAAAGGCACCCTAGAGTATCGACTGGAATTACCAAATCAATTATCAAGAATCCACGATGTATTTCATGTACCACAACTCAGAAAATGCCTGAGGGGACCCTCTCAGCACTTAACCAATTTTGACATACCCCTTTAAGACAATCTAACCTACGAAGAGCATCCAGTGAAGATCCACAAGACAGAAGACCGATAGCTGAGAAACCAGAATATATGTTTCTGCAAGGTGCAATGGAAGAACCACTCCCAACGAGAAGCCATGTGGGAGAAAGAAGACCAGCTACGCGAAGCCTACCCCAACCTATTCAAGTGAGAAGCAAATTTCGAGACAAAATTTTTCTAAGAGGGAGAGGATGTGAGAACCCGAAAACCTAAATCTAGATTTATCATCGTTAGTTGGTAATTAACAGTAACTAAAATACAGATAATAAAAAACGAGATTTAATCACCGTAACGAACATAAAAGATATACACCAATCACCATCAACATGATTCACAATATAAGCTTACAAATCAAGAATTCAGTAACATAAATTACACTTGAATGTTTATCACCAAAGTACCACTGAATTAGAACATTAATACAAACTCAGAATTATTACAAGAATGTTTTGCAACGAATTAAAATGTGCACATTACAGCTTTGAGTACATTACAAAAGAATAAAAATGAAACTATCGCATTCATGCCGCCGAAGCCCTCCTTGTATCATTGTCCATTAAACACCAGCTTACCAAATCTTTTTTCCATAGCCATCTGAAACCTGCACATATACCACTTTCCAACAATACCCACAGATAGTAGCAAGCCTAGTATTATTAAAGTGAGGTTTGGAAGAAAGAGAAGATTGCCATCAGATTTCGTGAAGGTCACTAAGGCTCCCCGACTAACCTAAGCTATTGGCACCATCTCACCTTCCGTGGGTCTCATCACCCGGCAATGTTAAAGCCCGACACCCACGAATTACCGACTTATCTCCATCCGCAGAAATATCCGAAAACAGTCTCAAAGCCCACCTTTGGACCAAAGGTCGTTAAGCTCACAATAAGATAAGCATCCTTTGGACCGTAGGTCTATCAGCAATACCCAGCCATCAGTGGAATGAGAGAGCCAGGGAGATAAGAACCAAGCCATCCAAAATATCAAGCACAGGAGGCCACCTCAATGCCAGTTAGATGCCACCCCACGGCCAGCCATCATAAGTTCATTCCCCCTTGGTCACAACACCCACAAACCACCATTTTTTCACAAGCCAGCCGAAGCACCCCTTCCTTCACAAGGAAGCAAACCAAAGCCAAGACCACCAAAGAAGCCACCATTCCCTCCACCTCTTGTCCTCAACCAAGAATCATCAACCAAGAACCACCCATACCAGTAAACCCAAGTCAGCACCCTCACCACCACAAGGAGCAACTGGTGGAGAAGAGCAGGGAGGTAGGGAGGACAAAAGGAAGCAAGGACGATATCTACGGCAACTTCAAACCAACATCGACCACAAAGTCCGACAACAAACCGATAGCGGGGACCATCAGCACGAAGAAAGAACCAACCGAACCATTGCCATCAAACCCTTTGCCTTTGCCATTTCCAAATCGAACCCGACAAAGGTAACCCACTTTGGTAGCCATTCCCATTTTTGGCCAAGGCTGAACCCACTGTAATATCACTAAGGGGAGGAATCAGGATGGATAAGGTGGAGTAGTATTAGTACCTGAGTGCATCGCCATACAGACAACAACACCACCCTTAGTAGCCAGCCCAACCATCTCACCATGCTTAAGCATAAAATAGCATACATCAGTACAATAAAAATCAAGCATCAAAAGAATGAAAGCAGTCCAAATCATAGAAACCTAATTATCATTAGAAGGCGAAGAAGTTGAGACCACATTCGGTCACCCCACAAACCAGCGAACGAGGTGGTGGGAAGCATAGGGAGCCAGGGAATGATGCGGCCCGAGCAGGCCTAGGGGCACACACACGGGCCGATGGCCAGAGGCCAGCAAGCTGGGGATGCGGCCCGAGCCAAGAGGGCGGTGCACCGAGCCAAAGACGGGACGGCAGTAGCGGCGGAGTAGGCCCCAATGGGCTAGTGAGCCGGTGGCAGAAGGGTGGAGCCGTGGCCCAAGACCTAGCCGGAGTTGCACCGGCGGCTGGCAGGCGAGCGGCGGTGGCGGCAATAGAGGAGCCTGGTTGGCCAGGTGGAGGGGAGAGCCGAGGAGCCAACTCCACGGAGGAGCAATGGGGAGAAAAGTAGAGAAATAGAATTGGGGAAGAGGATGAGTGCTGCCTGGGTGTGTCGGCCGGGGTAGAGATAAGGGGGAGAGAGATTAGAAAGGGAATTAGTTAGAAGGGGATTAGGGAAATAAAAATAGGAATTAGTAATTAGGAAGAAAGTAGATAAATAAATCCAGTGAGGATTAGTGGAAGTAATTTGCCAGTAGATTTGAACACTAGTATTAAATCATGTGTGCAGTGTCAGACCAAATAGTTTTGTATGAGCCGCGTACGAATAGTTTTCATTAGACCGACCGATAAAACAAGAAGAGCGTAGAAAAAGAGGTAGAATAAATCTAGTAAAATCACCTTTGCGTTATAAATACTTTAATCATGATAGGTTAATTAGAATAAACAAACCAAATCTTTTTAGCAAATTAAATAATTGCGTATGCACTTAAGTAAAATCAATTAAGCAATTTTTGCATGAATAAAAATTTAATAGACTTAGTTGCATTCGAGTGCGAGTAGTATTTTATTTTCATGCGATAAAACGCAAGTTTCGGCAACCTCAATCCCCGAGCCATTAGACCGTAGAATAACCGCGGTTGGGGAGTGCTAACATATCGGGGATTTGCAAAATATTATTCAATTAAAATTTGCTAGCTAAAAGAACCAACTGACCCATATACTTATGCTAGCACCAAAAGAAACTAAGTATTTATCTACGTATTACGTGCGTGTGTTGTATAATTGCAGAGGCTGATCCGACGTAGGCTGGATTCGTCGATCCAGAGTACCTTGACGTCGCTTTTAGTTACTACAACGATGAAGGCAAGCTTACTTTTGAGCATAAATATAGTTATATTAAATGTATACCGTATATTGCTGTATCATATATGCATTGCATCAAAAACTATGTCTCAAAATCAAATCAGTTAAAGAAGGCAAGAAGAAGAAAAGATAAGAAGATGGTAAGAGCCGTACAACTGGAAGAGGGTTGTTGTACTGGAAGAGAGTTAATAAGGTTGATAAAAGGGACCCTAGGTAAGGAAAGAGAAGAGGCAAGAGGTGGGATCCTTTTACATATGGTTATAATATAAGGACAAACAAAACTCTTACTTAGATAAGGGGTCGTATTTAAGTGCCAACCATTTTTCCGTTTCGGCGAGCAGAAAATGTTGGACCGAAAAGGCGACTAGAGGGGGGGTGAATAGCAGCACTATCTATTTTTCGCTTTGATCAGATTCAAACATGATATTGACTCCAATAGCTATGAGAACTATGAAGATCAATATATATAAGCGTAGCGGAAGACTTGTACTGAATCCCCTTGAAACCCCCAAAAGAAACGACCAAAAACAGAAAAACCAGCCTGATGAACAGTACCGGTTGTACCGGATGAACAGTGTCAGTTGTGCCAGATGAACAGTAAAAACAGGCAAATGAATAGTAAACAGCCTGAAAACGAAATCAAAAATTCTTGTAACTTTTGATCCGTAACTCCAAACTTCACGAAACTTGAAACACACCTTTCTAAGGATGTTAGGAACCTATTCCATGCAATGATTGTGAAGATCGTTGCCAAAGTTCTAACATTTTTCCATTCGAACGAAGGTTGCTCCAAAAACGAGTCAAAACGAAATATGATCTAGAGACTTGCTCGTGGGTGAATGATGATCAAGATGATCCTAGATGGGTTCCCACTTGTCACAGCAAGTTAGATCAAGGTAAGAAAACAAGTAAAAACTCGCGGATCAAAGAAGGACAAAAAATCACCAAATAGAGAGGAAGAACATGGATAAACTCAACTTGTTGCAATCTTCCTTGGATTGATTTGAGAAGATGAATAATTACAACCACTCCATGCAGGAGGACAAAGACTCAATACATGAGCACGAAATCAAATCCAACTCTCTAGAACCCTAACCTCCACTTTCCTCTCCCTAAGCACAAAAGCAAACTAGGGTTTCACTAATAAAAGGGTTGAAGGGGGGGTGCAGCCACCTCCCTCCTCTATTTATAGTGCAGGCTTAGACCTTCTAGAAGATTGAACCCTAATGGGCTCCCGTTAAGGCCCACACACAAACGGGTCACACACGCACGCCTTTTAAAGTGTCGTCTTCATCTCCTCTTGACCTAATCCGCTTCTTCACGCCATCTTGCACCGCGGGTTGGTAAAGGGTCACCAAGGCGGTATTTGGTAAAATTACCAAAATACCCCTTCTTGATCTTTTTTCAAAGACCGAGTCCCATCTTCGTGAAGCACCTCCCATGCTTCGCCACGTGTAGGTTGATCCAGCGGCTCTCATCATGTCGGCAAGTCTCTCCCATCCGGCTCCCATCGAAACCACCATGGCACTTGCACCGACCCCCGCGTCGCTTGATCCAACCCGTCGCACCAAACTGCCCGTTCGGCCACCTTTGTCCCTTTTGCGCCATGCTTGACTCCATTGACTTCACTCGACATCCCCGATCGTTCTGGACCTCAGCTCTCCAAGCTTAGTCCCGATCATCCTCGCCGTTGACCGTCATTGACCTCAAAGCAACCTGCATAACAATACACAAAGAAATCGATTTCGGGAATAAGTTCTTCACAATTTGACCCACGTTAGTCAAAACATGCATCATGCAACACATATGCCATGAAACCTATGAACTTGATCTAATTCAAACCACATCGCCACTTTAGGCCGATGAAAGACAAAATCGGTCGATCGCCAAAATGGCGGTCGACCGCCATTCATAAAGCCGGCTCGATCACATACCAATGCCGGTCCGATCAAGACCGACCGACAAAGACTTTAACCTTTGACGAAAACGCGTGATTCGACAAACCGTTAACGACATTGCCAATTGTAACATCATCCTAAGATCATGCAAATATATTCATGATATCCACAATCTCCCCCTTAATGAACACATTGGCAATTTCCCACAAATGCAAATTTTGAGGTTTGAAAAGTAAAAACTCAACGTTTTCGCACAAAGGCACAACTTGGTCCAAATGCTAGAGAAAGCAATGGAAATGACCAAGTTGGCTTCAGAATAGTATAGGCAAGTGAGATAAGGCAAAAGAAAACAAGAAAGCTTCATTTTCTAGAAAAGAGTCAAAATCTCACTTAAGGTCCACATGAGAGAACAATTGTTCGAAATGACCTTTAATCATTGTGAGTTTCCAAGAGTTGTAATTCAAGTTCAGACATGGTAATAAGACCACAAGAATGCAAATAAGTCCCCCTCACTATGATCCTTATTTTTTAGAAAATCTCAAAATCTCCGATTTTCTCAAAAACTTTTCCCCTTTAAACATTTTTACATCTTCTCCCCCTTTGACAATGGAGTCATCAAGGAATCACGCATTTCTCTCGTCCAGAGATAACAAAAGCAGAATTGAGGAAAAAGCATAAGAAAGAGCATGCATGAAATGCGATGAAGTGGCTTCATTTTTGTATTTTTCAATTTTTTTATTACAAGAAGCTTTGGAGATTACCCAAAAGAACAAGCTAGCATTTCTGATATTGCATATGACATATCAAGCCTAACAGTACTAGCAAGATCATGTTGAGACATATATAACAAAGCTAAGCAAGAAGGCTCAATGTAACATAATGAATTTTATCAATTTAAGCAAAGCTTCAAATTCAGCAAGTTCATCAACAGGGATCCTAAAATGATAATGGCCATGTCAAAATGTCAATGTGAGATCAAAAAGCTAACAATGACCACATTAATAGACAAACAGGTCCGAAATGAATCATTTTGCTCAATTTTCTCAAACGCCCATTTTTCAACAGTTTTTCATTTGCAATGAATATTGAAGTTGACTAATGATCTAAACTAGGAGCCATCCACAAACTCTTCCTAAGCTTTGACCAAAAGTTGATTAAAGGTATATCTTAGTGAAGAAGATCCTGGACTAGGAGCCATCCACAAATTCTTCCTAAGCTTCTACCAGGGCGACAAATCTTGAGGTTCATGTCAGTTTTGACAAGCAGTCCCCATGAGATCGTCTGGATCATCAAACTATCTCCAAATTTATGTCTATGACATGCAGTCTCGTAAGAGTAGTTTGGCACATTTTAAGCATAAGACACTCTTGAAATTTGATTTTTCATTTTTCACAAGAGCAGTTTTAGATTCTCAGAAGAACAAGAAGCTCAAGTAATGATCAACTTTAGATTCAAGAGCTAACAAAGCAATTTTGATAGGGCCAATGTCACAAAAGGAGCACTAATTACGCAACTAGCTAAAACATCCACAGATTACAGTTTTTAGTTCAAGTTGTTTTAGAGTTCTAGCACAATCAGCAAAGACTTAGCTATACATGTGAAAGCATGATAATTCTAGCAAGTCAAAGAATTAGACATGGCATTGAGCAAGAATTGAAATACTAAAGCTCCAAAGGGTAATAAGCAAAGTTTCATCAATTTTAAAAGATAAGCGGAAAGCTTATTTTACAATGCATCTTTTTGTGTTTTTCATATGAATGCAATATGATACAATGAGATGCAAGAGAAAACTCGAAAAGCCTAAAAAGCCTAAAAAGATAAAAAAAAAAGATCAACAAGATCAAAAGAAGATCAAGAAAAGATCAAATGAACAAGGAAAGATCAGAAAATATCTAACTCCCCCTCAAACCAACCCATAGGGATAAATTACCCCTAACTCACTTCTCAAGGTGGCAAACCTTGTTGGGTCTAAAGGCTTGGTGAGGATATCAGCCAACTGAGCCTCGGACTCCACAAAATGTAGCACAATGTCACCCTTCTCAACGTGGTCTCTAAGGAAGTGATAGCGAATGTCTATGTGCTTGGTCCTAGAATGTTGCACTGGGTTTTTAGCAATGTTAATAGCAGAAGTGTTGTCACAAAAAAGAGGAACACTAGCAAAGCTTAACCCAAAATCCTTAAGAGTGGAGACCATCGACAAAATCTGACTATAGCAACTAGCAGCAGTTACATATTCAGCTTCAGCAGTGGATTGTGCAACAGAGGATTGCTTCCTAGACGACCAAGAGACAAGAGAAGTGCCTAAGAAATGACAAGTGCCAGAGGTACTCTTTCTATCTAACAGATAGCCCGCAAAATCAGAATCAGAAAACCCCCGAATGGACAGCGAAGAAGAGCTGGAAAACCAAATGTCATACTGAAGGGTAGAGTGTAAATACCTGAAGATGTGCTTAACGGCTTGGCGATGTGAAGTCCTCGGAGACGCCTGAAACCTCACGCAGAGGCAGACCGCAAAGTGGATGTCCGGTCTTGAGGCTGTCAAGTACAGAAGAGATCTGATCATGCTACGGTACTTGCGTTGATCCACAGTTTCTCCTTCCTCATCTAGATCCAAAGCAGTCGAAGTCGCCATGGGAGTGGCGATCGGCTTGCAGTCACCCATCTCAAAGCGCTTGAGTAGATCCTTGGTATACTTCGTCTGATGGATAAAGATCTCTTCCTTACATTGCTTGATTTGTAGCCCCAGAAAGTAGTTGAGATCGCCCATTATACTCATCTCAAATTCTCTGGACATGGTCTCAGAAAAACTGGAAATAAGTGCATGAGAGGAACCACCAAAGATAATATCATCAACGTAAATCTGAACAAGCAGGAAGTCATTGCCATGCCTAAGAATGAAAAGAGTCTTATCTAATTTTCTCATTTCAAAATCATTCTTAAGCAAGAAGGTCTTAAGTCTATCATACCAGGCTCTAGGGGCTTGTTTAAGACCATACAAGGCTTTGGATAGGTTAAAAACACGATTAGGGTGCTTGGGATTCTCAAAGCCAGGGGGTTGTCTAACATACATTTCCTCCTCTATAAAACCATTCAAAAAGGCACTCTTAACATCCATTTGATGCAACCTAAAACCTTTAGATGCAGTAAATGCAAGCAAGATGCGAATGGCTTCTAGTCTAGCAACAGGAGCGAAGGTCTCATAAAAATCTAACCCCTCAACCTGGCTAAAGCCCTGAACTACTAACGTAGCCTTGTTTCTAACCACAGAACCATCCTTATTTTGTTTATTTTTAAACACCCAACGGGTTCCTATAACATTATGACCACTAGGAAGTTCTACAAGGTTCCATACTTTATTTCTTTCAAAATTCTCTAACTCTTCATGCATGGCATTGACCCAACTAGCATCAAATAAAGCGTGTGATATATCTTTGGGTTCAAAAGAAGCTACAAATGCAGAGTGAGAAAAAGACTCGGATCATGATACCTGGAGTGAGTGACTCGCTCAAGGAGATTATCAATCATCTGATCCGGAGGGTGTTGCTTCTGAATGTGCAAAGGAGCGCCTGGGGGAGATAGCGTCTCTTCGACCTCCACAGGTACTGCTGATGAAGAAGTCGCAGAAGGAGCCTCAATTGGAGGTGAAGCAGTCGTAGCAGGTTCTGGAGCTTGGGCAGCTTGCACAAGAACATCAGCAACAAGTGGAGGAGCAGTATCAAGTTTATCCTCATCTTCTTCAACAAAAATGCTCTCTGTCACCTGTAAGTTACCTGAAACATCGGATCTAGCTCCAGGGCTAGTCTCATCAAAAGTGACATTGCATGTCTCTTGGACAATGTTAGTTTCAACATTAAAAACCCGAAAACCCCTCGAATGAGCAGGATAACACAGAAATAAACCATCACAAGTCATTGATTTAAATTTATCTAGGTTTCCTGTTTTCAAAATAAAACACTTCGATCCAAAGACTCGAAAATGCGAAACAAAGGGTTTTCTGCCAAATCGAAGCTCATAAGAAGTCTTGCCCAAAGACGGTCTAAAAAAGACATGGTTTGAGATATGACAAGCTGTAGCAATAGCTTCAGCCCAAAACCTCCTCGGTGTGCTATACTCATCTAGCATCGTCCTAGTCATCTCGACTAGGGTCATGTTCTTCCTTTCCTCAACGCCATTTTGTTGAGGGACGTGTGGAGAAGAGAACTGATGCTCAATACCGCGCTCAGCACAAAAAGAGGCAAAAGAAGCATTCTTGAACTCCGTGCCATTGTCACTGCGGATCGCTCTCAAGGCACCAGGTAGTTCAGAAGCCAAACAAAGAACAAGGTCATGATAATAATCAAAAACCTCATCCTTTGAAGTAAGAAAGAACACCTAAGAATATCTTGAAAAATCATCGACTATGACAAGAATGTACCATTTGCCACCGACGGACCGAACCCTAGCAGGACCAACAGTATCCATATGAAGCAACTGTCCCGGTCCGTCAGTCATGACCATAGCCAATGAAGGGTGTGAGGCGGCAACTTGCTTTCCATGCCTGCAGGGCACACATACAGCATCCTTGACAGCTTTGAGTTTAGGCAAACCTCTCATGAGATCAAGGCCGCTAACTCGTGTTAGGTGGTCAAAACCAATGTGCCCCAAACGTCGGTACCAAAGCCAGATATCAGAAGAAGATGCAATTAAACATTTAAGAGATCCGGCAAGAGATTCAGAAAAATCAGCTCAAAAAATTCTACCAACTCTAGAAATCCCAAACACAAGCTCACCGGCAGAATCAAGCACACGACAGGCATTTTTCTTAAAACGAATTTCGTAGCCATCATCAAGAAGATGCAAAACAGAAAGTAAGTTGTACCTTAACTTGTCCACAAGAGCGATGTCCTTGAGAATGAACTTGTCGTTCACCCTGATCGATCCAGTTCCTTCGATCCGCCCTTGTGTATCATCTCCGAAGGTGATGAAGTCATCACCCTTCGACCGCGTGAAGGAAGTGAACCATCTTGAGTCTCCGGTCATGTGGCGTGAACAGCCGGAGTCGACGAGCCACGTGTTCTTCCTCCTTCCGCGGTGATCCTAAAAATCAAGGCACAATAGACCGATGTGACTCAATACTGGGATTAGTTAAAATAGACTTGGGAACCTAGTACTGAGACACACGTCTGCGAGTAGTATGCAAAGCAGAAGTGCTATCCTTGATTTTATTCAAAGTTCTGTTATGAGCAATGGTAACAATAGCATGAGATGCATCCTATCTAGGAACATGATGATGAACATGTGAAGTAAATCCTAGTCCAGGTTTCTTATTTCCAAATTGACCTTGTCTCTAAAAGCTCTAGGTTGATTAGATGACATTTTAGCAATATTTCTCTTATCGTTCTTCAACCTACGCCAACAGAACTCAACCAAATGTCCACTCTTCTTGCAATAGGTGCAATGGTATTTGGTACCACTGGGAGCTTGGCAGCATCATACTTGGGCTTGCCCCCCTGAGGTTTCTTCCAGGCAGGCTTCTCATCCTTGCAGTTGCCCTTACCCTTCAGCTTGGGACAGTTTGCCCGGATGTGATATAGCTCTCCACACTCATAGCACGTCACAGGGCCACCTCTCTTTTTGTTTCTAACATTGTTATATACCTGTGTGGCTTTCTTGACTAAAAGAGCTAAATCAACCTCAGGAAGACTTTTAAACTCTTCTTCTTGAACAGCAGATAAACACGTAAGAGAAAAACCAAAAGAAGACTCAGAAGAACCATCAGCAGTTCTTTTCAGAGGGTCAGCTACCAAAGCCATATTGTCCTTCTTAGGAAGACTACTTCTCTTGATCTCATGAGTCTTGAGCTTGCTATAAAGCAGCTCCAAAGTGAGAGTAGAGAGATCGACGTTCTCCTCTATGGCAGTTGCCTTCATCTCCCACTCCTTGGTGTTGATTCCAGCTAAGAGGTGGGTGGCATTCTCAGATTGAGAGTACTCAATGTCAACAGCTCTCATCTGATTGATAACCTTGTTGAAGCGAGTAAAAACGTCATCGATGCTCTCACCAGGACGCATCTCGAATTTGTTGTACTCTCGCTTGTAGACCGTCTAGCGCACTTGCTTGATCTGGGACGATCCCTCATGTTAGGTTTCGAGGGTGTGCCAAATCTCATGTGCGGTCGCAAGGTTGCAAATCCTATCGTACTCTTGCCTACCAAGCCCAGCATATAGAAGGTTCTTTGCCTTGTTGTTGCTAGCCAAGAGGGCTGCTGAAGCCGCCGTAGCAACTTCGGGCAAAACGAGCAGAGCTCGAACAACCTCCATATAGCTTGTCCTTTGCTCTCAAGGAAGACTCGCATGCGGTTCTTCTAGTAGGCATAGTCGAGCCTATCGAAGACATGTGGCTTGGTCGAGTACTTATCCATCGTCAAGTTCAGTGACCAGTTAAGATCAAGATTGAACTAACCGGGCTCTGATACCACTTGTTGGACCGAAAAGGCGACTAGAGGGGGGTGAATAGGAGCACTATCTATTTTTCACTTTGATCGGATTCAAACATGATATTGACTCCAATAGCTATGAGAACTATGAAGATCAATATATATAAGCGTAGTGGAAGACTTGTACTGAATCCCCTTCAAACCCCCAAAAGAAATGGCCAAAAACACAAAAAAAACAGCCTGATGAACAGTACCGATTGTATCAGATGAACAGTGCTGGTTGTAGCGAAATCCGGTTATACCGGATGAACAGTGCCGGTTGTACCAAGGCGGTATTTGGTAAAATTACCAAAATACCCCTTCTCGATCTTTTTTGAAAGACCGAGTCCCATCTTCGTGAAGCACCTTCCATGCTTCGCCACGTGTAGGTGGATCCAGCGGCTCTCATCATGTCGGCAAGTCTCTCCCATCCGGCTCCCACCGAAACCACCATGGCACTTGCACCGACCCCCGCGTCGCTTGATCCAACCCGTCACACTGAATTGCCCGTTCTGTCACCTTTGTCCCTTTTGCGCCATGCTTGACTCCATTGACTTCACTCAGCATCCCCGGTCGTTCTGGACCTCAGCTCTCCAAGCTTAGTCCCGATTATCCTCGTCGTTGACCGTCATTGACCTCAAAGCAACCTGCACAACAATAGACAAAGAAATCGATTTCGGGAACAAGTTCTTCACAACTTGACCCACGTTAGTCAAAACTTGCATCATGCAACCCATATGCCATGAAACCCATGAACTTGATCTAACCCAAACCACATCGCCACTTTAGGCCGATGAACAAAGACAAAATCGGTCGATCGCCAAAATGGCGGTCGACCACGACCGTCTAACCACTCACATAAAGGCGGTCTAACCGGCCTGGCCGGATCGATCACATACCAATGCTGGTCCGATCAAGACCGACCTAACAAAGACTTTAACCTTTGACGAAAACGCGTGATTCAACAAACCGTTAACGACATTGCCAATTGTAACATCATCCTAAGATCATGCAAATATCCCCATGATATCCACAGAAAAGGTTACCTTGCTACGTAATTATGTACTCCACAACGGGTAGGATAGTAAGCGCATGGTGGAGTGTTGGAAACTGGAAGAGAGCCGACCCAACCAACATTTCCGGAACTCGGTGGAGGTAAGCCACTGACGAAAAGTAATGGGTGGAGACATGTTGGGACCCAAAAATACGATTCAGGAACCCTCTGTGTTTTCTAAACTAGTCCTTGATCAGTAGCTAGCTCACACAGGAAACAGTGATGAAATACCATCCATTTATTCGATTTAACTGAAAAGATCTCAAAATAACAAATAATAATAATAACTGGACCTTATGGTCAACGTTTGCTTAACTTGCCACGCAGGGCTGAAGAAACAAATAAACTCTTGCAACGGAACAAAACTCTTGAAAAGGCCAATCAACATGCCCACAAGCAATCGAGTGGAGAATGTATCCTAATCCGCAAAACATTCATAGTCCTCCTTCTGAAAGAACTCCTAAGCAACTTGATATTCTTCAACTAATCAACAAAGGCGTAAAGTCGTAAGTACATAATCCCCGGACACATCCATAATCGCGGACACAGCTATTCAAATAGTTTTACACTCTACATAGGTTGTACAGTTTTACCCACATAACACGACTTCTCTAGTTTGTTTAGCATCCGTCGATACCACTACTCACTACCTTAGGTAAGCAGTCTAGAGCACGTGACAAAGCCTTTACAAAGTCCTATTTTGACTCAGTTCTGCTCGCTAAGGTTTCACCCTCCTGGCCCCCTCTTGCGCCAAACACAACCCAAACAGAACCAAATCAAAATATCGCTAATTAATTAGCCAGGTCCATCCCATAAAATACATGTGGTTGTATGGTTAAGGCCCAGTTCAATGACACACAAGATTAAGTCCTTGACAAGTTACTCAGGCAAGAATACCACAAACCCACAATATGTTAAATCCACATCCCCACTATCCACCAACCACTCGCCCGAGCAAAAACCATTTTGTTTAACCAAGACCAATGACATACCCCTGTCATGGTTCACAAATTTTAATAACAGCAGTGGCTAACCACCATGATTCCATATATCATTAAGTCAAGATTAATCATTGTGACATATGTAATAAAGAACTCATCGTAACTAAGCTTGACTAAGCAACAATACGCTACCCATGTTGGTGATACAAATATGTCCAACTAAAATTATCCAAGCTATGGTGACAAAGGATTCATGGCATTCAAATAATCAAAGGAGACATAATGACAACAGGTAATAACTAATCCCGAAACAATTTATATAAAGATAGCATGCAATTGTATAAAACAATATACTTTTGAAATCATAGGTTCAATATGACCAAAGGACTACAACTTACCTTGGAATAAATTCTGAAATTGATCTTGCTCTTGGTGTACCCCTCCTTGCTCAAAGCTTCCCACAGAATCAATGTCTACTCGTAAACAAAGCAAATAAACCAAATAAATAAATAACAGAGCCAAAACTAACTCCAAAAATTAATAAAGCTCTCAGATAAATAGATCTTGAATTTAGATGAATTTAGGAATTTCAATGGACTCAATCGGAGTTCGGATGCAAAAGATATGGCTTTTGGAAGATTGAAATCACATAAAATCATGAAAATCACAATTTATGGATTTACTGGAATTTCATTTCTGAAGGAAAATATATTTATGACGTCAGCTGGCGTCAGCAACAAATTTCAACCGAAACAAATAAAATATTTGGAATTTGACAAGTGGGGCCCACTTTCAATGAGATGGTGTACCATGGACTAGGTTTACGGGTGTTTGGCCCGGTTTTGGATCTAGGTGTGCCACATGGTGCTGACCAAGGAGGCTGACGAGGACGCCACATATGCCAAAAGATGACATGGCTGCTGAAGTGGAGGGTGACGTGGCTCAGGTCAAAAGAAGAAAGCATGGTCGGTGACATGGCTTGCGGCGGCAAGGTTGGTTCTACGGCGGTGACTTCGTGACTCAAAGAAGACTTGATCGAAACAAAGAGGGGCAAGATTCGAAGGCGTAGGATCGAGGAGCATCTCGGGGAAAACCGAAGATGACTGAAGATGACCAGAGCGGCGACAATTTGAGGATGACCGGAGCTAGAGAAGGAGCACGGCAATGAAAGCTCAGTGATGAAAAGAGAGGGCAAGAAGAGGGGATTGGATGAGAATATTATTGCGCACAAGATGACGCGTTCAAAAGGGCAGGGATCTCACCAAATAGCAGATAGGCAAGAACGACGACGGCCGGCTTGATGACGAAACCGAAAACAGTGAAGGGGTGGTCCTTGGGCGAAGGTGAAGACATCACAGTGAAGACCACACTATTACGGACCCGATGGCAGTTGAATCACAGCCAAATATGCAATGAAGGTGGTGAATTCTGGCGGCAAAGAAGCTTCAATGGCCGACGGTCCCTTGGTGATTACAGCGCAACGATGAACGGAATCGGGTCAAGGTGTTAGGGTTTCAAGAGAGGATGGCTGCGTGGAGGCTTGGACGCGGGTGCAACTCTTTATATAGAACTGAGGGAAGGAGTTTGAAAAGGATACGGGCGGCGCTGTCGCGTGTTCTCCTCGAACTCCAGAGTCCAAGAGGAAGAAGACGAAGATGTAGCAAAGGCGGGCCCACATGCAGTGGAACAAAAGAGAAAAGCTGGCTCGGCTTAGTCTTGCGCATGGGAAAGGAAGCGGTCGACACGGTTCGGCTTGGGTTGTCTCACGCGCGCGCACGGCTCGGTCGGAAAAAGGAAACACGGCCGAAAAGGGAAACGGAAACGGCCCAAAGAGAAAAAGAAGAAGGCACGGGCCGGGCGAAGGAAAGATGGCTGGGTTGTAGGAAAATAGATGTGGGCCAAAGAAAGAAAATTGAGCCCAAGAAGGTTTTCTGAGATTAATATTAGCTTTTCTTTTTAGAAAATAGCAGGAAATCCAAATGTCAACTAGAAAATAGCAAATGCACTTGGAAAAATTCTAGAAAATTCTAGAAAAATATATCCAAGCACATAAAATCCAAATAAAATAATTTTGATAATAGTTGATGTTGAGATTATTCATATTAAATTATTTTTGAACTTTGAAAATTCCAATTAAGCTTTAACTTTAGCAGAAAAATTCAAATGGTTATATTTTTTAAAAAAAACTTCGAAACAAACCAAATTTTTGGGATGTTACAAGACATAAATACGTAACCTGGAAAATATTCTATATTCTGATCTCAAAACCGCATCAAAGAAAATGCGGGAGGCCCGGAGTCATTAGAGCTCAGAGTAGCTATGGGTAAAGTGGTACAAGCCTACGCAGTGCTAAATAAAATCATAAATTCATGCATGTCTCCTGGATTGGAGGTTGCGGTAATCCTCTGGGGGTTTATCTTCTTACCAGGTAACAAGTAGACTTTTCAGAATTAAAATTGCAACCTAAATCTTGATGGCTTTTTTCAGAACAAGAGAGGAGGTAGGAATATGATAAGGACAAGAGGTAGAGTCATCGGGTGTATTTTGTTATTACATGTTTGCTGAGTACACTAGTACACTCTTGCTATCTCTCCCTTTTCTTAAATCCTAGTCCGGCCGGGAGTTATCCCGACTGGGATGAGGGATTTGCAGCTACCGAGGAGGTCACTGGTGACGAGAGCGTTGGTTACGAGGAGTATGACGAGGTGGATGCCCTATTTGACTTGTGGGACAAGTGGACCGCTGGAGGGACCTAGCAAGTAAGCGTTGGAATGTATTACCCCTTTGTAATTAAATAACCATATCCAGAACCTTAGTCTTGTGTAACTACTGTTGTAATAAAGAATAGTTTCTATCTTATTGTTCTGCTGTGCTAACTCTGGTGAAGGCTTACTATTCATTCGAGCAGTGTTCTACTGAGCAAACGAATAGTAATCTGTATGCCTAAGTGTGATTACCCCTGGGGTAATGACACGAGGCGCCGCATGCCGCCTCCCGTAGCTCCCTCATCCCTCCCGCAACCCATTTTTGAGGTCAACACGGACTCCCCGTCATCCTACCGTCACCGGCGAGCAAGCCATGCCACCGCCGTGCCCCTCCTCTGTTCTTCTCTTCTATCTGTATCTCTCTGTTCTCTCTTGTGTGTGTGGAGATGATTCCATGACAGGTGGGCCCAGAAGGAGGTAATTTCACAGGGAGCAATAGAGGAGGTAACCAAACACAACTTATTCAACTTTATCCCTCTAATCAAACACCATCTTAAACCATCATATACCATCTCATTCAAGCAACTAAACAAAATCATGTATTATATCATCCCACTAGTCAAACACAATACTTGTACCATCCTATACAGGATCATTCTATCTATCCTGTACGATCATTCTATCTATCCTATACCATCTCATCTCATTCACATGGATTCACTAAACCAAACGCACCCTACGCTAATAATGTACTCAGCAACGTGCATGCAGGAAGCAAAGGCTGCGGCAAGTGAATGGATATTTAATTCATTCATGTAGTGGATTGCTAGTGCTGCAGAGTGGTTCGTCAGTTTCGTTGGTCTTTAATTCTTCTGATGGTCTTCAATTCTTCTGACGAACCGATTCATCTGCATGAGTAACTGATAATGCATACGCAGTCTCCTTTCACTCGTGAGAAGAGACAAGCAGAGCTCACAGTACACATTTGAAAATAATCTCCGTTCTCTAATCAAGGGAACATTAAAAGTAGAAGGCAAAGAGGAGAGAAAACGCTCTACAATGGTGACCTACATTATATAAAAGGGTTCCCCTAAATGCGGTAAGTAGATAGATCGAGCGGCGACAAAGAGGTACGCAGATCACTATCACAATTTGGTTGAATCAAATTGTACTTAAGATTCTGAGAAATGATGGTTTCCGTCAAATCTTGTGGAGATCGTGCTCTTATCCATTTCGAAAAAAAGTGCTGCCAAGGATACGTGTACTTGCAGGGTCATTCAGCCACCAGTTCCATACCAATCGGACTAGATGCGGATAATGTATAAAAATAGGCTATTCGTTGTATCCTACCGAATAACTCCAAATTATTATAATATGTTATCGATATCTCACAGATAATCTGTTAGTAGTGTTTCACGGATAGCCTCACAATACATAGCATATTGTGAAATATATAGTTATTCAGTGGCACCTCGTGCTTTCCCAAAAGAATTTGGCTTGCAAATGCACACTCGATTTGGAATTTTTTTAAAAAATAATCTATTTTTTATTTGAAATTACAAAAATAATACCGCTTAATTTTTTTATAGAAATAATCTCGAGTCGCCGTACACAACCGCCGTGCGACAAATCTCCAAGTCGTGCAATAGAAGGACGATTTAATGGTTTGAAGCATAGTCGCCTAATGGAACGACGACTTTTATGTAGTCACCACACAGTGGAGCGACTAGCTCCGAAGCCGCACACTATTCGCCCAACCGTATGGCGACTTGGGTTGTTTATTAAAACTCGCGCGCGACCGAACAGTAACCATTTCTCTCAGCAGACAAGGATAGCAGATAGGGAGAGGAGAAAAAGGGGAGAAGGCAAGGAGAGGGAGAAGCAGAGGAGCTCGAGAGAGGGAGACAAGAGGAGGAGAGGAGCTTAGGAGAGGTACACAAGGGGAGGAGTAGAGCTCGGGAGAGGGCGGTTTGGGAGGAGGGGAGCTCGAGACGTGAAAGAGAAAGACGAATGAAGCTCGTTGATACGAAGAGCGGGTCTCCGCGTGAAGGTAATACTCTTGTTTGTTCTTATTCTCGGCCGAATATTGGCGACGTGTAGCTACTTGTTTGTTTAGCACGTATATGGGGAATGTATGGCGAGAAATCAATGGTTGCAATGTTTGTAATATTTGCAGTGATAAATCAGTCATGTCGGAGCCCACAAGATTGAAAGTGTATTACGGTGTTGGTACGGTTCGTGAAGATCCGTACGGTGTTGACCTAAGTGATTTCCAGCAAGTCACTTTGGTACACCCGAACCTGGAGAATACCCAAATCGGAGATGTCCTACACTGACTCACCAGAAGCTTCTCCTTGGACCCCGAGGTGTGGAGTGTCGTCATACAAGGGGTTTGGAGTCGGTCTCCCACGCACATTCGGTGGGAGTTGAGCAGAGTGATGCGCACGGTTGCATGGAAGGGATTTCTGGAAGGTTGTAGGCGCCTTGGCTACGAGTGCGTGCTACTCGTGCAGCCATGTCCGAAGGTAGTCCTCGGAGGCCCTTCCGACAGCTACCGTCGGGTTGGTGGGAGCAGCTCGAACGCGGAGCGTGTGGTTCACGAAGAAGACGCGGTGGCCGATGGTGTGGAGGCAGAAGAGGACGAGGTGGCCGACGTTGAGGAGGCAGAAGAGGATTAGGTGGCCGACGTTGAGGAGGCAGAAGAGGAATATCGTGCACCGCACACTCAGGCCAGTCCCCAGGCAGATTTAGGGGAGCATGTCGACAGCATAGTACGTCAGATGGAGATTGATGACTTGACAGCTCAAGCGGAGGAGGAAGCTTTAGAAGAGGATGATGATGACTCTTCCGAGGAGGACAAAGGTCTCATCCCGCAGGGATGGAATAGGGTGGACGTTGAGGGTCTTACTGTGCACGACGAGCACGAATCACCGTGGGAGTACCATGGGACGAAGGTTCGGCTTCGTGCAATGTTTGCTGACAAGGGATCACTACAGGATGCCATTAAGCTGTGGGCCTTGTCTATGCAATGGCCGTTTCGTGTACTCAAATCCAGCTAGGAGCAATACACCGTGGTATGCGAGCAGGCTGGGTGTCCTTGGTGTATGCACACAAGGAGATCCAAGTACGAGACTCACTGGATTGTCTCGAAGGTGGAGGGGCACTCCTGCTTGCTCAGTAGTGTTTTGCCGAGGCATCGCAACCTGACGTCCACCTTCGTAGCCAATGTGATGTACGAAGAGATAGTGAAGAAGACGGACCTAGAGGCTAAGCACATCATGGTGGCTATCGAGCAGAAATTCAAGTACAAGATTAGTTACGCGAAGGCATAGCGTGCTAAGCAGAAGGCTTTGGAAAGGAAGTTCGATTCTTTCGAGGCATCTTACAACAACCTTCCTCGTATGCTCCAGGTGCTGCAGGACAGGAACCCAGGCACATAGATTGCTGTGAAGGACCAGCCATCCAAAAGACCGCCGCTAGGTTTTACGGTATTGCAGAGGACCTTCTTAGCATTCGGTCCCTGCATCAATGCATTCAGACACATGTTACCCATGATCTTAGTGGACGGGACATTTCTAACTGGGAAATACAAGGGCATGATCCTAACAGCAATTGGCATTGATGGCAACAATCAGATTCTGCCCTTAGCTATCGCTTTCGTTGAAAGTGAGAATTTCGACAGCTGGTTGTAGTTCCTTAGACATCTGAAGGTGGGAGTAGTTGGGGCACGTCCTAATGTCTGCATAATCCATGATCGCTACCCCGGGATGATGAAGGCCAACCAACAACTTCAGCAAGACCCCGATGAGCTGCTCTCCTAGCCAGACCTAAGGAACAGATGGTGCATTCGCCATCTCGGGGCCAACTTCTTCAAACAGTTCAGGCAGCAATCGTTGATGAAGCTGTTCAAGAGGCTTGCTATACAAAACCAACAGCGTAAATTTGATGTGTTGTGGCAGATGTTGGACGAGCACACCAGGAAGCATGTCGTCGAGAGGAACAAGCATCTCCTCATTCCTGAGGCGGCACAGCCCGAGCGCCTTACACCACTACGGGAGCTCGACCCTCCCCATTTGACGCGGAGGACCTCAAGGGACATTGGGTGCTTCTCTCATTGGATTGAGGCCGAGCCATTGGAGAAGTGGTCCTTACTGCACGATAGCTTAATTCGCAACTTTAACTTTATTTGTAGTGTCAATATCTCGTCTTAATTCTAGCGGATAGCTTAATTGCAAATTATGAACTCTTTTTTTCATGTTGTTGGATGCCTTACTATGCGAAGAATTGAATGTGAAAAGACGACGAGATTGAAAGTTCTAAATTAAAATAGACTTCATAATAAAGCTTGGAATAACATGGCGCACAGGGTTTGGTTACGTGCATAACAAACAACATCATGCACGATGCAACAAACAGAAGCTACTCCTACAATACATATGCGCCTTTTTGACAGAAAATAAATTAGACCTTCCGGGAACTAGTACGGAATGGTCTGACCTACTGCGTGGACCGGGGCCATTTTCCCTTTCTTGTGAGCTTCTCCGCCCGTGCCTAATGATAGAAGGTGCCTCGCATTACCCACATAGAGTGTTGTTCAATTGGGCGCCTCGGACGTGGCTGGCCGTCGTTGTAGTGGCACGCACATATATAGCTAGGGTTGGCACAGTAGCATGTGGGATCATAGGAACTTCCTATGTTCACGACCTCCTCGTTGCCCCTCTCGCGCTGCATCTGTTGGCGGAGGTCATCATTTTGCTCGTTGAGATCGTCAATTCGCACCTCCAGCTCAAAGATTCGGTTCCACAATGCATCCACGTACATCAGAACATGTCGTTCATGGGGAGGATCGATCCAGCGCACAAAGTTGCATTTCGCCATCTGCTGCAAGGGACGGTTAGCATGGAGGATGTATTAGTAGTAATATGAACAAAACTATTTACCCCAGAGTATGGGCATCGGAAGAAACGTCGTCCGCCATCGAAAGGGCCGTCTATGACCTGCACGACAGCGTCCTCCCCGTGTCCGCATTTCAGCCATACCGGTTGAGCACGCTTGTTCGGCATCAACCGGTTGTTAGGGCTGAAGTTCTCCATCCTTTCGAGGGGAAGCTCTTGCTTCGGCGACCCCGGTTGGACTGGTCCCTGGGCGTCTGCCATGGTATGTTAGTATATGACGGAGAAGGTTCTTCTTCCTACGGTTTGAAGGGTCAAGTGGTCATACGGGCGTGGGCGACATTTTATAGCCCACGGGGCTAACAAAGCGGGTAATATGTTAGGTTGTAGATGACAAGACCTGACGGGGCTGGCTGCTTTGCGCAGAGATAAGACCAAACGGGGCAACTTTGCGCAGTGATAACACCAAAAGAGACAGCCTTGCGCAGTGACAAGACCGGACGGGGCAGCTTTTGCGCAGTGACAAGACCACACAGAGCAGCTTTGCGCAGTGACAAGGCCAAAGGAGACAGCCATGCGCAGTGACAAGACAAGACAGGATAGCTTTGCACAGTGACAACCCTGACCGCCTCGCCAGCTTTTCAGAACGAAAAGACATGATTCTGCAAAGAAAGACGTGACAACACTTTGCCTCACCAACCTTTCAGAACGAAAATACATGACTCTGCAAAGAAAGACGTGACAACACTCTGCCTCGCCAGCTTTTCAGACCGATAAGACAGCACTCTGCAAAGCAAGATATGACTTCAGCTGAGTGTCAAAGGTTATGAATCCACAAAAAAAAATGGTGCCTCCAGCCACCTGTCGCCCCGTGTTATTCCCTGGCGCATCGTAATATCACTTACCTTTCTACTTACAACTCATTACTATCTCAATCGTCCTCACAAAATTCTATAGAAATTTAGCGCACTACAACAATATACGACGATCATAAAATGTTATTACGAGTCTGACAAATTTCATACCCTTGATATTCTACAAAATAACAAACAGACTAACCAACGTTGTCACCACACTTTTATCATTTTAAAAAAATAACATCATACAATACGATTTGCTAAATGTAATACCTACAAAATGTAATATCTATTTTAACACAATTCTTCCAATTGGATTTGCACGAAAGGAGGTTTATTAGCTAAAATCGCCCAGTGGTTAGGCGACTTTACATAAGTCACCCAACTCCTGGGCGATTCCAACACATGTTGCATACCAGTTTGGCGACTATGTCTAGTCGCCCTTCCATTGCGCGACTTGGAGATTTGTCGCACGGCGGTTGGGCGACTTGACCGAGTCGCCCAACCGTACGGCGACTTGAGATTATTTCTGTAAAAAAATTTTAAGTGGTATTATTTCTGTAATTCCGAATAAAAAATAGATTATTTTTTAAAAAAAAATCCTCTATTTGAAAACTACTTTAATCCATGTTATTGCTTGGCCCAATTCATCTCGTCGTGGTCCTCCCTCTCTCCTATCATGGGCCATGAGGCTGCACCTACGCTCCAAGGCTTTGTCATGCACCGGCCCATGGATGTACGCCATCCATCACTACACATCCGGCTGGGTCGCACAAGGAAGCATTGCTATGCGTTGTCCTGTATTGTTTTCCCTTCTTTTTTTTCTCTAGAATTTGTAAGGATTGTATACACAGACAACCCACCATGTGGCCCGTCGTCAATCGATCAATTGTTTACAATGAATAACACCCTCTATTTATAGGCTAGTGGATGGATGAGGAGTCCACCTGGGCTAGGACTCTCTGGCCTAGGCCTGGTTTCTTAACACTTCCCCTTGGACACTCATCTGACATGTTCATGTCTCGTCAAAACTCCATAAAACCCAGTGGGAAAAATTTGGAGAAAGAGTACATGACATGTGTTCCGCTGCGTTGCACGAATTGCCTCATTAGAAACATTAGCCGAGAAACTTCAGGAAAACTCGTCAAACGAAAAAGAGTACAATCCACCCAATTTCATTTAATCTCTAGGATTTACTCTTTGGGTACTCGATCTTCGTAATCAAGTTTCACTAATGAGTTCGTGAAGATTCTCCCCCTGAATTCTGCACTTCTCTAAGTCTCATCATTCCAATTCCACATATGCACCTTTCAAAGCTAGATGCTGGAAGTGACTTAGTGAATAAATCTACAAGATTTTCACATGACTTAGTATACAGTACTTTAATCTTGTCCATCTTTTTCAATTCATGAGCATAGAAGAACTTGTGGTTGATATGCTTTATGAGATGATTCTTCACATAACCTATTTGCACTTGTGCAACACAAACTACATTAACTTCATAGATAATAGTGGGGGTTTGCGCGGTATTCAATCCACACGACTGCTGGATATGGTGAATCATTTGCTGAAGCCAAACACATTCTTGTGAGGCCTCGTACAGTGCTATTATTTCGGAGTGGTTCGTCGAAGTCGATACAAGACTCTTCTTAAACGATTTCCATGAAATTGCAGTTCCACTATATAGGAATACATAACTTGTTTGCGACTTGGCTGTATGCAGATTCTATAGGTACCCGGCATTTGCATAGCCATTTATATTCGTGTCTTAGTTCTTTCTGTAGAACAGTTTTTTGCTTCCTTGGAGATATCAAAAGATGTCCTTTATCCCCTACCAATGCCTTTGGTAGGTTCTGCACTATACCTTGTTAGTAGGTTCACGGCAAATGCAATGTCCGATCTAGTACAGTTTACTAAATACATGAGTGCTCCTATTGCACTTAAGTATGAGAATTCCAGTCCCAGGACTTCCTCCCTCTCTTCTCTAGGTCTAAATGGGTACTTGTCTTACTGCAAGTATCTCCCGACCATCGGCACTTTCGAAGGGTATGCCTTTTCAAATTCGAACATTTCTAATACTTTCTGAGTATAGGTTGATTGATGTACTAAAATCCCTTCAGGGGTATGCTCAAGCTGCAAGCCTAGACAATATTTGGTTTTACCGAAATCTTTCATTTCGAACTCCGACTCTGGGTAAGTGCTTGCTTTCTTAATATCTTCTAGGGTCCTGATGATATTCAGATCATCGACATATGATTATACAAAATCCATCCTGAGATCATCGTATAAATACACAGGAATAATTCTCATTGTTCGTGTAGCCTTTCTTGCCTAGAAAGTCGCTTCAAGCGATTATACCACATCGTGTCTGATTGCTTAACTTCGTACAGTGACTTTCTGAGTTTCACATTGTACAAATTTCTATTTGCTCTGTCTTGGTTCGGGGCAGGGATACATTCAGGTATCTTCATATAAATATCCGAATCCAATATTCCATAAAGGTTTGCTGTTACCACATCCATAAATTTCACTTTTAACTTCAAGTTTACTGCTATTAAGATTAAATATCTAAAGGGTGGTTCCGCCCATGACCGGAGAATAGGTTTCTTCATAAACAACTCCTGGATGTTGAGTGAAACCTTATGCAACAAACCTTGCTTTACTTCATTGTTTGCATTTCTCTTTCGAACAAATACCCACTTATGCCCTACGGGGTGCACATAGGGAGACGAACGGCTTACAGGCCCAAATACCTTTCTTTTATTCAAAGATAATAATTATGCTTCTATTGCTTTCTTTCAATCTTCTCAATCTAATCTTTTCTTTCATTCAGCAAGCGATTCACGCTCTGGATCAAGATCGATGATTGTGATAATTTTCTTTGCAAAATCAATGTCGACATTGGCTGTTGTCTTATTCATAGATTCTCCCATGGTCACATAGTTTATAGCTATTTCTTCAAGGGGCGATTCTTCTAATGCTTCTATTTGCTCACCGCTGATTTCAATTACAGGGGCAAGTCCCTTTAGTTTTTCAGCTCCGATGTGTGCGCGCACATCTATGCTGATGTCTCCCTTCTTGGGGATGTTCAATTCTAGTATGTCTTGTTCCGAAGGTTCCATACAACTGTCAGGTCTCAACTAGCTCCCTTTCTTGCTCTGGGGAACTTCGGTGATCGGCTATGTCAAGTCCTTCTTATCCTTTTTCACCAGGAGTCCCCGGTTACTTCGGATTCGAGCGGCCAGAGTTCTCGTCCTTTCAGAGGCCTTAGGACGGGATTAGGGATACCTTCATCGGTATTTCAACCCTCTCTGGTACATTGCGTGCAGGCACATGCGACTTGGTCACACTCTTCAAATCACTAAAGTGGTCAGGCAGTTGATTCGCTAATGCTTGCGAATCAATTATCTTCTGGACTGCAATTGTCTTCTAAGCTTCAATTATCTTCTGGACTTCTCTATTTGCTTCACTAGTGCGCGGGTTATGTGCATGAATTTCAATTATCTTCTGGACTTTAATTATCTTCTGGACTTCTCTATTTCCCGACATTTTCATCAAGGGGTTGATTTCCTCCCCCTAATGATGGGAAACTATCCTCATCTAATATACTATCAGCGAATCGGGCAGTATGCAAATCTCTCATCATAAGGTCCAAATACCTGATTATGGATGTTGTCTCATAACCAACGTATATCCTAGACTTTCTGGAGAAGGTCCATTGCAGTTCGCTGTGGTGGTGGTATACGTATATAAACCTTGCAACTAAATCTTCAAAGATGAGAAATTTTCGGTACTGACCCTTGCACTAGTTGCATAGGTGAATGGATGTTACATGCCGACGGTGTAAAATTGATGAGAGTTGCTGTGAGCAGGACTGCGTGTCCCCAACATGTAGTTAGTAAATTATAATTCTTCAAAGTGGTCAGGCAAAAATTTAATCCTTTTAATTAATGCCTCTGGTAGTCCATTCTGGGTGTGGACATGCGGTACGGAATGCTCAACTTTAATTCCCATTGCCATACAATAATCATCAAATGCCTTTGAAGTAAATTCTCCGACGTTGTCCATTCTGGTGGACTTCACATGATGATCAGGGGAATTATTCTTAATTTTAATTATCTGCGAGATTAGCTTTGCAAAAGCGTGGTGTCTCGTAGACAATAAACATACATGCGACCATTTCAAGGAAGCATTAATGAGCACTATAAAATACCTTAATGGCCCTTACAGGGGCTGTAGAGGACCGCAAAAAGTCTCCTTGAATACGGTCTAGGAATGTAAAGACTTCATCATTCGCTTTCAGAGCAGAAGGTTTAGTAATTAAACTCCCGATGGCACATGCGGGGCACACAAATCTTCCTGATTCGGTAAATTATTTACGTTGACATTATGTCCCTGTGAATTGTTAAATATATTTCTCATTATCCTAAGACCTAGGCGGCATAATCTATTATGCTAGAGATAGAAAAGTTCAGAGCTTCTAAATACGGTTTTTATGGCAGTATAGGCTGCATATGCCTGAAAATTAGTTTAGTATAGCCCGGTTTCAAATGAAGGAAGTCGTTCTAATACCATTTTTCTACTTTCTTCACGCTTTGTAATGAGTAGGTATTCCTTACCATACTCTTCTTCAATCTCTATGTGGAAACCGTTAACGCGAATATCCTTGAGAGTTCTAGTCGATTCTGGGTACATTAAGGCTTCTTTAATGACCAATGTTGTGCCCATTGGGCATATAATTGTGGCTCTTCCTAAGCCTATTATATGGGTATCGCTTCCTGTGATTGTCGTAAGACTACCAGCATTCTTGCTGATCGACTGAAGAAGCTTCGTCTCCCTCAAGATGGTTTTCATTGTGCCGCTACCTACTAAGCACACTCCCTCCATAGGGCGCCACACGCGTTCTAATATAATGTACTTTATTAATATGTAGCAGAAAGCAAGCAACACATAAATAAAATGCTTTAGATATCAAAACATAACTTGCTATTATAAATATGGGAATAAGTCTTGCAGGACTCATCATAAGAATTTAGTGCTTTGCTCTCCTAGAGCTTACAACCATGATTCAAAGAATAAAATAATTCAATGTTCTGCTTCAATTACAAACTACAAGTTACTATAAAAGATCCAAGTGCAATGCGTGCACTAGATCGAGTCAGCGAAGTATTCATAAACTTCTACCTCAATCTGCTACATGGCAATCTTCTCCTCTTGGGCAACTACACTGGGGCCGCTGCGATGTCCAAAGGAGGGATGATGGGGGCTGCTACTAGGCTGTCCACATCCATGAGTGCAACTAATGGATGTGGTTCCTCTGTGCTAGCAATGGCGAGGTGGGCTTTATTCTGTCCTTTGCCCTTCTTCTTAGACTAGAAAGCATTAATAATGTGCGACCCTCGACTTTACCCTTCTTGCCCCTCTCCTTCGTGAGAGGCTTTATCACCTTGTAGCTGCTAGCATTGGCTTCATGGACAATATTGCTACTAGGTAGATGTGAGATGTAGTTCTTTCTTAGAACATTATCTTGAGCTTCCGTAACTTGCACGGTGTCAATTAATGCGGCATACTCCGTGTAGCTGTCTTGACGATAGTTGCGTGCGGATTGCACCGCATTTGGGTGAAAGGTAGAGAGTCTTCTCAATCTTCTACTCATCCATGATTACATTATCACAGAGTTGAAGACATGTATAAATTCTGTACAAATTCTGGCCATACTGGGTCAGTTCTTCGAACTCCTAGTTCGTGATGCTAGTCATCTTCATATTCATGCAAGGAGTTCATAATATTACTGCTAGTAATTTACATAAAATGGTTGCAAAATTCTCATAATGCTCTTCGAACTCCCGGTTCGTGTTCCTGTATTTTTCTATGCATTTTTCATGATTTACTGCTATTTTCAGTGATTAAAAGCAATATGAACAATCACAGATAATCAAAACAGTAAATACAATAAATAAATTGTATAGAAATAATAATAACAAAGTTAAACATGCTTCAAAAGTTCAAAATTATTCAAAAAAATGAATTTCTGAGGCCCTTTTCTATTGGAAAATAAAATTTCGACGAATTCTGCAATTTATAGGGGTTAAATCGTGAAATTTTAGTTCTGAGAAAATTTTCGTGCAATTTCAGAAAATCCGAGGACTTATTTGCAAAATCCAAAATTTCTTTTTCTTTCCTCTTTTTTTTCTCTCTCCCGTATGGGCCTTTTCCATTTATTTGGGCTTGTTTCATTCTTTTCTACCGTATGGGCCCTTTTTTCTTTCCTTTCACGATTGGCCCAATTGGCCAGCCAAAATAAATGAAGGCTGGCCTGCTTCATCGGTTCAAGACCGAAGGGGTAGGGTTTCCCTACCCCGTACATGCGGCAGTGGCGACGCTACTAGCGCTTGGGCGGCTGATGCGCATGGCGCGTGCAAGCAGAAGTGGGCGGTTCCGGCTCTGGTGGCTTCGGCGGTAGGCCGGTGAAGGGTGGCGCGCGGAGCGGCGGCGTGCTACGGGCGCGGCCTCCATCAGCGCATACGTGTGGCCGTGCGGGGAAGGATGCGGCCGGCGTGGGCTCAATTCTTCACGGCGGCGCCATGGCCTTGCAGGGCCGGATGCGGCCGACATGGGTGCAGCTCTTCGCAGTGGCACCATGGCCTTGCGGAGGCAGCCATGCGGCGGCGCGAGGGAGGAGGCGGCCGTGCGGAGTCGCAAGGAAGGAGGTAGCCGTGCGGCGACGTGAGGAGGAGGCGGTTATTTGGCGGCGCGTGGCCGCAGAACGGGCTTGCGGCGATCGGCATTCAGCGCGCAGCGCGATGACCTGTGTTTAGAACGATTACAATTTCCAATCTATGGTACAATCGACATCCACTCTTTCATACAATCGACCGATCGGCATTTTGTCGGTGACTCCAAGTCGGCTCGCGATCGATTAGAGCGGATTTGCACCATAGGATACAATCTAGAAGGCCAAATTTGCAGAATTGAAAGCAATCTAGAAAAAACGATTCGATCTACGAGTGTCATTCATCGACGGTTACCTTTCGATCTGAGGAGAGTCGATCGTGCTGATAACGTGTTGAGGAACCATCGCTGGTGAGTCCAGTCCGAGCGATTACCTCATAGATAAACTCAGAATCATAAGAACAATGTAAGAACACAAGAACAAAAATAGTAGATTAAACACAGAGATATGGGGGGCTTCTTGCTTCTCTTTATTCTTTCATCAATCGATCAATCATTTACAATGAATAGCACCCTCTATTTATAGGCTAGTGGATGGATGAGGAGTCCACCTGGGCTAGAACTCTCTGGCCTGGGCTCGGTTTCTTAACACATGTAATGCCCCATTCCTTGTTTCCTTGAGAAGCAAGTTAGAGAGAGAACAAGACAGACAGGAAAGAGGAAAGAGAGAACAAAAAAAACAGAAGCACGTCGGGCTAAAGCCAAGTCCGTACCAACCAGTGAAAACCTTACTGTCGAAATTTCACCGAAAACCGTCGGTTATTGGTGTGATCCAGTAAAAATCGAAACCACCCAAGCACGTACAATGTGAGACCCCGACATTTATTAGGCTCATAATACTTAGTCATCCCATTGACCCTAGTATTATCAACCGAATAAACTCGCTCGAGAGATGTATACTCCCTGAATGCGAGATACATACCTCACAACAAAAGAATATATCAATTCCATACAACACATAGAACATAAGCAACAAACCGAAGTTAATATTAATATGGAATAGCTACTACAAAAGAGGGCCCTTAGGCCAAATAGCAATAAGTTACAAGAATACACAATGAAGCAAAAGTGCCATAAAGATGGCTATAACACAAAGCCAATCGGTGTGCCTTAACCCTAGGCATCGACCGGCCGCCAAGCTAGTCGTCAAGAAAGCGCAACACGTGGCACGTAAGTAAGGCTCTTGGAGCTCACCTCCGATCCTCTGCAACAAGGTTGTTAAGCAAAGCAAATGAGTACAATAACTTGTTTATTGTACTCGCAAGACCGACGTGTAAGATAATGTAACTATAATTTAGCTACATGCAAGCTTTAATTAAGTGGATGGAGCTTTGGACTTACATTTAGCGTAAAGCAAGTTCCATTTGCAATAACATAATAGATTTAAGGCAATTTGGCAAAGCATTTTTACTTGTTGAAATAACAACGCAATAATAACATAATAACAACAACAAGAACAATCCTGGAAGTGACTAACCCAATAGCCACCACAACAATAGTATGAATTACCCACTCATACCAACCATGTCAAGTTTTAATTAAAAGTTGTAGTCTAGTTCTTACGGGGCGTTTCCGAGCGTGTCCATAACCTAGGACGAGGCTATTCGAATAGTTTTATCCCTGCAGGGGTGTACCAATGTACCCACGCCTCAGACCGCCTTTCCTTTAGGCACACTACCTTTGGTATGCCGGCACGGCTAAGTCCTACGAGACATTTCCAATGGACGATGCTAATTACGAGCCGCAACCCACGGGGACAAGGACACATTAGACAGCCTAACCGGCCTGCCAATGCTCCCTCCCAACACTACACATACACATTTTATTAAAACATACCCACCAACCAGCTCATAATTAACACCCCCCAAAGTACTTAGTCAAGAGAGGTCCCATATCCCCTCGTGTGGTTAGCATAATATTGCTCGAGCAGTGGCGCAAGTAACTCGGTCATAACGACTCAGCATACTACCACATTCCAAAACCACACCATCCATCCAATATGCCCAAGTCCAAATCAACATTTTATTTTCAGTTTTGATTTTTCAATTAATCAAAGCACAAGTGCTGGACATATAGGAGGAATAATTATACTTGTGTGATCAAGACCATCGACTAAGTCGATGATCGCCCATTACTACCGATAGCTAAGCATGTCTAAGCAGTTTAAGTCGAAACTACTAAGTGATAAGAGCTCATCCAACGAGCTCCAACCACAGCGAATAACCTAGGCTCATTGGTAGTAGAGGATAAACAACTCCTACAGATTATGCAACTATAGGATTACTAGCGACAATTAACACAAAGTAGCATGCATACATAGAAGTAAAACAAAGTATTAAGCTTTAAAATAATGGGACAATGATGGAAATGGTCAAACTGCTTGCCTTGCTGCTGGTCACTTTGTTGCGGAGGGTCGCTTATGGATCACCACAAATGTCGAAACCTAACGGAAAAACGATAAAGAACCGATAAGAACGACGAAAAACAACAAGACAGCACAGCAAACGAACTCCAAATTCTCTGAAATTTCTACAGAAGTAAGAGGGTGATTTTTAGGGAATTTAGCAACAAGAACCAATGGATTTGGATTCTTAATGCAAAAGTTATGAGCAAAACAATTCTGCTCAGCCCTGAAAATACCAAACTGCACTATTCACTAATTTAATTATGAGGCAACATTTTCTAGAAAAGTGGTGAGGCTGAGATTTTTACTGTGAAACCAGCACCTCATGAGTTGAATAACACAATTGAGTTCATCCCATTTGGAGCTATATTGCACTTTCTATAATTTTTCAAAAACAAGAACTTGAACAAAATTATAATGCACAAGTCCTTATTTCTATAACAGCAATATGCTCAAATCTAATTTTTACAGTGAGTTCATTAATAGAGGAAGCTAACAAAGTTGGTCTCATTCAAAAATAACCTACAGAACATTAGTTATGGGTTTTACAAGTTAAACCTAAATTTTGAGTGTATTATCCAAAAGGAGTACTAAAACCTATGGCAAAACTGTGCTCTGGAGCTGAACTCAACTTACAACCATTTTGGATTAAAGTCAAGTTTAAGACAGAGCTAACACAATTTGAATGACCTCAAAAGGATTTAAAATGAAAAAGATATGAAATTCTAAAGTCTACCTCATTTCAGTTCATACTTAAGAATTTCTTGACCTTCCTAACATTCACAAAGACATGGGAGGTCGTGAGCCACAGATCTCAGATCTAACGGCTCGAGACCTCCCAGAGAACAACACACATGCACATGGGAGGTCCAGAGGTCTGGACCTCCTAACCACGCACATACGCGCGAGGTGAGGGAGGTCATGGCCGTAGATGGAAGATCTAACGGACCACAACATGGAAGGAGGTCCTAACGACGGACAGATTAAAAGGAAAGGGAGGTCCTCGGCGGTGAGATGACCTCGAGGAGGTCCCAGAGGAGGTCCTCAGCGTCCTGCACCTCCAGGAGGTCTCGACGGCTAAGATTGCGCCAAGGAGGTCTTGGACGCCCGGATCTCCTTGGAGGAGGTCCGGATGTCGAGATCGGCGCTAGAATTAGCGCACGACACGCACGCGCTATGGACAAGAGATTAAATGCGGCGGGACCACGAGGAGGTCCGCTGGAGGACTTAATGGCGCGATAAATGGTGGATTTAAGACAGTTAAGACACACCAAATGAATTCAATGATGGGAGCAATGATAAGCGATTAACTCGGTGGATCTTTTGTCCTAAAACGACAACGACGCCGCTGTCGTTGCGTCCGACAAAAACCCGTGTTCAAATATTTGGTTCTCATGGCGATGTAGACCTCGCCGGCGAGATCCAATGGTACCGCGGTTCGCAATAACCACGCGCCAACGGACCTTCTCTCAACGGCAATGACGGCCTTGAACGCCATGAGCCGAGAGAGGACAGAGGTGACCAGACGGGCAAAACCGAAAAGCAAAAATGAGCTCATGCGACAAACAAGCTTATGCCAAACTAAAGCTCATGAAAACATTCATGCGGGTGCAAGACTAAGGGATTACCAGGATGTACCGGAGGTCCTAAGGTGCCGAGGAGGTCGAGGAAGGAGGACCGGTCGGGAGGAAGGGTGCTCCACGGCCAAAGCCACTCAAGCTCCACTTTGTCCACCTCAGAATCGCCCAAACCAATTCAAGTTAGGACTTGGTCCCAGAGGGAATGGCACAAAAGAAGCTTAGAGAAAAGGAGAAAAACTCCGGTGACCCTTGTCCACCGAGGAGCTTCAAGCTCCAAACAATGGCGTGCCAAGGAAGCTTTGGTGGTTTAGAGCTCACAAGACAGGTGTAAGCCAAGGAACAAAGGTGTGCAAAGGAAGCCACCAGCACAGCAGTGGGGAGGCTTTATACTAAGGGCACAGGAGGTTGTGGACCACTCGCCAAGCTCATGGTGAGCTTGGCCCATGGGAGGTCCATGGCTTGGACAAGACACAAGGTTGACAAGGTGCAGGCCTGTGTGGACGGGGAGGCGGAAGGGCGCCTGCATTAAATCTTGGTCGACAAGAGTCGATGAAGTGTACCTCATGTGCGCACACGCAATAAATGCATCGCCGAGCTTGCCCGCGCCAGAGGAAGGAGAAGAACAGGGAGGTCTTAGTGGCCGTTGGATAAGACCTGGGAGAGGTCCTGGCCATCGGATGAGAGTTTTGAACCGTTACGTTTTAAGTGGCTGGGTGGAGGTCCCAGCCACACGATCAAGGATGGGGAGGTCGTGGCCCTCCGATTTCATTAATCGCGAAACGCACGTGGGAAATGGGACAGGAGGTCCAAGGCGTTGGATCTCCCTCCAACGGTGCGGACCTCCAGTGAGGACTTAACCGCACGCGATCGAAAAGACATTAGGGGAGGTCTGGCCTTTGGATTAAAATCCAAGGGCACCGACTGATGGGGAGGTCGTCGCGACAAAGCGAAGGGAGGTCTTAGCCCTCCGATTTGGATCCAAGGGCTATGACCTCAACAAGGCGGGAGGACCTTGTTGTGATGTTTTTCAGAGGAGGTCGTGGCCTTTGGATGTAAATCCAACGGCTACGACCTCAAGTGAGTGCAAAGGAGGTCTCGCAGTTAGATTGGGAGGAGGAGGTCGTGACCATGGATTTTGATCCAATGGTGTGACCTCACGAGGTGGGATGTGGACTTGCTTAGTTTAACGGTGAGGGAGGTCGAGGCGCGGATCTTGAATCCAAGGGCCAAGACCTCACATAGGTGGGATGACCTCACGCGATGGCTTACAAAGACGAGGAGGTCCTTTGAGGTTTAACACGGGGAGGTCGTGGCCGTGGATCTTGATCCGTGGCTATGACCTGATGAGGTGGGAGGTCGACGCCCACGCTGACCCGAGGAGGTCCACGAGGTCAAGAGGACCTCGAATGGGAGGTCCTGGGGCCTTGGTTGAGGGGAGGTCGTGGCGGTTGGATTGGATCCAACGGCCACGACCTCATCAAGGTGGGAAAGGAGGTCGATGGGGTTAATGGACCAGTTTGAGTACGGCTCACCCAAGGAATTGTGCCCTCAGATTAAATTTAATTTTCTAACACTAAGACTTTGCAAAATTGTTTGAGATAGCAAATGAACTCCAAAATTCATAAGATTTTAACTGGAGCTAGTGACAACATGATTAACCTTACATAAATTTTCCAGAGGTTATTATGCAATGCATTTTTCTCAGGAGTTTCATTAAGGTTGTTCAATGATTCATTTTACCTCCAAAAATTATCAAACTAGTTTTACAACTTGTGATATTTTTCAGAGGGGTCCCACCTCAGTTTTAGGACCAAGGAAGATACTTTCCAATTGTTTGGCACAAGATTTGAGAGAATTGGAAAATGAATTTGACTTTTGATCAACAAGAGCTTTGTGTTCTTGGTTTACACAACTCTTGGACAAGAATTACATGAGATTGTAAGGGTTTTCAAGTTGTGAGAAAAAGTTTTAATTTCTACACATATAATTATACTTGAATAAGCCTGATTATACATTTGGGATGTTACATACAAGTCGTGCCCTAGCCTCCTAGGTTAGTTTCTCGCTACTACCGTTGTCGCCATCGTTGCTGTTCGCCGCAGCACACCACCGTCTGCTACTGCTACCATTGGATACCGCGCCGTGTAGCTGCTGCTGCCACTTGACGTAGAGCTGTCGCTGCTGCCATGCCGTGTTGTGCCGAGTCTACTGCCGCGGAAAGAAGATAGTAGCGCCAAGGAAGGGAGGCAAGGTTGATAGAATATGATAGAATTTAATCTTGTTTTTGGTAGGTGTTGATTTTTTCCTTTGTGAGAATTTCTGGTTTAGATGTTGAGTCCGAGTAGAATTCTAGTAGAATCCGAGCAGAAAATTGAGTCCGTACGTAGGTCCTCTAAACAACCTTTATAAGGCTGAGTTGAGTCTTGTAATTGGTGTGTTGAGTTGAGAATAAATAAAAAGACAAAAAGAGGAGCACTACTCCCAAAAGAAAACTCAGTTCGTTTGTTCGGTTGCTTCTCGTCGATTTCGCTCGCTTTGTTTTAGCAAGAAGGAAGATAGAGTTGAGGCACTACTGTACCAGGCACTGGGAAAAAGCATCACATGGAGGTCCAAAACAAACGCTATTTGCATCGAGTCTCACGGAGAAAGCAAAGTGTAGGCAAGGCCATCACGTGAAGACTTCAAGCTGCAGGGGTGTTACTAGCTATCATGTGAAGACAATAGGAGGACAGGCGGGTCACGTCAAAGGAGCAAGGGGCAACGGGTCCCATGGAGAGTGCACAGCCAAGTAACAGTGCAAGAACTGAGCGCTATTTTTCTTGGACAAAACCGAGCGCTTCTCGATTTCTCTGGAAAGAAGCTATGACAGAGCCAAAAAGATCAAGAAAAATTACAACATTTGGTATCAGATCTTAGGCTTCGTCGGCTATGGCAGAAGATCAAACACCGAAGACGGAGACACAATCACAACTACCAAAGATTAGTGTTGAGCCAACATGATCGGGGAAAACTCTAACAAGGGAGTTGGATTGTCGATTCAGTATCCAATTCTCAATTACACCAACTACAGTTTGTGGGCCGTAAAGATGAGGATCATCTTACGTTCTCTTGGAGTATGGACAGTGATCGAGGGAGATGTACTGATCGACGAGGAGAAGGGCCAGGGCGTCCTGGCTGCAATCTCCCAAGCCATACCAGACGTTGTGATGATGGTCATTGCAGAGAAGGAATCAGCAAAAGAATCATGTGAGGCTATCCGCGATATGCGAGTTGGCGAAGATCGTGTAAAGAAGGCAAGGGTACAGGTGTTGAAATGGCAATTTGATCGTTTGATCATGGAGGATTCCGAAAGTATTGTTGAATTCTCCCAGAAGCTCACTAGCATTGTGGGTGAAATCCGTTTCCTTGGGATAGAACTAAAGGACACAGTCGTTGTGGAGAAATTATCTCCCTACAAATTCCTCCCAATAATTGGCACAATTGAACAATAGGGAGATGTGTCATCTATGTCCCTAACAGAGGCACTAGGGCGTCTACGGGCATTTGAAGAAAGCTTGAAGGGGAGACGATGTTGCAAAGAAGAAAGTGAGTAGTTGATGCTATCTCATTCTCAATGGGAGGCAATGTCTACTCGGGGCAAGAAATCTACTGAAAATCTGAAGGGAAATTGGCAGAGCAATAGCTGAGGTGGCAGAGGTGGTCGTGGAGACTAGGCTGGGCAAGGCGGTGGTGATAGATCCTGTGACAAGTCACATATCAAGTGTTTTGAATGTGATGAATTCAGTCACTACACGTCAGAGTACTGCAACCACATAAAGTGCTTCAACTGCGACAAGTATGGACACTACGCTTCGAATTGCCAAAACAAAAAGAAGAACGAGGAAGTAAACCTCACCCGAGCCTATGAAGACAAAGATGATGAGCCGACCCTGCTTCTCTCCTTATGTGTCAAAGAGGCACCAGTCATGGTGATGTTGAACGAGGAGAACATAGTTCCTAAACTACGCACAGAGGGAGGCAGCCACGATCACACTGATCTGTGGTACTTGGATAATGAAGCAAGCAATCACATGGTGAGAGATCACTCCATGTTCCATGATCTCGACAAGAAGATTATGGGCAAAGTCAAGTTTGACGACGGCTCCACGGTGCATATAAAAGGCAAAGGAACAATGCTTCTAAAATGCAAGAACAGCGATCAGAAGATGCTGCCTGAAATTTACTTTAGACCGAGTTTGTGCAACAACATACTCAGTCTTGGACAGTTATTGGAACGAGGGTGCAGGTTAGAGTTGCAGGATGAGTTTTTGCGTGTCTATGACAAAAACAAAGATTTGTTTATGAAGGTGAAAAAATCACCGAACCAGTTGTACAAAGTTTCCCTGAAAACTTGTAAGCTGGTTTGTCTAAAGGACAGCCTAGAGGAGCCAGAGTGAAACTGGGGTATCGAACCAAGTATGGCACAAGAGAAGCAAAGTGCGTCTATTTTTTCAGTTTTAGGTGAAGGTGCAGATGCAGCTGATTCTCTCGACGAACCTACCTCTACCGCCGAATAGGAGATATCGGGCATAGTTGATCTCACTAGCCAAGGACATGGCGAGACCCAGGGACGGCATGCAGTTGGCACAGGAGGGGTAGTAGGCAGATCCTCGGGAGGTCCAGATGGCGCACAGCAAGGCGCGTTGGGGACTACAGCAGATGGTGAGTCCCACACGCACGAAGTTGGCGCAGGAGGCGTACGCGGCAGCGGCTACGGAGGCCAAGGCAGTAGCCTGGGAATTCCAAACTGATGAGGACATCAACCCGCCGGATACGACTACCCCACCTCCAACGAGGCTACTCGGCTGCCATCGATTCGGCTGCGTCAAATGCTACTCCAACGTACCGACAAATTTACTTCACTTATACCTGGTGATGCACCACCTCACATTGGGCCGAGGGCCTTGTATTTGTATCAATTATTTGGCCCAAAGGGCAGCCACCACTCTAGGTTATCTGGACCAGCCACCTCCTTGGCCTATTTGGGCCGGCCACCTCCTGGGCTGCCTCCACCCGGGCCGAACGCACTATTCACGCACACTATTCATGTGCACTGTTCATGTGAACAGTAACCCATGAATAGTCCACCTCGTTAGCTCTTAGATATTTGCGGCTCCCCCTCCCCTATATAAGGAGGCCACACCCTTTTAGTTTTCCTTGGATTTTGTTTAGTTAAAAGTTAGCTTTGTTGCAACTTCGTGTATTGGCTTGTGTCGATTAGACCAACCATAATACCGCTTCAAAATCCCAACTCAATTCAATATTTCAATTCCTATTTGCAATTTCAGATTACTTTATCTTGTTCTTGCGTGCTTCTTCGGTGTATGCAGGAATCAACCTTCGTGATTAGGTCATCTGGGTATTCATGCACGGTTGATAACGACTTGTCAATCAATTCAACGATTGTGTGGTTTTGAGCCTTGCGTGTTCGTAGCCAGGATCGTGAGAGTTGAGCGACGCCTACCGAACTTATCGTTCTCATCGAAACATCAGGCCAACAATCAAACCTTAGGGTTCATCAGGTGGTATTAGAGCTACAGTTCATCGGTGAGAATTTTTTTTCCTACAGTCCAAATAGCCAAAACACCAAAAAAAAAGGTTTAGTTCATCGTCCAAACCAATTTGTGCCTTTGCAATTTTTTCTTTTTAGTTTGCGTTGTTGAATTGTCATTGCATCGTCGAGTCTTTGTACTGGTTTCCTGTCTAGATTGGTCTAGTTTAGGGTATCTGCAATTCGTCTAGGTCTGTTCTTCGCAAAAACAAAAAAAGGGGCGTTGTCTGGTATTAGGGCATTCAGGCTTGCAGAGATACAAAAAGAACATTAGCAGATCGTTTCCGCCACCGCCCTCACGCATGGGCTTCGGTCCAAGGAGACAGCCGTGCGCTTGGTTTCTCCAACGCACAAGTCCAACACAGCAGACCAAATTCACGAGCGAAGTCACAGATCTACTTGGCGCCGATCCGGGGCCGCGTCGGGACGAGCCACCGCCGCCACCGAGGCTATCGCCGACCGCCGCCGCTGCCGCAGTTAGGGAGCCGAGCCGCCGCCATCGCCGGCGCCACCTCAATCTCCGCCGACGCTACCATCGCCGCCGCCTCAAGACGCCCGACGCCACCGCTGGCTCAGATTTCCAGCGGTGGAGCTGCCGCGATCCCCCTGGCGCCGCGAGCTCCACTGCCTCATGCTGCGCCTCCGCAGTTCCACCGTCGTCGCACCACCGGACAGCGCCGCCGCGGCGCGCCACCGCCGCCACCGAGAGCTTTGAGCCGCCGCCGCCTGGTCACACAGCAAAGCACCCGCCAAGACGGGTTGCGTCGTCTTGTGTCGCCGCCGTCTTGTGTCGCCGCCGCTGAAAGCTGCACCGGCGCCCGAGCCGCGCCGCCAAGCTCCACCGCCAAGACGGACCGCGCCGCCGCCACCGCTCCAAGCTCCACCGCCAAGACGGACCGCAGCCACCGCCACCGCTTTAGCCACTGCTGTGGGTGGCCGCCGCCGCCGCCTCTGGTTGAGCAAGTCTGAGGTCCAAGTTTCTTTTTGCCATCAGGGTGCATCGTTGATGCCGATTAAAGTATCTGCTGAGGTATAAAAAAAAGGAAAAGAGAAGAAAAAATAAGAGAAAGGAACAGAGAAGAAAAAGGAAAACAGAGAAGACAAAAAAAGAAGGAAAAGAAACAGAAGAAGAAGAAAAATTAGTGCTACCTCGTTTCATCCATTGCTCGCTTGCTTTGATAGTTCTTGTGCTGGCCTTCCGTTGTTGCTACTAGTCGTTCGTGCGAGTTGCTCTAGCTGGGCTTAGTTTAGACTAGGATCAGCACTTGTGACTAGTACATTGAACTATTTTTCAACTTTGCATACTGAATTGAACAATTGCTGCTCCTTTGCTACATACTAGCCTTCCGAGCTCCACTTCCTACTAACTCAGCAGGTGCCGCTCCTCGCAATCGTTGGGCTGATCGCAAGTGAGAGTATCACGAACCAGCCACTGGTTGTACCACTTCCTTGCTGCATTGGTAAGAACTTGTAAGAACTGGATATAAGCTTGAGTGTGAGTGACTTGTGAAACTCCAGAACCTAGTAGTTGATAGGGACATATACTTGTGATTTGTTTCCTTGTTTTCTACTAACTATGACAGATTCACGGGATGATTGCAAGATAGATCCACATCTTCTTCGAGCCATTGAACGGGAGTGCAAGAAAGTGAACGAGGAAGATGCACGCTTGAGACAAGTTTCTCCGCCACGGGAGGTATATGATCGTAATAGTACGTCTTGTAAAATTAAACTCACTGTGCCTTCGTTTGCTGGGAATTATGATCCTGATGCTTATCTCACATGGGAATTAGCTGTACAACAATTATTTACATGCCATGAATTTTCTAATCATCTAAAAGTTAGGGTTGTTACCTGTGCATTTTATGGTTTTGCATCTATTTGGTGGAGTGAATACTGTCGTACTAATCAGAACATACCTAGAACTTGGGATGCTATGAAAAGAGCTATGAGAGCTAGATTTGTGCCGTCATATTATTCTTGTGATTTGCTGAATAAATTACAACGTTTACGCCAAGGTAGTAACATTGTAGAAGAGTACTATCAAGAATTGCAAACTGTCTGGTCTCGTTGTGGCTTAGAAGAAACTGGAGATGCTAAAATGACTAGATTTTTAGGAGGATCAAACAGTCACATTCAGAATAAACTTGTTTATAAACCTCCAACTATCACTCGCTTGTTTTGTCTTGCTTGCAATATTGAAAAGGAAGTACAGGGATGACAATCCAAGACTAGTCATGCACTTTCATCGACTTTCACTACACCTTCACCTGTACAAGAAACAAACAAGTGCATGGTACACATCTCCGCATCTAGATCATCTTCGGTTGCTTTTTCTACTGCTGCATCTACTATGATTGCCGCCCCTACTGCTGTGAGCGACAGTCTATCTCACTGCCTGGCGTCATCGGCTCGCTCATTGGTAATTGGGCTAGAGTAAGAAAAAGAAGGGAAAGCTTGTGACTACTCACCGTCGCTAGTACCAACATCATCTGAGTCGAGCCTACAAGACAATGACAAAGGTACTGATTTGGTGCTACAGCAAGACATAGAGCAACCTTATGAGTATATACCTGCTATAATGCAATCTTTTGATTTTCCTTATGTTGACTTGAACGAACCATGTGCTGATCTGAAATCTCATAATTTTGCACATGTCGAATTAATTACACATAAGGAAGTACTTAATAGAATATCCCCTGCTGATGCTTTGTACTATATCATGCTTAATGAGCCCATTAGTTTGGAATGTGCTATGGAGAAAGTTTCTGAACTTTCATCTCTAAATTCTCTTTCTAGCACCTACACCTACTATTTTAAATTAATTGGAGATTATGGTATAGACAATCAATTTCTGGTTTATCGAATATGCATAACTTATGATCACATGGATGAATTTAAGCTTGCTGTTTTGGACAACAATTCTTGTGTGCTGAATCATGTTCAATATGAGAGGAAAATAAAATTTAGTGCTCATCGAATGCCTATGTGTTCACCTTTTATTGCACCATCTAGTATGGACATTCTGCATAAAAATGTTGAATTATGGAAGAACTTACAAACATTTTCACCCTTGCTAGATGAATCTGCTATTGCTCAATTGAAAGTTGATTATATGAATGACTTGTGCACTTTGAATTCAATTATTGTGTTGCCCATTCACAGAGCAATGAATAACTCTACTATATACTTCACTTATACTTGCAAATTGCGTTGCAAACTGAATGCTATGAGAAAATATACCTTTGCTGATTTGATGCATGTACAATCACCTTTAATTTCAAAAGCTTTCTCTATTTCTTTGAACATTTTGCAGAAAGATGAGAATGCGTTGCTACAAGTTTTAAAGCTTTTCTTGCCACTGAAGGAGGATGACCATGAGTCGAGGACGACTCAAATGCAAGAAAGGGACGATAATGAGGACATCAATCCACGGGATACGACAGCTACCCCACCTCCAACCAGGCTACTCGACTGCCATCGATTCGGCTCTGTCAAACGCTACTCCAACGTGCCGACGAATTTACTTCACTTATACCTGGTGTTGTGCCACCTTACATTGGGTCGAGGGCCTTGTATTTGTATCAATTATTTAGCCCAAAGGGCAGCCACCACTCTAGGTTATCTGGAACGGCCACCTCCTTGGCCTATTTGGGCCGGCTACCTCCTGGGCCGCCTCCACCCAGGCCAAACGCACTATTCATGTGCACTATTCATGTGCACTGTTCACGTGAACAGTACGCGTGAATAGTACCACCTCGTTAGCTCTTAGATATTTGCGGCTCCCCCTCCCCTATATAAGGAGGCCGCACCCCTTTAGTTTTTCTTGGATTTTGTTTAGTTAAAAGTTAACCTTGTTGCAACTTCGTGTATTGGCTTGTGTCAACTAGACCAACCATAATACCACTTCAAAATCCCAACTCAATTCAATATTTCAATTCCTATTTGTAATTTCAAATTGCTTTATCTTGTTCTTGCGTGCTTCTTCGGTGTATGCAGTAATCGACCTTCGTGGTCAGGTCATCCTGGTATTCGTGCACGGTTGATAACGACTTGTCAATCAGTTCAGTGATTGCGTGGTTTCAAGCCTTGCGTGTTCATAGCCAGGATCGTGAGAGTTGAGCGACGCCTACCGAACTTATCGTTCTCATTGAAAGATTGGGCCAACAATCAAACCTTAGGGTTCATCACAAACCGTGCACATGCAGCAGGTAGCGTAGGAGGAATCAGCTTGGGAGGTTCTATCGGCTGGCTCCACGCACATGCAAGAACAGCAGACAGAGGCTCGGTTGGTCTTGGTGGCTGGTCCCTTCACCATCCAGAGAAGAGGCTCACGAAGGGCCACACGGCATGGCAGGGGAGATCGGGGAGATCTTCATTTAAAGTAGCACCTTGCCTGGTCAATTCAGTGGGGCCCATGCACATGGAGTTGCTGCTGGAGGCAGCAGCTCAGGTGGCCAAAGAGCTGCAAGCTCAGGTGGCCAAGGAATGGGGTGGGAAGGTCAAAGCATAGGAGGTGGGTCCCATCGACAAGACATCAATACAGGAGGTGCATGTGGTGTGTCGTCATGGCAATAGGAAGCTAACTTTGATGACCAGACTGGTCAGGGAATTGGTGGTGACGTTCATGATGGTGCTGATGAGGATGATAGTCAAGGATGGGGTTAATATTTTGGCAACTCAAACCAAGACCAAGATAAGTTGCAGACTAGAATAGATCATCCGTTGTGGGTGAAGGACATGAAGTCGCTAGGGTGGATCAAGTTCTTGGAAATGAGAGAGAAGATTGGTGTGATCAAGATGAAGAAACAATATTAAGGGGGTGATTGAAAGAGTTTAATCTTGTTTTTGGTAGGTGTTGATTTTTCCTTTGTGAGAATTTCTAGTTTAGATGTTGAGTCCGAGTAGAATTCGAGTAGAATCTGAGTAGGAAATTGAATCCGTACGTAGGTCCTCTAAACAGCCTTTATAAAGCTGAGTTGAGTCTTGTAATTGGTGTGTTGAGTTGAGAAGAAATAAAAAGACAAAAAGATGAGCACTGCTCCCGAAAGAAAACTCAGTTTGTTTGTTCGATTGCTTCTCGTCGATTTCGCTTGCTTTGTTTCAATGGGAAGGAAGACCGAGTTGAGGCGCTGTTGTACCAGGCGTTGGGCAAAAGCATCATGTGGAGGCCCAGAAGAAACATTGTTTGCATCGAGTCTCACGGAGAAAGCAAGGTGCTGCAAGCAAGGCCATCATGTGAAGACGAGAAGCAATCGAAGGGGTGTTGCTGCTACTAGCTATCACGTGAAGACAATAGGAGGACAGGCGAGTCACGTCGAAGGAGCAAGGGGCAGTGGGTCCCACGGAGAGTGCATAGCCAAGTAATGGCGCAAGAACCGAGTGCTATTTTTCTTGGACGAAGCCGAGCGCTTCTCAATTTCTCTGGAAAGAAGCTGTGATAGAGCCAAGAAGATCAGGAAAAATTCCAACAAAGGCAGGGAGAAGAGAAGAAGGAAAGAAGGAAAGAAGAAGAGTAGAAGGAAGAAAAGGCAGCACGTGCTGTTGGGTTGCTGCTGTGTCAGAATCGCGAGTTCTTCAGAGAGTTCAGAAGAGTTTCAGTGAATTCAGAAGAAGAAGAAGCTAAAGAAACAGAGGGTTATGATGGTCGAACGGCGGAGATTATGCGATACCCCTTCGAGTGAAGATCAACGGATGACATTAGTCTCAGCATTTACTATTTACGTCAGTTGTTTTCATTTACCAGAAACAGTGTAGCGCGAGATAAATCCTCATTTACCAAAACTTTTATTCCCTTTTACTTTGACAACAATGTAATCCTGTATAAACCATGAGATGGAATGAAAACAGCATCAATCGTTTATGCCAAGTATCTAGCTCTAGTTTTTCTAGCAGTAGCTGTGTTCTTGCACTTTCCCCTCTCCTAGACCGAATTGCGGGGATCTGACAAATTGGTATCAAAGCTAGTCGATTCTTGGTAGCGAAGAAGAGATCTGGATAGCTGGGTTGGCGTACTAATTGTCGTTGTAAAATCTCTAGCCGACTCCGATCTAGGCGGTGGGAGAGGTTGAGAACAAGGTGAGGGTTCAGGGCAGGTCTCCTGGGTAAAATTCCATAACTCCGTTCTTGATCTGCGAGAGAGAGTGAAATGACGAAAACCACGGCACGACAGGAGTGCGAATCTTCAGATCTAGTGGCGGTGAGGCAAGAAGCGATGGATGCTAAGAACAAGGCAGAATCAATCCAACAACAAATTGGGGATCTGCAAATTCAAGTAAACAGTATGCAGACACAGATGAATCGAGTTGAATCGCTACTGCAAGGTTTATCAGGGGTTAGTTTCCATCAAGGAAGGAATGAAGATATGACAAATGCCCCCACCCCCCCCCAGATCTACCGCAAGCTACTGAAATTGAGTTGGAAGTTATGAGGAGAGTGAAAGCTTTGAATCAAGTACATGTGAACAGCACCCAAGGGGTGAATTTCAATGCCAACCATGAGGTAAATCACTGTCATCCACCTACTGGGCACTCGGCGGTACCTATAAATTGGGGCCAGAATGCATCTCCTCCTCTTACCCCGGTTTCTCCCACTCTGAACAACAGAAACCAGGATCGAGACCCGTATTATGCCAAACAGTGGAATCAAAATCCCAATAATGAAAGGGTGAACAATTTCTATAAATCAATTGCAAAAGGTCCTAAGATTGATTTTCCCCGATTTGATGGTAACCAGCCTTTGGAGTGGATCAAACTAGTAGAAACATACTTTGCTATGGCCAATGTGCCTGATGAGGCTAAGTTTGACCTTGCCCAAATGTACATGGTGGGTAGAGCTAACAATTGGATTATGGAATTCCCCTCCTTGGCAAACCTTTTGCAGGATGATTTGTGATAGATTTGCTCAATACAGTGGCTATGAGGTATTGGAAAATTTCCACTCAGTTAAACAATACAATATTAGCAATCTGAATACATTGATAAGTACAAAGAGTTGATGATTGTGTACAAAAATGAAAATCCTCAGCAGAATGAACATTTCTTTGTCAAATGCTTTGTGAATGGGCTGAGGTAGGATATTAAACATTACCTCAAGCCCTTGAAACCACAAATCTTGTGTGAAGCTTATTGGTCGCCACGCCGTGCTGCTGGCGCTACTGCTGCGTCATGTTGTGCCGAGTCTACTGTCAGGGAAAGAAGACAACAATGTCAAGGAAGGGAGGCAAGGTAGGGAGAAGAGAAGAAGAAAAGAAGAAGAAGAAGGAAAGAAGAAGAGCAAAAGGAAGAAGGGGCATAATGTGCTACTGGGTTGCTGCTACTGCTTGCCGCCCTTCGTGCATGCTAGTTGCTGCCCTGCCGATGCCGCTGTCGGCTATTATGCATGGTAGCCGATGCAAGCACACATGCATGTGCGCTACACTGCGGTGTGCTCTACTAGCTGCTACTAGAAGATGCGTCTCAGACCAGAGAGAAAATAGGGTAGGGAAGAATGAAGGGAAAGGAGGGCTCGGAAGAAACAAGAGAGGGAAGGGAGAAGAAGGGAATTCGCTGACCTCGCCGCCATCTGATTCGATGTTCATGCCTAGGGTAATGACCAAAAAATATTTGCCTTCGCTAGTACATCGATTGTTTAGAGGTTAAAGTGTGTATTAGTAAGGGTATGTGCGAGCTTTGTGGTTAGAGATTGCCGTAAAGCCACGCTTAATAGATCGGTTCGAGGCATTGCTTTGTGGTGCATTTTTTTGACGTGGTTAATCTAAAATTTTGATCTACTAGATAGTTGTAGAGAATTTTATTCTCTTCCATGGATTCCTTACGCACACAAGTCGGTTGGATAGATTGAAAGATATGGATTTTGTAAGCCTGTTGTTCGATGAATCGTTGTCAATTGGTAGTGTCTTAGTAAAGTCTAGATTAAAAATATTAGATGTCAGAATTAGAATTTTTCTAAAACATGAAAGATGTAGAGAATTGTCCAAGATTTCCCTAGAGTGCTAGCTCTCTAATTTGGATGGATAGCTCAAAAGTTGAGAAATTTTACGATACATTCTACTGGTAGTATATGGTGGTAGTATAAATCGAATCTGATCATTAATTTATTATGGGCATAATAGACTTTTCTTTATTTATATTTTTTTGTGGGGACATTATGGACTCTTCCAACTAGAGTTAAAAATATTACTCTTATGTCATGTGATCCACACATAGGCAATTACAATTCTACCATATCGGGGTTCTACTACTCATACTACCAGGTATAGTATAACTAAATCCTAACTAATCTAAACCATTGGATCTTAAAGAATGGACAGCTCGTATTAAATTGAGTGTACCCGTAAAAGAGCTCTGAAAGTTTTGGCCTTTGGAAGCTCACTATCTTGCGAATCATCGCGTTAGGGCAGTGTTGCAGTTAATATAATTTTAAAAATGGTATAAGACCAAATTAAAATTCGAGATGAACTAAGGAACTATGCATTAGGAAGTGTAGATGCTCAAACTATCTTTGTTTTCTGTTTTCTAATAAGTATTTAAATAGGTATGAAATTTGTAAGGTTGCTGCCAATGTGACGTCGTGATTGGTCAGTGCCATTGTAATTTACAGATTAAAATTAGTAGATGGTCGATAAAATTATGGTGACAACCAGAAACATGTAGATAATTTTCTATTGCTTCTAATAAGTATTAAAATAGGTATGAAGCTTGTTGTCTAGAATTGCAACAGAACAGCCTCCAGGGCTGAAAACGAGGGTCAATATGGTCTTTTCATAAAATTGTGAAAACTAGAGAATGATGGAGAATTTCGTGTAGTTTTCAAAACCTGTATTATTTATTATGTTTGGGCTCCTTGGTTGTGAGTTATGCATATTTGAATGCTGAGTCAGCAATACCTGTAAATTGAGAGAAGAGAGAGGCGTGTTTAAGTGTAGGAGCATGTGATCTTACTTGCATGCTGTGGATGGATATTTACATGTTCTACCATGATTGTTGTCAGGTTCTAATGCTTCGTTTTTATGGTTAATTGCTAAGCATAAAGTCTTCTACACTATTAAGGCAAGTGCATCATAGAATAGTAAATTGGGTTATTTGCTCTTGTTACATGATGTTTATGCAATGTTTAACATACTATTTTGATATGATTAGTCATGTTATTGTGATGAATATATGATGATGGTTATGTGATGATGGAAATTGTTAAATGAATACAAGCTAAATATTCAAAGGAATAATTATATCAATGTTCACGAAGGCGCTAGGCGCCAGTCAAGCGATGGACTGGCACCTAGGCGCCCAACTCAAGCGGAGGTGAGGGGGAGCGGAGGTGAGGCTCGGAAGGAGGGCGGCGCGGAGGCGAGGGGGAGGCCGACTCAAGCAGAGGTGAGGGGGAGCGAGGTGCGGAGGGAGTGCGGGGTGGTCAAGGGGAAGAAGAAGGATGCGGTGGTGAGGGGGGAGAAGAAGGAGGTGGTCGCATCGCATAATCTCGGCCGTCCGATCTAAATATACCTAACCTTATGTCCTTATCCTCTCTCTCGCACCTACCAACTCTCTCTCTCTTCCTCTCAGCCACCCCTCTCTAGGCCGACCGTCGCCGCCTAGATCCACCGCTTCTTGCAGTCTCCCTTGCCACTAGCGACCTCCCCGCGATAGTGGCGATGGTGGCGGCGGAGAGATCTAGCGGCAATGGCAGCAGTAGAGAGATCTAGCACCCGCCTTGGACCGCATAGGCAGGCGATCGCCTAGGCAACTGACTATGGCCCTAGTCAGGGGCGGCCATCCGGCGCCGAGCACCTAGGTGGCCACTTAGGCCGATTTCTCGAACACTGAATTATATCATGTGCATTCATGTCATGAAAGGAGGTGGTCTGTGTGGGCATCTATGGTCTACTTTGTGTGGATATCCCATGGCAATGGGAAGAGAAAGACTTACTTCGGTAGGCACTCCACGGGGTGGAGGTTGGACCCTGTATAAAAGAGGATGAGGCAAGAGAGGTTCATCGACAAGCGAACACTCCGCTATACTAGTATAAAGTATGATGATGATGACGAGACATGTGTATGAGCATTTGTATTGCATTAAGGAAAAGAAAGAGGTATAAATGTGGTAAATGTGGATGACAAGTGATTAATATTGAAGATATGTGAATAATGTTGAAGATATAGGTTGTGTTTACTATTTTATTATGTACTTGCTGAGTTGTGGATTTACCTTTACTTTGTTATTGTTTCCAGGTGCGTCGATGATGACATGCATAGGGTGGGAGTAGCACATTCACAACATGTGCAAGCAACAATTTAGTAATCATCTTTAGCTGTCACATTTAGATTTTAATGATTTGTGTTGATGACAAGATTTGGCATCTATGTTGGTCATTGCAGTGTTGAATGGTTCAACGGTAAGAACCCAAAACTACCACTGATTCAACTAATATTTTGTTTCAAATCGGAAGGCAGAGCTACTTCAAAGACCACCTAGGAGGTCCTGGCTTCAAAATACACCCAAGAGGACCAGGACGACCTCTTCAAAGACCTCCTGGGAGGTCCTGGCTTCGAAATCCGCCCGAGAGGTCCTGGACGACCTCTTCAAAGACCTCCTTGGAGGTCCTAGGGGACATCTTGGGTGATCTTGGACAACTTCTACAAAGACCATGTAACATCCCAAATGTATAAATGGGTGTGTGTTTCAAATGTAAGAAAATGTGTAGAAATTAAAACTTTTTCTCACATCTTGAAACTCTTGAACTCCTCTATAATTCTTATCAAAAGTGGTGGGGTTCAAAAACCTAAACCTCCTTGGACTAAAGTCCAACCCTTATTCCACTTGTCACAAATCTTGTCACAAACCTTTGGAAATATTTTTCCTTGGTCCTAGAGTTGCTGTGGGACCCCTCTGAAAAATATCATAAGTTTTAAAACTTGTTTGATAATTTTTGGAGGTAAAACAAACCCTTGAACAGCTTTAATGAATTTCCTGAGAAAAATACAGGGCACAAAAACCTCTGGAAATTTTATGTAAGGTTAATCCTATTGCCAGCAAGCTCCAGTTAAAATTTCATAAAATTTGGAGTTCATTTGCTATCTCAAATAATTCTGCAAAGTCTCAGCTGTTGAAAATTGAATTCATAACATGCACTGTTCCTTGGGCTGAGCCATTTTCCAATTTGGGTTGAACCCAACCCACTCCTCTGGCTCAGCAGACCTCCCTTTCCACCCACTTGAAGTCGTAGCCGTTGGATTCAGATCCAACCGCCACGACCTCCTCCACAACATTCACAGCGAGGTCCTCCCACCTCATCGAGGTTATAGCCGTTGGATCAGATCCAACAGCCATGACCTCCCTTCGTTATCAAACGCCCAAGTCCTCCACCCCATCGAGGTCTTGTGCCGTTGGATCAAAGATCCATGGCCATGACCTCCCCTCGTTGTTAAACCACTCAGACCTCCCACCTTGTTGAGGTCGTAGCCGTTGGATCAGATCCAACAGCCCACGACCTCCCCTCAATATCTAGCTCACCAGACCTCCCCCATCATGCGTTGTGTGCCGTTGGATTAAAATCCACGACCATGACCTCCCCTTTTGCTTCGTGCACATCAGACCTCCCACCCACGTGAGGTCGTAGCCGTTAGATGTAAATCTCACGGCCATGACCTCCCTTGTCCTCTCCTTGCCATTGGATCTCGTTTCAACGCGCGAGATCTGTGGGCCGTTCGGACCATCCTTTTTAAGCCGTTAGATTTAGATCGCGCGGTCTCGGTTGAGTGGGCCGTTCGGACCACTCCTGTGAGCCCTTAGATCTAAATCTAAAGGCCATGACCTCCTTTGCGCTACGCGCAAGACTCAGGACCTCCCCTCACTTGCTCAGCACCATTGGATTAAAATCCAAAGGTCCTGACCTCCTCTGCGCTTTGCGCAGCGCCTAGGACCTCCCCATCTGTTGTGCGCCCTTGGATTTCAATCCAAAGGCCACAACCACCACATCCTTGGCTATGTCATGCGCGGTTAAGTCCTCCCATCAGGTCTGAGCCCTTGGATGTAGATCCAAAGGCTAGGACCTCCTAACCCCTCTTCCTTTGCGCATCCACGCAAGGGTGATCTAAGGGTCAGGACCTCCCCAGCCCTGATCCAAGGGCTGTGACCTCCCCCTTTCCTTTAAAACTTACCGCTTCAAGTCAAATCTGAGGGCTAGGACCTCCCTTTCTTTTTGCATCCAACGGTGGAATTGAGGTCCTGTTCTTCTCCTACCTCTTGTCACACGTGCGTGAGCCATGGCAGTAGGGGTGCAGGTCCGGTCTTGTCCAACGGCTCTGTTCTGCATGCATTAAATGCGTGGCAGAGCTTTCCGCCCCCTAGGCCATGCTCTGACCTACCTACCCTGTCCTCTCCATCTTGTCCAAGCCATGGACCTCCCATGGGCTAAGCTCACCGTGAGCTCAACCCGTGGCTCATGACCTCTTTTGCCCTAGGTATAAAACCTCCCCACTGTTTCCTTGGCTTCCTTTACACACCTTTGCTGCCATTGCTTGCACCTCTGTGCTTGTAAACTCAAACCACCCGAAGCTCTCCTTGGCCGCCATTGTTGGAGCTTGGACCTCCTCGGTGGACAAGGGTCCCTGGAGTTTTCCTCTCCCTCTCATTGCTTCAAGTTGTGCCATTTTCCTCTGTGACCAAGTCCTAACTTGTTAAGTTGGGGCATTTTCAGAGGTGGCCAAAGTGGAGCTTGGAGTTGGCCGTGGAGTACCTTTCTTCCCCAGCGCCGGTCCTCCCCATCCTCTCCCTCCTCAGCACCTTCAGGACCTCCAGGTAATCCTCCTGGTAGTCCTTAGGCTGGGCACCATGCTTGTATGTCGCTGCGGAGCTCTTTATCGCTGTTGTCATTTTGGCCGTGTTGGCCGTCGTGCTCCTCTCCGGTTCGCCGGCGTTCAAGGCCGTCGCCGCCGTTGAGAGGAGGTCCATTGTGTGCGCAACACTACTACGCACACGTTGGTGCCCTTGGTTGGCCGTTCAAGACCTCCCCCTTGGTGAGATCTTGAACGTCCAGGACCTCCTCCGTTGAATCTTAGCCGTCCAGACCTCCCCTGGAGGTCTGAGCCGTTAAGACCTCCACGTAGGACCTCCCCGAAGTCATCTCAGCTGCTTATGACCTCCCCGTGTTGATCTTGACCGTCCCGGTCCTCCCTCTTTCGTTGTGGTCCGTTGGATGCAGCATCAACGGCCACGACCTCCTCTCTCATTCGCGCGTGCGCGTTGCTGGGAGGACATGGACCGTAGGATCCAAGATCAATGGCCCATGTCCTCTGGACCATCTGGAGCGCACGTGCGCGTTGTTCTATTGGAGGTCTTGAGTCGTCAGATCCAGGATCTGTGGCTCATGTCCTCCCCTGTCTTTTTGGGTTTTTAGGAAATCCAGTGAGCTCTTTATTTGCAAACTGAAAAAGGTAATAACTTCAAAAATGCATATCTAATTCGTTGTAAGTCCTTTTGAGGAGGTTCAAATTTATGCAGCTCTGGTTTGAACTGAGCTCTAATCTAAAATTGGTTATGAGCTCAGTTCAGCTCCAGAAATTGGTTTTGCAAATAGGTTTCAAAACTAACTTTAATTGTTACATTAAAAATTTAAGTTAACTTGTAAAATGCATAAGTAATTCTCTAGAGCTCCTTTTTTAGTGAATCCAACTTTGTTGGCTTCCTCTATTAGTAAACTAAATGTTAGAATAGGATTTAGGCATGTCATTGTTTTTAAAACCTTTGTGGGTGCATTTTAGATGTGCTCACTTTCATATCTTTGAAAAATCATAAAGCATGCATCCTAGCTCCAAATGAGGTGAACTCAGTTGTGTTATTCATCTCATGAGGTGCTTGTTTTACTGTAAAAATCTCAGCTGCACCACCTTTCTAGAAAATGTTGCCAAATAATTAAATTAGTGAATAGTGGCAGTTTTGATTTTTAGGGCTGAGCAGAATTGTTTTGCTCATATCTTTTGCATTGAGAATCCAAATCAATTGGTTCTTATTGCTAAATTCCCTAAAAATCATCCTCTTGCTTCTGTAGAAATTTCAGAGCATTTGGAGTTTGTTTGCTGTGCTGTCTTTGTGGTTTTCGTTGTTCTTATCGATTCTTTTCGCCTTTTCGATTAGGTGCCGACAAGTGTGTTGATCCCGTGAGTGATCCTTTGCAGCATAGTGACCAGCCACAGCAAGGCAAGCAGTTTGATCATATCCCTTTAATGTCCCATTACTTTAAAGTCTAATATGTTGTTTTACTTATATGTATGCATTGCTACTTTGTGTTAAATTATCGATTAGTTGAGCCTATAGATGCATATCCTGTAGGTAAATGTTCATTCTCTACTACTAGGCCTAGGATTATCTTGCTATGATATAGAGTTCGATGGATGGACTCTTATCACTTAGTAGTTTACGTTGATAATCTTAGAAATGCTTAGATAACGGTAGAAATGGGCGGTTGTCGACATTATGTTGATGACCTTGATCACACTAAAATTATTATTCCATTATGTCCATCTTGTGCTTTCTTACTTTGTAAACAAATAAAACAAAAATGAAAACAAAACTGTTATTGACTTGGGCACAATGGATGTTGGTGTGATATGTTGGGTGTGAATGGAATGGTGCCTAGGTCCCCAAGGACCGAGTTACTTGTGTCACTAAGCCAAGCGCTTATGCATGCTAACCACACGAGGGTATTGGGAACCCCTCTTGGCTAAGTACTTTGGGAGGTGTTAATTGGGGGGTCGCAGGTGAGTAAAACTATTTTATAAGGGAAAGAGCACCCCAGATTGCTTGGTGGGCAGTGTCTCCTATCTTAGGGTTGTCGCGACTCTTAATTAGCATCATTCATTAGAAATGCCTCGTAGGACTTAGCTGTGCCGACATACCAAAGGAAGTGTGCTAAATAGCTTGGCTTAAAAGGCGATCGACATGTGGGTACATTGGTACACCCTCGCAGGTTAAAACTATTCAATAGCCTCGCCCCTAGGTTATGGACATGCTTGGTAAGGTCGTGCAAGAACTAGACTACAACATTTAATTAAAACTTGATGGGTTGGTATGAATGGATGTTCATACTATTGTGGTGGCTATTGGGTTAGTCACTTCTAGGATTGTTGTTGTCATATGTCTATTGCTACTGTGTTACTTGTCTCGTTGTTACTTGCAAGTTAAAAATGAATTGCAAAACTGCTTTGGAATCTATTTATATATTGCAAATGAAAACTTGCTTTATGCTAAAATAAGTCCAAAGCCTCATCCACTAAATAAAGCTTGCATGTAGTTAAACTATAGTTCTGTTATACTACATGTCAGTCTTACGAGTACATTTTTGTACTCATTTGCTTTGCTTCATAACTTTGTTGCAAAGGAGGTAGGGCCCAAAGGGCTTTACTTTTGTGAGATGTGCTGCGGTTGGGAATCGAGCTAGGCGTCTTGGTTGGTTGCCTTGTGGGCTAAAGGCAAACCTTGTGGCTCTCTTTTGTTTATTGCCATCTTATGGCTTTTGCTTCCGCTGTGTTGTCTTTATTAGTTGTATTTGGCCGGTCGGCCCCGTTTGTAATAACTCTATATGATGTATGTCTTTTATTCTAGTCGTGCTTTGGTTCTATGTCTTGAATGGAATTGATGCATGATTTTGTAAAGGGGTGTGTATACTGTATTCTGGGAAGTATACATATCTCGAAGACACGGGTTATTATGTTTGTGATGCTAGGGTCAATGGTTGACTAAGTATTACAAGCCAAATAAACCGGGGTCCTCACAGACCACCAGTACCGGAAGACCTCCTCGCTACAGTACTGGAAGACCTCCTCGCTACAGCACCTTGGTGAACAGCCTGAGAGGTCCTGAATGATCTCCTCAAAAACCTCCTGAGAGGTCTTGGACGGCCTCTCCAGAGACCTCCTAGGAGGTCCTAGAGGACGCCCTGGGTGATCCTGAGAAATATCAACAAAGGCCTCTTAGGAGGATCTGGAGGGTGGTCTTTACAAAACAGGAGGTCGTGGCTCAAAAGGGTAGTACTTGCAAAACGTCCAAGAGGTGGTTTTTACGAAACAGCAAGCCATGAAAACAAGGAAAAACACGGCCAAGACCTCCCCGGGGACACTCGCACGCCTTCACCAGAGCCGCCCAGGACCTCCTCAAGGGCGCTCACGTGGCTTCATTAAAGCTGCCAAGGACCTCCCTGGGGACACTCGCGCGCCTTCATCAGAGCCGCCCAGGACCTCCACAAGGGCACTCACGTGGCTTCATCAAAGCCGCCCAAGACCTTCCCAGGAGCAATCGCGCACCTTCATCAGAGCCGCCCAGGACCTCCTTAAGGGCGCTCACGTGGCTTTATCAGGACCGCCCAAGACCTCCTCAGGAGCACTTGCGCGCCTCCATCAGAGCCTCCCAGGACCTCCTCAAGGGAGCTCACGTGGCTTCATCAAAGCCATCCAGGACCTCTTCAGGAGCGCTTGCACGCCTTCATTAGGGCCGCTCAAAACCATCTCAGGAGCACTACGCGGCTTCAGCAGGGCCGTCCAAAACCTCTTCAGGAACACTACGCGGCTTCCTCAGAGCCACCCAGGACCTCCTCAAGGGCACTCACGTGGCTTTATCAAGACCGCCCAAGACCTCCTCAGGAGCACTTGCGCGCCTCCATCAGAGCCGCCTAGGACCTCCTCAAGGGAGCTCATGTGGCTTCATCAAAATTGTCCAGGACCTCTTCAGGAGCGCTTGCGAGCCTTCATCAGGGCCACTCAAGAGCTTCTCAGGAGCACCACGCGGCTTCATCAGGGCCGTCCAAAACCTCTTCAAGAACGCTACACGGCTTCATCAGCATCGTCCAGGACCTCCTCAAGAGCACTTGCGCGCCTCCATCAGGACCGCTCGGGACCTCCTCAGAAGGGCTACGCGGCTTCATCAGGGCCGTCCAAGAGCGCTTGTGCACCTTCATCAAGGCCGCTCAAGGCTTTCTCAGGAGCGCTACGCGGCTTCATTACGGCCGTTCAGAACTTCCTCAGGAGCACTTGCGCACGTCCATCAGGACCGCTCAGGACATCCTCGGGAGTGCCACGCGGTTTCATCACGGCCGTTCAGGACCTCTTCAGGAGCGCTTGCGCGTTTCTATCAGGGCCAATCAATACCTCCTCAAGAGCGCTATGCAGCTTCATCAGGACCGTTCAAAATCTCCTCAAGAGCGCTACACGGCTTCATCCAGGCCGTTCAGGATCTCCCCAAGAGTATTACGTGGCTCCATTAGAGCCACCCAAGACCTCCTCAGGGGTGCTTTGCGGCTTCATCAGGATCGCTCAGGATTTCCTCAAGGGCGTCCACGCGTTTTCATTAGGGCCGTCCAAGACCTCCTCAAGAGTGCTAACGTACTTTCATCGGAGCCGTCCAAGATCTCCTCAGGAGTACTACGCGGTTTCATCAGGGCCGTTCAAGACCTCTTCCAGAGATCTCGCGCGGTTTTCATCAGGACTTTCCACAAAGGCCTCAGGACCTTCCACGAAGACTTCATCAAGGAAACTTACGTGTCCGGATAGGAGAGTTTTGTCAATTATAGAAGGTTTGGAGATCGTAACCAGATCATATCTGTAAATATTTGATTCGGTTTAGGATTCCTGAGCTCCCACGGCTAAGACCTGCCGCCCTTTAAATAGAAGAGGTTCATGGCCGATTAAATCATCACCAATTGATCAATACAATTTGTATCTACTCTTTTTTCTACCATAGCTTCCTTGTAGTCCCGTCCTTTTTTCCACCTTTTTTTGCTTTCCCGGCTGGGTCCAAGGACCTTGTTAGGACATCGTCGCTGCCCTAACACCACAACTAGCTCCGCCTAGGTGTTGTGCGTTGTGGTTCTTGGCCAAGTTGAATCCTAACGCCACCTAGATTCAATTTTGCTGTTATCCATCAGATCATGTGTTGGTGCTTCCTCGTGTCGTATTTTTGCACCAACATAATTGGCGACTCCACTAGGGAAATGATCTATTCCCTGGCCATGACGAACGGATCTGAAGTCAACCCCGACAACGTCATCGCGCCCGCCATCGAGGAGCTAGATGAAGAAGCACAACGAGAGTATGAGAAGCACAAGGTAGAGTTCGACAGGGCGTTTGCTTCGTGTTACCAAAAGACGAGACAGGGCGTCCTCCGGAAAGGAGGAGAGTTCGCACTTGTCTACATCAAGCCCGAGGTAACTCCCACTGTGAGTAATGCATCTCTTACTGAAGAGCAAGTTGCTTTGATGATTGATCAGCAATTAGGTGCTTCTGTATCTAATACCGTAGATAGGTTGCTGTCTAATCGTCTTAAGGCTATGGATCTTGAAGTACAAAGTGGAAAAGGTCTGAAACAACCCGTTTTGCCTCATGCTAATGCTTACAATATTAGCAATGATAGCAGCGTTCAGTATAGCTCCTTGTTGGGTAACACATCGGCAGTAGGTATACCATCTCAAGTTATAGCGCAGGGTAAGTCGGTGCAACATATACATAGCCGAACTAATGCGTTAAGTTCGGTTGGTCACGGTGCATCATCACATGCCATTCCAAATATTGCTATGATCAAATCTACAGCCCTTGTGCCTTCATATGTGCAAATGCTAATATGGTCAATCAGGGTGCACCTAATATTGGCAATTACACTAGCATGGGAGAAAGTTCAACAAATTTACAGACACCGTTGTACCGCACTGTAGCATATAGTATACCTCCCGTGCCACCTCAAGGTTCCGGCATTCCATATGGTACATTATCTGCTAGTAGTTTCAATGATGCTCCGCAACATACAACATATGCATAGCCGAACCATACTACGTATGCCTACGATATGCCACAACCCAATGTTTATAGGCTGCCACAACCAGCTGATGTAATACCCACTCGGCCCACAGCCGAGCCACATGTGGGAACTGAAAACGTTAGGGAACAAGTGGCCAATGTTTTGAGAGAGCAATTTGGGGTGGAGCCCAAAGGTAGAGCACGTGCCTATCGAAAATCATATCCTGATTTCTATGATAATGTTCAGTATCCCAGAAGGTTTAGAGCGCCTGAATTTATTAAGTTCACTAGGGGTGATGGTAGGACCACTTTAGAACATGTTGGTCAATTCATCTTGTAGTGTGGTGAAGCTGGTGCTAGCGATGCATTAAAACTGAGGTTATTTCCCTTATCATTGTCTGGCCCTGCATTTACCTAGTTTACTTCTCTGGCACCTAATTCTATTTATACATGGCCTCAGTTAGAGCAAAAATTCTATGAATATTTTTATACTGGGGACACTGAACTTAGATTGTCACATCTGACATTAGTTAAACAGAAACACGATGAGCCTGTTACTGATTACATCTGAAGGTTTAGAGACACAAGGAACCGATGTTTCAATTTGACAATTTCCGACGAAGACTTGGCTGATCTAGCTTATTCGAGTTTGCTGTCCCAATTAAAAGAAAGACTAGAGAATCATGATTTCCTGGATGTTAGTCAGGTATTACAAAAAGCTCTGGCACAAGAGAACCGAGCTAAAGAGTCTAGGAATTTTCAAAAACCAAGTGATAGAGTAAAGGTCGATTGTCCTAGTATTCATGTGCTTGAGTATGAATCTGAAAATTCAGATGATGATGATGTTGATGTGTGTGTGGCCGAATGGGATTGGTCCTCAAAATCTAAACCATTCGTTTGCTCAGCTTTAAAGTCGGTTCCACAAAAGAATCGGCAAGAAGAAATTAAGTACACTTTTGATATTGCTAAATGCGATAGAATCTTTGATTATTTGCTACAAGAGAAGCAAATTAGATTGCCTGATAAACATGTTATACTAGCACCTGAAGATTTAAGGAGACGTGCATATTGTAAATGGCATAATTCTTATTCTTATGCTACTAATAATTGCAATGTTTTTCGTCGACAGGTTCAATCGGCCATTAATGAAGGACGGTTGAAATTTGTTGAAAGTCCGAAAATGCAGCTAGACCACAATCCCTTTCCTGTCAATATAATTGACTTTGAGAACAAGAAAGTGCTTGTTCGGCCATCTCAGGACGAGTCTACAAAAGGTAAAAATGTGATGATAGGAGAGAGAGGCACAGGGACATCGAATCTTGGGGCTATGCAAACTGTTAAGCCAAAAATGATCAAACCGAAAAGCCCGGAAGTTAATCATTGGAAAGTTAATGAAAATAGAAGCAAGACCAACAAAAGAGTTGAAAAGCCGAAGCCTACATTTAAGGAGCTTTTGGCCAAATATGAGAATGGCAAAGTCGGCAGAAACAATGCTAGTCGACCCAATAATTTTAAGCGACCAAGATCACCTACGAAGCAAAAGTTTGATGGCCGGTTTTAGTGTCGAGAAGACTTCCGTGCAGCAGTGCCATATCATCCTTTTGAGCAGCCAATGCCTGTCCCATGGGGACCTCCTCCTGCTAGTTTTCCTCCTTGTCCATAGTGGGGCTGGTGTGGTCCATGGATGCCACCTCCAATGCCCTTTAGACCATTCTATCCGGGGTGGACAACACCAAGAAGGCATGTGTTTGACAGGTTATCGCGTCCTAATAAAGACCGTTTTGATCAAAGAAATCGGCCTTATGATAGGAGAGATAATAAAGTGATGAGGAAGGTGTATCGTGTCAAGAATAATGGTAACAAGGACCTCCTCCAGGACCTCCCTCGAGGACCTCCTCAGGGGCACTCACATGAACTCATCAAGACCACTCAAGACCTCTTCAGGAGCACCCACGTGGACTCATCAGGACCACTCACGACCTCCTTAGGAGCACTTAAAGAAAAAGAGAAGTCAGATTTGAATCCAAAGGAAAAAGAGCCGGTCATCGAGGAGGAGGTCTTTATGGATGTTTTCCGAGACCACTCAGGACGTCCTATAGGACCTCCCAGGAGGTCTTTGAAGAAGTCGACCAGGACCTCTCAGGAGCAGAAACGATCAGCTATCGTTGTTTCGAATATTAGCAGTGGGAATTACACAACAGCAGTAGTGCATGGTTCGGATGCGAGCAGTAGCACGTCTACAGTAGCCACGAGTAGCACCATAGCCACAGTCCCCGTGAACATCAGATCAGCTACAGTAGCAGCTGCAGTGATAACCAAGCAGACCACATCGCATGTTGATTTTGAAGCACCAGAAACAGTGGGGAAGCTTAAAGAAAACACATCTTTGTTGTCCGGGACAAAACCACAGCCCCGTTGGTGTCCTCTCGGTCTTTCTCATTCGCAAAAGAGAAGGTTGCAGCGGCTGCGCACGCAATAATTTAGAGAGGCTCAGGAAGAGAAGATGAGAGACGATTTATTTAATGAAATAAAGCCTATGGTGCCTGTTCGAAAAGAGTGGAGGGTAAAGTCAATTGAAACACCAGTTCAGACGCCTAGTGAAGACGAAGATGATTTGCTGGATTATGGGGAATCTCTAATAATTAAAGATAATACTCCGCCTCGTGAAGGTATGGATATTAATATGGTATTTACATTGCCTTCGGAGTTCCAGATTACTAGTGAGGAGGTCGCCCAGTTATGTCTTGGCCCTCAAGAAGCCATTTTTGATAAGCCCGAGGAATCGAGCCAACATTTGAAATCATTATATGTTAGGGGACATATCAATGGTAAGCCGATTTCTAGGATATTAGTTGATGGTGGGGCTACCGTGAACTTGATGCCGTATTCAGTTTTCAAGAAATTGGGGCGAGAAGACGGCGAGTTTTTGAAAACTAATTTGATGCTTAATGGTTTCACGAGTGAACCCACGGAGGCTAAGGGTGTCATCTCTATGGAGCTTACTGTTGGGAGCAAGACCCAACCTACGACCTTCTTCATCGTTGACGTGCAAGGTAATTATAATGTTTTATTGGGTCGTGATTGGATACATACAAATCACTGTGTTCCTTCTACCTTGCATCAAACTTTAGTACAATGGATCGATGATGACATAGAAGTGGTTCAAGCGGACACATCGGCTTATGTTGCTTTGGCCGATGCGTCAGCTGATTGGCAGCATGGTGATATCTAATGTTTGACGGGTCTAGATCTTTCTAGTTATGATTATCTTAGTGTTACCAAGGATGGTTTTTTACCCATGTCTGTACAGCCGGCCTCCGCAGCTCGGCTTAGTAATATGATGTTATAAATGAATAAAGAAAATAGTTTAGAATGGTTGCAACAGTGTACAGAGCAATATCGGTCAAACAAGAACGATATTTGTGAAGCTATTGACGATTTTGATGAAGTGGAAAAGTTGGGGCAAGGTTTCTCGTCGGCTGACCCATTAGAGGAGATTGATATAGGTGATGGGGCTATTCCTAGGCCGACGTTTGTAAACAAAAATATGCATGCTGAATACAAGAACAAAGTGATAGAATTGCTTAGAGAGTATGTTGATTGCTTTGCTTGGGAGTATCATGAGATGTCGGGACTCAGCCGAGAATTAGTAGAGCATCGGTTGCCTATTAAGTCTGGTTTTAGGCCTTATAAGCAGCCACCTAGGAGATTTAATTCTGATATATATGATCGGATCAAAGAAGAGATAGACCGATTGTTGAAAGCTGGTTTTATTAGGCCATGTCGGTATGCTGAATGGATTTCTAACATTGTCCCAGTTGAGAAGAAGAATACTGGTAAGTTGAGGGTGTGCATTGATTTTAGAGATTTAAATAAAGCTACTCCTAAAGATGAATATCCTATGCCTATAGCCGACATGTTAATTAACAATGCTTCAGGACATAGAATAATTAGTTTTTTAGATGGTAATGCTGGCTACAATCAGATTTTTATGGCCGAAGAGGATATGTCTAAAACAGCTTTTCGATGTCCTGGTTTTGTTGGTTTGTTTGAGTGGGTTGTGATGACTTTTGGTTTAAAAAATGCTGGTGCAACTTATCAAAGGGCCATGAATTTGATTTTTCATGATCTACTTGGTGTTATCCTAGAGGTATACATTGATGATATAGTTATTAAATCGGATGGTATGGACCATCACTTAGCCGATTTATGTCTGGCCTTTGAACGAATGCGACGATATGGTTTGAAAATGAACCCACTCAAGTTTGCTTTTGGTGTGTCGGCTGGTAAGTTCTTACGATTTATAATACATGAGAAAGGCATAGAAATAGATCCTAGCAAAATAGAGGTTGTTAAGAAAGTAAAGGCGCCACAATGTAAGAGGGATATGCAAAAGTTCCTAGGAAAAGTGAATTATTTGAGGAGGTTTATATCTAATTTATCTGGCAGAGTTAGTGCATTCACTCCTATACTTCGGTTAAAGAAAGAGACCGAATTTACTTCGGGGGCAAAACAGCAGCAGGCATTCGAGGAAATTAAAAGGTATTTGTCTACTCCTCCTGTGTTGAGGGCACCTCAGGCTGGGACGCCGTTTCGGCTATATATTGCTGCAGAAGAAAGTGTCATTGGCGCTGTTTTGACACAAGTATCAAATGGCAAGGAATATGTGATTACTTATTTGAGCCGGCGTCTCCTGGGAGCTGAGACAATGTATGTCTTTATAGAAAGATTATGTTTATCCTTGTATTATGCTTGTACCAAGTTGAGGCATTATTTGCTATCTAGTACTTGTGTTGTTGCATGTCAAACCGATGTTATTAAATATATGTTGCAACAGTCGATTTTAAGTGGTAGAATCGGAAAGTGGGCTTATGCATTAATAAAGTATGACTTGGCTTATGAATCTCTGAAGTCTATGAAAGGCTAAGTTGTAGCCGATTTCATTGTTGATCATAGGATTGATAATGAGGTAGAACTGATTGATCATTTATCTGTACTTCCATGGAAATTGTATTTTGATGGCTCGGCTTGTAGAGAAGGGCAGTGTGTTGGCATTGTTTTAGTTTCACCTAGAGATGTTGTTTTTGAAACATCGGTTCGCTTAGAATATTTTTGTACCAATAATCAGGCCGAGTATGAAGCTCTTTTATTAGGATTACAAATTTTAGAGTCCATGGGCATAAAGAATATAGAAGCATTCGATGATTCATTGTTAGTTGTGCAGCAAGTTTCTAAGAATTATCAATGCTTTGATGGATCATTGAATAGTTACTTGGAAAAGTGATTGGAAATAATAGCAACTTTGGATGACTTTACTATTGGCCATGTTGCTAGAAAAGAGAATGTCAGGGCAAATGATTTAGCACAATAAGCATCTGGTTATCAAGTTAAAAGAGGTAAATTGTTCATGATAGAAGAACCGATGCTAGAAGGTTCTACAATTTGTATAGCTGAGCAGCATAGTGATAGTTCGAGTGCTTTGAGAACATCAAGTTTTGCCGAACCTAATGACTGGAGAAAACCTCTAATTAGTTATTTGGAAAACCCTAGTCAATCTGTTGATAGGAAGCTTCGGCGACAAGCATTGAAGTATACATTGCTTGATGGAGAGTTGTATCGCCGAACTATAGATGGGTTACTTTTAAAATGCTTGGGTTCGGATCAATCTAAAGTTGCTATGGGCAAGGTACATGAAGGTATATGTGGTACACATCAGTCGGCTCATAAAATGAAATAGTTATTAAGAAGAGCTGGTTTCTATTGGCCGACTATGTTGGAGGATTGTTTTAGATATTCAAAGGGTGTGAGCCATGTCAGAAGTTTGGTGATGTGCAATTGGCACCCGCTGCTATGTTGCATCCTATTGTTAAATCATGGCCGTTCCGTGGTTGGGGTTTAGATTTCATTGGCCAAATACACCCTGCATCTTATAAAGGTCATCGTTTTATTTTAGTAGCCACTGATTATTTTACAAAGTGGACAGAAGTCGTTCCTCTTAAAAACATGACACATAAGGAGGTGATTAGTTTTATTCTGGAGCATATTGTTCATAGATTCGGCATACCACAGACTTAAACTACTGATCAAGGTTCATCTTTTATATCTCATCAAGTACGTGAACTTGCCGAGTCGCTTAGAATCAAGCTCCTTAATTCTTCACCCTATTATGCTCAGGCCAACGGTCAGGCCGAGTCAAGTAATAAGACCTTGATCAAGCTCATTAAGAAAAAGATAGAAGAGCATCCCAAGAGGTGGCATGAAGTGTTATCTGAGACATTATGGGCTCATCGTATATCTAAGCATAGTGCTACAAAGATAACACCGTTTGAGTTAGTGTATGGGCAAGAGGCCGTTTTACCTATTGAGGTAAATCTAAGTGCCTTTAGATTGGCCAAGCAAAATGACTTGTCGGCCATAAATTACCATAACTTAATGATGGATAGGATAGATGAAGTTGCGGATGAGAGATTAAAAGCTTTGAGGGAGATTGAAAATGATAAGGTAAGGGTAGCCAAAGCCTACAATAAGAAAGTGAAGGAGAAATCGTTTCAAATAGGGGACTTAGTTTAGAAGACGATTTTACCTGTTGGATCGAAAGATAATAAGTTTGGGAAGTGGTCTCCGAATTGGGAAGGTCCATATAAAGTAGTAGAGATCGTTCCTTGAAATTCTTATATGGTGCAATGTTTACAGGGAGGTAGGCTGTCTAGAGCTCTTAATAGTAAGTATTTGAAAAAATACTATCCGAGTGTTTGGCAGGATGCTTAAGAAACACATATGGCCGATGTGTTGTTTATCATCGTCCTGAGAAACATATTTATGGCCGGTGTTTAATCATCGTCCTGGAGTATAATTGAGGATATTATTGTTTTGTGGCAAACATGTTTGTTTTACCAAAAACAGGGGGGCATGTGTTGATGACAAGATTTGGCATCCATGTTAGTCATTGCAGTGTTGAATGGTTCAACGGTAAGGACCCAAAACTACCGCTGATTCAACTAATATTTTGTTTCAAATCGGAAGGCAGAGTGGCTTCAAAGACCTCCTGGGAGGTCCTAGCTTCAAAATACATCCAAGAGGACTTAGACGACTTGTTCAAAGACCTCCTAGGAGGTCCTGGCTTCGAAATCCGCTTGAGAGGTCCTGGACGACCTCTTCAAAGACCTTCTTGGAGGTCCTAGGGGACATTCTGGGTGATCTTGGACAACTTCTACAAAGACCACTAGTACCGGAAGACCTCCTCGCTACAGTACTGGAAGACCTCCTCGCTACAGCACCTTGGTGAACAGCCTGAGAGGTCCTGAACGATCTCCTCAAAAACCTCCTGAGAGGTCCTGGACGGCCTCTCCAAAGACCTCTTAGGAGGTCCTATAGGACGCCCTAGGTGATCCTGGAAAATATCAACAAAGGCCTCTTAGGAGGATCTGGAGGGTGGTCTTCACAAAACAGGAGGTTGTGGCTCAAAAGGGTAGTCCTTGCAAAACGTCCAAGAGGTGGTTTTTACGAAACAGCAAGCCATGAAAACAAGAAAAAACGCGGCCAAGACCTCCCCAGGGACACTCGCGCGCCTTCATTAGAGCCTCCTAGGACCTCCCTGGGGACACTCGCGCACCTTCATCAGAGCCGCCCAGGACCTCCCTGGGGACACTCGCGCACCTTCATCAGAGCCGCCCAGGACCTCCTCAAGGGCGCTCACGTGGCTTCATCAAAGCCACCCAAGACCTTCCCGGGAGCACTCACACACCTTCATCAGAGCCACCCAGGACCTCCTCAAGGGCGCTCACATGGCTTTATCAGGACTGCCCAAGACCTCCTCAGGAGCACTTGCGCGCCTCCATCAGAGCCGCCCAGGACCTCCTCAAGAGAGCTCACGTGGCTTCATCAAAGCCGTCCAGGACCTTTTCAGGAGCGCTTGCGCGCCTTCATCAGGGCCGCTCAAGACCTTCTCAGGAGCACTACGCGGCTTCATCAGGGCCGTCCAAAACCTCTTCAGGAACGCTACGCGGCTTCATCAAAGCCGCCCAGGACCTCCTCAATGGCGCTCACGTGGCTTTATCAGGACCGCCCAAGACCTCCTCAGGAGCACTTACGCGCCTCCATCAGAACAACCCAGGACCTCCTCAAGGGATCTGACATGGCTTCATCAAAGCCGTCCAGGACCTCTTCAGGAGCGCTTGCGCGCCTTCATTAGGGCCGCTCAAGACCTTCTCAAGAGCACTATGCGGCTTCATCAGGGCTGTCCAAAACCTCTTCACGAACGCTACGCGGCTTCATTAGCATCGTCTAGGACCTCCTCAGGAGCACTTGCGCGCCTCCATCAGGACCGCTCGGGACCTCCTCAGAAGGGCTACGCGGCTTCATCAGGGCCGTCCAGGACCTCTTTAGGAGCGCTTGCGTGCCTTTATCAGGGCTGCTCAAGGCTTTCTCAGGAGCGCTACGCGGCTTCATCACGGTCGTTCAGAACTTCCTCAAGAAGACTTGCAAGACGTCTGTCAGACCGCCAGACCTCCTCGGGAGTGCCACACGGTTTCATCACGGCCGTTCAGGACCTCTTCAGGAGCGCTTGTGCGTTTCTATCAGGGCCGATCAAGACCTCCTCAAGAGCGCTACGCGGCTTCATTAGGACCGTTCAAGATCTCCTCAAGAGCGATACGCGGCTTCATAAAGGCCGTTCAAGATCTCCCCGAGAGTATTACGTGGCTCCATCAGAGCGGCCCAAGACCTCCTCAGGGGCGCTTTGCGGTTTCATCAGGATCGCTCAGGATTTCCTCAAGGGCGTCCACACGTTTTCATTAGGGTCGTACAAGACCTCCTCAAGAGTGCTAACGTACTTTCATCGGAGCCATCCAAGATCTCCTCGGGAGTACTACGTGGTTTCATCAGGGCCGTTCAAGACCTCTTCCGGAGATCTCGCGCGGTTTTCATCAGGACTTTCCGCAAAGGCCTCAGGACCTTCCACGAAGACTTCATCAAGGAAACTTACGTGTCCGAATAGGAGAGTTTTGTCAATTATAGAAGGTTTGGAGATCGTAACCGAATCATATCTATAAAATATTTGGTTCGGTTTAGGAGTCCTGAGCTCCCACGGCTAAGACCTGCTACCCTTTAAATAGAAGAGGGCCATGGCCGATTAAATCATCACCAATCGATCAATACAATTTGCATCTACTATTTTTCTACCATAGCTTCCTTGTAGTCCCATCCTTTTTTCCACCTTTTTTTGCTTTCCCGAGCGGGTCCAAGGACCTTGTCAGGACATCGCCGCTGCCTTAACACCACAACTAGCTCCGCCTAGGTGTTGTGTGATGTGGTTCTTGGCCAAGTTGAATCCTAACGCCGCCTGGATTCAATTTTACTATTATCCATCAGATCGTGTGTTGGTGCTTCCTTGTGTCGTATTTTTGCACCAACAATTTGTTTAGCTAGTTGCAATATAGTTAATAGACATTGATGGAGGTACTTAGTCATGAGCGTGGAACGTGGTTGGTTCTAAGAATCCATGATCGTTAAAGGAACTAATGTGGTCGTTTAATCTCTGTTGTCGTTGCTAGTTGCTAGGTGTTATATCCCCGGATACTACATCAGAGCAGCCAGCTGACCCAGGCGGGAGGAGACAAGGGGCGCGGCAGCGTAAACCCAACACCAGGTTTCCATCGGACAAATGAGCCGTGGCGTGAACCAGCCCAAGAGCAAGAGAGTTTTGTCGTTCCATAAATAGTAGCGGTGTGTGTGCCTGAAGGGCAAGGAATGTAAAGACCTAAACTACTTCACCTGCTATCTCTTCCTTCCCTTCCTAGAACAATCTCTTCTTCCCTTTCCAGAACCACATCTCTCTCTTTCTCGAACTCTATACAAATACTTGTGGATATTACGAGAAATATATAGTCGGTACATAACATTTGGTATCAGAGCCAATCCTAGAAGCGAGGTAGATCTAGAGAAGCCAAGATATCACACGCGAGCTCAGGAAAAATCGTGGGCTATGGAACAAGAAATGGCGGCGCTCACCAAGGCGATCCAAGCACAAAGTGTTTCCATTCAGTTGCTTGTGGAATCAATGGCCGAAATCAAGCCGGTGGTGATGGATTTGAAGGAATGGAGACCCAGGATGGTGACGTCTGTGGAAGAGCTTCGTGATGAAGTGGGCGAGTTGAGAAATCAAGTTAAGCAGATAACTAAGGATGATGCAGCGCCGAAGATGGCAGAGTTGCCTCCCTTGCTGCCCCTTCCGGAGCACCTGAAGCCCAAGGAAGAAGAAGACAGCGGGTTAAGACCAGAGGGAAATGTTTTGTCAAATCAGAAGTGGGGAAAGGCGACAAGTAATACTCCAATCAGATCATCCCCAAACAATGGAATGATGGGCTTACATCCCTTGCCCATGCCACCGGGAGATACACAGGATTGGGGCAACCGATCGCAGGAGAACCACCGTTATCACCCGACACTGCCGAAATTGGATTTCCCCCAATTTGATGGAGATAACCCAAAGGCATGGAGATTAAGGAGTGAAGTGTATTTCCAGGTGTGTGCCACCCGACCCGATTTATGGATCAGTGTCGCTGCTATGCACTTTGTGGGTAGTGCGATGTTATGGCTGCACTCGACCCAAGCACACATTGAGTGTTCAAGGTGGGAAGAGTTCGCAGATGCGGTCTGTTTGCGTTTCGGCCGAGAGGAGTTCCAACAACAGCTTCGTCAATTCAACCGACTTAAGCAAGTAGGAACTGTTCTAGAGTTTGCGGAGAAGTTTAATGAATCAATGCACCATCTAATTGCTCATCATACTTGGGACCCGATGTTCTTTGTGACCCAATTCATAGATGAGTTGAGGAATGACATTCGGGCAGCGGTGGTGCTACATTAGCCGAAGAACTTGGACACTGCAGTCTCACTAGCGTGTCTACAAGAAGAAGTCCTAGAGACGATGCGGCGTGAGACACGCCGACCCGAGTTGCCCTCTGGTGGACGCCCACCCCTACGCACTGCTTTGCCTTTACCTGCACCACCGGGAAGACCACCAGGAAGTATGGGACCAAGAGCAGAAGATAGGAGAGGGGTGGATAACCTAAGATCAGGTGGACATGAAGACAGAATATCAGCACTCAGGGCATACAGGAGAGCCAGAGGCTTATGTCACACATGTGGTGAAAAATGGAGCCGAGAGCATAAGTGTGGACCAACTGTTCAGCTTCACGTGGTCCAGGAGGTGTGGGAACTGGTTCAAGAACCCACTCCAGATAGCACACCGTCGGAAGCAGAAACAGTGCCAAATGAAGAACTGTTAACAATCTCCCTAGCAGCCGTGAGTGGGGTTGAAACACCAAGAACAGTGAAGCTAAGGGGAACCATTCAAGGAATTGAGGTCTTAATTTTAATTGACTCAGGAAGTACTCATAGTTTTGTGGGAGAGAAGGTGGCACAACTGTTAACAGGGGAACAAAGATCCAAAACTGAAATGACAGTCAGAATTGCAGATGGGGGGCAGACTGACTAGTACAAGGGAGTTTCCAGACTGTTATTGGCAGGTGCAAGGGGTAAGGTTCAGAACAACACTGAAGGTACTGGCACTTGGTAGTTATGATTTAATTGTGGGTATGGACTGGTTGGAGATGAACAACCCGATGGCAATCCATTGGCGCAAGAAAATGTTGACTTTCATGTATATGGGCAACCGGGTAGTCCTACGCGGATTGAGAGGTGAGGGGTTGAGCAGTGAACTAAAGATACACCGGATGGAACACTTATTTCCTGAAGATCGAATTCAACTCTGCTCGGCTCAGACTGAAGATTCACAATTGCCGGATGCCATTCAACGTCTGATAACAGATTTTGCGGTGGTGTTTGAAGTGCCACAAGGATTACCGCCGGCACGAGATTTTGATCACTCCATTCCCTTACAACCTGGGGCGCAACCAGTGAATGTAAGGCCTTATCGCTACCGACCGGCGCAGAAAGATGAGATCGAGAAGCAAGTGAAAGAAATGATGCAACAAGGAATCATCTCTCACAGTTCAAGCCCATTTGCATCGCCAGTCCTGCTAGTTCCAAAAAAAGATAACACTTGGCGATTTTGCATCGACTACCGACAGCTCAATGCCATTACGGTGAAAAACCGCTATCCAATGCCGGTCATTGAAGAATTATTGGATGAATTGTCAGGCTCCAAATGGTTTAGCAGTTTGGACTTGCGCGCAGGTTACCACCAAATACGAATGAAACCCGAAGACGAATATAAAACTGCTTTTAAGACGCATCAAGGGCACTACCAATTTAAGGTCATGTCGTATGGATTGACTAGTGCACCCGCTACCTTCCAAGGATTGATGAACATCATTCTTGAACCATATTTGCGCCGGGGAGTTCTGGTGTTCATCGACGATATACTTATTTACAGCCGGACACTAGAAGCTCATGTGACCCAGTTGAAGCAAGTTTTTGCAATTCTGCAGCAACATAAACTGAAGATCAAATATTCCAAATGTGCATTTGCTCAAAAGCAGTTGACGTATTTGGGGCACATCATCAGTCAGGAGGGAGTTGCAACAGATCCAAAGAATATAGCAGCGGTCAAGGAGTGGCCAGTGCCAGTGAATACTAAACAAGTGCGGGGATTTTTGGGTTTGGCCGGATATTATCGGAAATTTGTCCGTAACTTCGGCATCATCAGTAGACCCTTGACTGAGTTACTGAAGAAGAATGTGTTATTCATTTGGACTCCGAACACCACAGCAACCTTCCATGCCTTGAAGGAAGCACTGATTACCGCACCGGTCCTATCCTTACCTGATTTTTCACAAGAATTTGTGGTGGAAACTGATGCATCAGATACAGGAATCGGTGCAGTGCTTATGCAAAGAGGTCATCCTGTGGCTTATCTTAGCAAGGCGTTGGGACCACGAGCTCAAGGGTTATCAACATATGAAAAAGAAGGATTAGCGATTTTGCTGGCTGTAGAACATTAGCGCACGTATTTACAGACTGGAGAGTTTGTCATCAAGACCGATCACCGCAGCCTCGTACACCTGGGAGATCAGCGACCAACTACACCCTGGCAGCAAAAAGTCATGACAAAGTTGCTGGGTTTGCAGTACAAAATTATGTACAAACAGGGAGCAACCAATAGAGCGGCTGATGCTCTTTCACGCAGAGAGCAAGTTGATGGGGGAGAAGTAACTGCGATATCCACGGTTATACCCGACTGGATGGAGGCAATAGCAAGTGGATACCAACATGATCCTCAGTCTAGTAAGTTACTCAAAGACTTAATTGTCTCTAGTAATGACACCTCCCGATTTAAATTCAGTAATGGCATACTCAAGTTGGGCAACCGAGTATGGGTGGGCAACAATACAACCGTCCAGCAAAATATTTTGAATGCATTACATTCCAGTGCTATAGGAGGGCATTCGGGTTTCCAAGTAACATATCATCGCATCCGAAAACTCTTTGCTTGGCCGGGAATCAAAAAGGATGTGAGAGCGTTTGTGGATCAATGTTCAGTGTGCAAACAAGCAAAATCTAAAAATGTACGCTACCCAGGGTTGCTATAGCCGTTGCCCGTGCCGGATCACACTTGGCAAGTGATATCTATGGATTTTATCGAAGGTTTACCACGATCTGCAGGGTTCAACTGTATTATGGTGGTAGTTGATAAATTTTCCAAGTATGCACACTTCTTGGCTCTTGCTCACCCCTTTACTGCTTTTCAAGTAGCCCAACTGTTCATGCAGAATGTCTTCAAATTGCATGGGTTACCACAGTCTATTATATCAGATAGGGATCGTGTGTTCACAAGTGGATTATGGAAGGAGTTATTTCGAGCAGCCCAAACTCAATTAAGCATGAGCACGGCTTATCACCCGCAAACGGATGGCCAAACGGAGCGAGTTAATCAATGTGTTGAAGCATATTTGCGGTGTTTCATTCATACTTGCCCTACTAAATGGTTCCACTGGTTGGCTCTAGCGGAGTATTGGTATAACACATCTTTGCATTCCACTTTAAAGAAGTCTCCATTTGAAATCCTATATGGGTATACTCCCAGACATTTCGGCATCAAAGATACCACAGTCTGCAAACATCCTGATATGTCGGATTGGCTGAAGGAGCGCAAATTGAATACAGAACTTTTGAAGCAACATCTCAATAGAGCAAATCAATACATGAAAGACCAAGCGGATAAGAAGAGGTTAGACAGGGTGTTCCAAGAAAATGACTGGGTGTATTTAAAGCTTCAGCCCTATGTACAGAGTTCAGTAGCTACCCGAGCTAACCACAAGTTGGCATTTCGTTATTTTGGCCCTTTTCAGGTAGAAAAGAAGATTGGACCGGTGGCTTATAAACTCAAATTGCCAACTACTTCATCAATCCATCCAGTGATCCATGTGTCACAACTTCGAAGAGCCGTTCCTCCATCGAGCATTATTCAGCCTGAACTACCAGCAGCTATTGAAGATCTTCGCATCCCAATTAAAGTGTTGCGGCGTCGCCTAAAAGACAAGGGGGCCACATCAGCAACTCAAGTACAAGTGCAGTGGTCAGGACCTTCTACTTCATCACCGACCTGGGAATACCTTGATGATCTTCAGACTCGGTTTCGGCGCGACTTGGGGACAAGTCTGCGTCTGAAGGTGAGGGGTGTTATATCCCTGATACTACATCGAGCGACCGGTGACCCAAAGGGAGGAGACAAGGGGCGGCGGCAGCGTAAACCCAACACCAGGTTTCCATCGGACAAATGGGCCGTGGCGTGAACCAGCCCAAGAGCAAGAGAGTTTTGTCGTTCCATAAATAGTAGCGGTGTGTGTGCCTGAAGGGCAAGGAATGTAAAGACCTAAACTACTTCACCTGCTATCTCTTCTTTCCCTTCCTAGAACAATCTCTTCTTCCCTTTCCAGAACCACATCTCTCTCTTTCTCGAACTCTATACAAATACTTGTGGATATTACGAGAAATATATAGTCGGTACATAACACTAGTCGTCTATGCAAGGTAAATGTTCCGGGCGCATGGTTTGGACTTTGGAGTGTTCTCGGGCAGGAGGCACTGAGCGTTCTTGAGTGTGAGGCTCCAAGCATATGTGTCATATACTCAGTCTTGTCCTGGTGCTAGTTGTTTATAGCGTAAATCGTTATTAGGGGTTGTTAGATTATATCTAGGTAGCAGAATAACTAGGGGGAGGTGTGGCTAAGATAGTAGTTTAAATTAAGAGTAAATATAGATAATAGTGACATCCTAGACTCAGTGTTGGGCTAACGTGTTACACTACATCCCATCCCCATTCACCGAAGTACATCCTAGGCATCACATTGCATTTTATATGTCCTGCATATGTTGAATCCATAGACCTTGCTGAGTGCGATACATATGGTTTTGGTTCAACTAGAGCCTACTTTTATTTCATTATCTCAGTTGATTCCAATTCAGACAAATAGGTTAGACATGAAATGTAAGAACTCTGACAAATAAATTCACCAGAAAGACAGTAGCTCCATGGAGGCAGTACATTGCAACGTCGTAGAGATAGAAGATACAAATTGCTTGTGATGTTATCTCTCTCTTTCTGTACAATTGTTCAAGGGCACATTTGTCAGCTCAGAAACATACCATCACATGCGTATAAAATGGCGCAAAGAATTTGCGTCGTGGTTGAAGAAAAGCCTAAAGATCTAATGTTCTCCATGATCTTCACACTCCCCTGACGCTCTTTCCATACTCTTTCCTTATCTCCCACAGCTGTTCTCCGACTTCCTTCATGGTCGGGCGGTCCTCCCGTGTGGGAGCGGCACATTGGAACGCCAAGCTGAGCAGCTTTTCGAGCACCTCGTCGTCCACATGATCCTCCAACAACGGATCCAATATCTCTCTCATGTTGCCTTCATTAAATTTCTTGAAAGTCTACAGAATTACAAAGTTAAATGCACTCCTTTTCTCATGATGGACAAACAAACAAAATGAGAGTTCATCTTACTTTTTAGAACAAAACGAGAGTTCATCTTACTTTTTAATTACAGGTAACTGAAAGCGCCAGATTGGAGTTTGTGACGAAACAAATCTTAAGCCTTCGTGGGTAGCAGTTTGGTTACAGGATTTGTAATGATTAAGTTTAATTTCCAATCATTTTTTGGTTGTAAGGCTTCCAGCCTCTTTTTAACCATCTTTGGTTATTGTGGAACATTTATTCTTAATAAAATGAGTTGTGTGCATCCTTGATGCAGAAGCCGGGAGAGATTTTTCTCTTTCCATTATCTAAAAACAGGTAATTCTAGCTAGAGGTTTTGTTTCCATGCTTTTACATATAAATTGTAAATTGAGCACAAATTTTAGAGCAGTTATGATTAGATCAAAACAATATCGAGCTAAAACTAGTGTGATGTTAGCCACTCATTTTCCTAGAGTTGCATTAAAAAAATTCACGGTCATTTTATTTCATATAATAGCATAGAAGCACATCCCTTCTATTAGAACTGAGTGGAATTGATTGTCATATACTACCTCTATTCTCTTTTGCTTGTCCTTTTAGACATCGACATGGTCTTCAATACATACCTTTGACTATTACTTTTTTCTAAATATATGTCACTGTTCCCCTATGCGCTAGGCGTTAGGCGCCCGACTAGCGCCTAGCGCCTAGCGCCTAGCGCCTAGGCGGGGCTAGGCAGACGCCTATGAGAGATAAATCGGCTAGGTGAGCGCCTAGCGGAACACCTTTATATGTTACTAAAATTATAATGATATGGAAGTATCGTTTATAGAAAATCTAGTAATATCATTTTTCACATAACAAATCCAAATATTTTTGTGTATATTAGCGGTCAAAGTTTTAAATAGTTGATTGTGCACACTATAAAACGACATCTAAAAGAGAAAGGATGGAGTAATAACAACCCACATTTCCACATAAGTGGAATTGTTTGCCAATAATTGGAGATGAAAGAAAAAGTCACTCAACATACCCATCTGATAGTGATCCTCTCTTCAGCAGCCCGCTTCAGCTCTACCGGTCTGCGAGCAGAAAGAATTTCTACAAGCAGTATGCCAAAGGAGAAGACGTCACTTTTAGGAGTCAGCTGGTATGTTCTCAGGTACTCAGGGTCCAGGTAGCCAGCTGTTCCTTTCACTTTCGTTGAGATGTGTGTCTTCTCTGTGTCACTGGGGCCACTTCTAGCAAATCCAAAGTCGGACACCTTGGCCCGGTAGCTGTCTGTCAGCAGGATGTTTGATGACTTCACATCACGATGAATTATTGTCTTCTCTGTTCACAATATAGAGGTTCTCAGTCCCTTTAACAATATTTACAAAAACAAACTTTAATTAAAATAGAAGTATTCAAAATTGGCATAGTTAATACAAAAAAAATTACTAAACCATGCAATCTTTTACTCAATGTAGTTCAATCATATTATTCATTGGGTCCAACATTTTACATCAACATATTTGAATTTTATCTAAAAATTGGCTGTTTTATTCTATACAGCCACTAGATATGAAGTCTTTTGAAACAGAAATACTACTGTACTGGTAATTTACGCTGCAGTGCTCTCACATCTCAAGAGTGGATTGCGTACCTGCATATAGATGGAGATAAGTGAGGGCATGAGCAACATCAATCGCAATTTCCAGGCGCTGATTAAAATCCAGGGTTCTACCATGTTGGCCTGCAGAATGGACAAATACATATAAAGATTGAGGCTCTCCAAAATGAGAACTGAAGAGAACATACCAGAAAGTGCAATTTACCATCCAGATGTTCTCTCAGAGTGCCATTTGGAACATACTCAGTGACAATAATACGCTCATTTCCTTTATCAGTATAACCCAGTAATCTCACCAAATTCCGGTGGTCAATCTTAGCAAGTAGTTCCACTTCATTCCTGAACTCATCTCTGGGACCTGCAAATTGATCCTGTAAAAATAGTAGAACCCATTATGTGTCGCTGGTAGAAAACCAAATAAATTAATCCATAGTTGGCGCCGAAAAAAATGCTCAGAATAACTGTATAAGCTGTGCTACATTCATCTAAAAAAATTCCTAATGAACCCAAGATAGTGAATAAAACATCAACAACCAACACAATTTGATGAGGAATCAATAATCAATAACAAGAGATAAAACGTACATAGCATGGAACTACCTTTTTAGCTCTCTTGACTGCAACAACCAGGCCATCTGGCAATACAGCCCTGTAGACAGTCCCAAATCCTCCTTCGCCTAACTTAAATGAAGGTGAGAAATTCTGAGTGGCCCTGAGAATCTGCTGAACGCTTAAGTCGACAGTTCCAACTCTAGCTATTTGTGGAGATGGTGCAAATCTAGATGGACTTGGAGGTATTCGATGTGGAGTTGGTGGGGCCTTCTCAGATGATGTGCTTACTTCAAAGGATGCAACAGATTCAACTGGAAAGAAACAAATGGTTGTTAAGGACATTACACAGTGAGTGCTAATCAAACTGGACAGAGCTTGTCCTATTTGTTGTGGACTATTATATAACATTTTCAAAGCTTACTAGATGTCAATCCCTCATAAGTTCACACAACGGGTTTGTCATGGGCCGGGGTTACTGTTTACGTCCGTGAACAGTGTCACGGGTACTGTAGCGCCAGGATTTGAAAGAGATTACCTTCCCCAATAAGAATATCTATTTTTCTAAATAGTTGATTAGTTTCCTTATATAGGGATTAATTAATCGGAAAGGTTATCTATTAGTTAGGAAAGTCATCATTTAGATTCCGTCAATGTCTATCTTCCTCCTCTAAAGTCCCTCTCCCCTAGCAGCCGACGCCACCCGGCTATCCTCACAGAGTCACGGTGATGTTTACCCTTATGATCTAAGGATCATAACAATTTGGTATCAGATCCAACATCATGGTTTCTGCTGCCGAGAATTTCAAGGCCATAAGGGTCACCCTCAACGAGATGAGTGCCGATGTAGACGACATGAAATCCATCTTGGCAGACATGGCGACTATGGTGGTCAAGCTGATGGAAAAGGAGAAGAAGAATGCACGGGCAGCAGTTACTGTGCGATCCGCGCCACTGGAGGCGTCTCTGATTTTGCCGGTGACTTTTGTATCATCGACTTCGATGCCCGTGGTTGCACCAACGGTGCCCTCGCCGAGGAAGAAGGCCACTGCCCAACGACTGTCTTCTCCACGTGCTCAGCCGACGTTGTGCCTTCGTAGGTGCGGGGCGTGGCAGGTGTCAGGACCACGACGACGTTGCGCTGCTGCCCTGTGCGGCTTGTCCATGCCACCGACGCTTCCTGCAACGTCAAGACACGCTAAGGGACCGCGGTTCTCGCTACTGTCTATTGGAGCATTGCAGACCATCTTCCATACAATGCACTATAACCTCTCATCAACATGAGGTCTTCTAGGGCTTCAGCTATGGCCGCCACCACAGCTCGAGGATGAGCCGTCGCGAAAGGAGGGGAGTAGTGTAATGGGCCGGGGGTACTATTCACGTCCGTGAACAGTGCCACGGGTACTGTAGCACCAGGATTTGAATGGGATTATCTTCCCCAATAAGAATATCTATTTTTCTAAATAGTTGATTAGTTTCCTTGTATAAGAATTAGTTAATCAGAAAGGTTATCTATTAGTTAGAAAGGTCATCGTTTAGATTGATTTTATCCATAATTGTTAGAAGAGCCTTTTATATAAGGAGACCCATTGTAATCGTTTGCATTAAGAAAGAAGAACAAAGAAACAATAGTTCATCCCCGTCAATGTATATCTTCCTCCTCTGAAGTCCCTCTCCCCTAACAGCCGACGCCGCTTGGCTATCCTTCCGGTGATGTTTACCCCTATGATCTAAGGATCATAACAGGATTGGAAATGGTATGACCTACTACAAAAATGCAAATAGTAGTTGGGACTTGGGAGTAGCTGGGCTGGTAAGTAGCAGGTGGATTAGAAATTTGCAAACCCATACAACAGTGACACTGAGTTAGTTCATAAAGGTCCCATCATCATTGCATACTAATCTCAACATACCACAGAAAAACCAATCTAGGTGCGTTTTGAGGAAGGTGGAGTGCGTATTATCCAATAACGACAACTGTATAACAGTAGTCGGTTAATAGCCCTGATGTTCCATAGAGTACATATGGACGCTAATCCTGGTAAAATTGGGGTAGTATGTTAAATTTCTGCACCAAATGATCTGCAGAACAGAATTACTAAATAATAACATTCATCAAAAATCATGGCCCACACCAATCTGTAGAACAGAATAACAAGATTCATAAAAAATCATGGTCCACCCTATTTCAAATGAAAACCATCCCTCAAACAACCATGGGTCATCAGACTTAATTTTCTTACAAGATATTGGTAAAAGTAATAAGTAAGACAAATGAGAAAAAAAGACAAAATGGAAATGTGCAGCAGTAAACTTTTGTAAGACTTGACAACACAAAGTTCCGTTTCCTAGTATAGTACAACCAAGCTCCCATGTATGTATTGGTATTAACAATGTACACAGTACAATGCTTGAACTAGATGGAAATTCATTTAGCTCAAATTGCCTGCTCCAATTTTAGTCTCGACAACCAATATTTCTTTGTATTTAGTTTATAACCATCAGTATGACAACAAGAATTGGCTTTTCGGCAAAAATAAAGGACATCATTAAATACACATAATACATTAACTCACTAGCATTGCGCTGAATGGATGTAGTGTTGTGCCTGCTGCCTTCTTTTCTTTTGGCATGAAAGCATGGAAGCATGAGACCACAGCATAGGAGAATCACACCTGGCACAGCCAGTAGATGATCCTCTTTTTCCAAAGAATCATTGGCATCCTGTTTATCTTCATGCAGTCCCATGTTTCCACATGGATCATCTTCAATTTTTGCACCATTCTCTGAGGCCTTCCTCAAAAGCTTCCTTGGTATATTTGGAGCTAAAGATACTACATTTCATAATGACATATGAGAAAATGCAACTTAACAATCTTTGTCATCAACAAGTTGCATGACATGGAAGAGAATTGGGACTCCCATAAAAGAAACACTAACAACTACATCACAACAAGAAAATAATAATAACGTACAGACTAACGGAATGCAGGTGTTACATTAAGTACCAAAAACTATTGCTTTGATCAGTTCAATTCATGTGCTGTAAACATAATCTTACCTCAAAAGTATATGATACTTAGATCGAGCATGACCACACTGTCAGGCAAAAAAAAAACATATCCATGTGCAACATAGAAATATACATGATTTCATATTTCTCACAAACCTACTTGCCACTAGCTCATTTTATTTTCAACGGCATGACCCACAAAAGATATGGAGATAACAATTATGAAGACTTGACCAATCCCTTTGTCCATTGTTTTAGTGCATGCCAGAACATACACTGGGCCACCAAATGGCCAAAGTTCCACAGATATATGCCAAGGCCACAGCCTTCTGACTAGTCTCAAAACTAAACTTACTTATCGATAACTTAAATTTACCATGTTATTGTATTACATTAGGATAGCAATTGCAACAACACTTAATTTAATTATCGAATTCTGATCTGACTTTGCAAAAAAAACAATAATCTGAATCACTACAAAATAACATATATACTCAACTGGAATTGCAAGGCAAACACAACAAATCAACTTAGATTGAAAATTTGAAATTAACATCACCAGGAGCGCAATTCAAGCTATTATTTACCCTCAAAAAAAAATCAAGCCCTTATCTGAGCTGGCTCTCTCAACTGGAATCCCCATACAACATAAGCATATCAAACTGAATAACATTTGGCATCACTAGGAGCACAATTGAAGCTAGAAATCAGAAACTAATCAACAGGGCAATCGAAGCTAGAAACCAGAAACTAATCAGCAGGATCCAAGAAGCAACTCACCATAGCTCAATTCACTCCCATCGCTGCAATACTGCTTCCACGCACCCCTCCACGCGTCCAACCGCTCGCCGCAGCGGAGGCAGCCGCTCCCAAAGTACGACCGAAGCTTCTCGCAGCCAAGAACACGGTCCTGCATCCAAACCCCGTTGACGGACAGGTTGCGACGGCCATCAGAGGTCTCCAAGATGGCAACTTGGTCGTCTCCACAGGTCCATGAAAGGGTTAGCTCTGAGATGGAAGCCAAAGCCAGAGACGAGCACAGGAGGACGAGGAGAGCAGTGAGAAGAGCCATACTAATGAGAATTTGACCGCACAGGTCACAAAGATCTCATCTTTGGCAACCACAAGGCGAGCAAATTAAGCAAAGAGTAGTAGTATCTCACAAATTTAACCTCCTCCTTTTTCTTCGAAAACAACAAAAAGAACAAATTCTGCCTCCACGAAGAGAAAATGAAGGCGAATTTTATTCAAGAACAAAGTGGAAAGAAGCAAGAATCGAGCCCTTACACACAGAATGAACTAGACGCCAACAAAGACCAATAAATCAAGGAAGACCAACGAGTACAAAACCTTGGACCGATTGGACCAAGCAAGCAGCCCACCAAGAAGAAGAGGACATCCAAATCTAATCTGAACGGGGCAAGAAACAGAGCACCAATTAAACTAGCTGAAATTGTGAGGCCAACCAAGCGAGTGATTAGGTGGTGCTCAGATCGGAAGCTAAAGCATAGCGAGGAAAGAGAAGGAAAGAGCGGAGCAGTTGGGGAGAGAGAGCATAGAAGGAAAGAAAATATCTTGCAGCTCTCTCTATTCGGATCCGACACCTGCGTCACCGCCCATGTTTACTGTATGAATAGGTTTTTTTTAAAGGATTTGTTTGGTTAGTGACCTCGTCAATTTGTCTGGCAAAAATTGATGCATGTAAGTAACCTAAAAACTAGATAATTTTTGCTTAGCCAGACAATCTGAAGATGAGTTGTTTGGTTGGAAACATGTATTTGAAATTTGTGAATGAAAAATAGAACGATGGATTGAAGCTATGAATGGTGGATCGGAACCCTGGCTCCACATGCTGGTTTTTGGAGGCCTGGCCAGGCAGCTCTCATCTGGGCCTGACAGCAATATAAGGAAGCAAGCAAACAAGCACCCAGTGGCTTCTAGGGCCTCTCCCGGCCAGGCAAGTTGCAGCCAGGGATCAAAGCAAACAAGCCCTTAGTGTGTGAACCGGGGGTGGCACTGCACGAGTATGATTGGGCATGGCCTATTCCGGAACGCGAAAGTTTCGTGTCGTGTCGGGCCAGTCCACGTGGCTGGGTGGTGGACCAAGCATGGCCCGAAGGTCGGTCGTGCTGTTCCGGGTTAGCACGAGCCCGTTTGGTCTATCGAGGCATTTACGGCCCAATTAGTCCCGAAAAAAATTAGAAAAAAAGAAATCAGAAAAATTGGGAAAAAATATCAGAAAATTTCCAAAAATATCAGAAAAATATTGAGAATTCATAAATACATATGAAAGTTGTAAAAAAATGAGACAGGCATATTGAAAATGTAATAAAGTGCTTTATTAATATTGAAATGGCTGCCTCGTTAAAACCTTTACCGAGTAAAAACTTAACATGAGAAAATCTTGGCAAAGGAAAAAGAGTACAGCCTATAGCTTTACATACATCTTTATTCTAAGTGTCATTGTCGAGGTACAGATTTTAGAACACGTTGGACAACTCTGTATTTTCCACAGAGTGTTGTGTTCGTGAATCAGCTTGTTCCCAGTCCTTCATGGTTAGAAGTATCTCCACCATTTTACTCGTGAGATGTGTTCTTCTCTCCTCCAATATTCTTCCAGAAAGACTGAAAGCAGACTCGGAGGAAACTGTTGAGACAAGAACAGTTAACGCATCACGATACGGATAGCACGGGATATGTTAACTTATGGGCATGCCACCATTGCAAAATTTTGAAGCCTTTTGAGTTGAAATCCACTGTATCGTTGTCTAGATAGATGGATAGTTCTCCACTCCTTGGGGTTGTTCTTGGTTGAGCAGGCAGTGTTGTAAAAGAAGAAAACCTGGACTTGGAGGAAGAGCCACCAAAGATCTTGCCCCACATATTTGTCTTGCTACTTGAGACGGGGGCTACTAGAGGTCGTTGCAAGCGAACTATCCATAACTTATTTTCATACTTTTGGTAAACCTTGTGTAATCAAGAACAAACTTTTGCAAAATAGTTCGTATAGTCTACCCTTGTAGCATCACTAAGAAGATCAAGAACATTGGCAAATGCTCCAATTTTATTTCTAAGATCTAAAACAAATGCAAATGCATATAGGAAAGGGATTTCTCTCTAATATTTAAGGTATTTAGTTTTCATAGCAACAATAGCCTCATGTAAAACTAAGTCATTTTCATACATTTTGAATTGTGTAGCAATCTATAAAATACTATGCACAACAATAGGAGATGTTGGATAGTACACAACGAACAAAGCAATAGTGGTCTCATAAAAAATTTCTAAAAACGGTAGTATCTTCTCAGCAACGAACCAGTGTTGCTCAGCCAATAGTATACTACCGTCAGTGCTCTGATAATGCGTTTGAATAAAGAAAGAAAAAGTGCTCTTATGGAGTAAAAAAAACCTCTTAAGAATCAGGTAAGTAAAGTTCCATCTTACCGGCATATGCAAACTGATCTTTCTTGGATGTACACCCATTGCCTTGCAGAAGTTCTTATATGCTGCTATTCTTACGTTATAATTATTCAAGAAAGATATCACATCACGAAAAGATTTAAGATACACATCCAACCTCTTCAAGCCGGATTTGACTATAAGGTTAATAATATGACAAGCGCATTGCTGAGGTAGCAAGAAGGAATCGGCGTATGTATGGAAGACTGGAGTAAGAATATCCATGGCCTTAGAGTTCGCAGCGGCATTGTCTAAAGTAATTGATAATATTTTGTTTATAAGACTAAAGTCTTCCACAACTTTGATAATATAATCCGCAATATTCTTAGTCGTGTGTACTACATCAATTAATTTGAAACTTATAATTCTTTTCTCCATTACCCAGTCATCATTAACATAATGAGCAACTACACTATAAGATAATCCTCCCTAGCGCGGCCACTCCATATGTTTGAGATCAGGGCCACCGAAAATGTGCACATAGCAAATTTATCCTTTAATTTATAACGGTGTTCATTTTAGTATTTTACTAGATCCCTAGTTGTTGTCTGTCTAGAGACAAAAGAGAATCTAGGATTTTGCACAGCTCTAATGTATGTTTGGAAAGCATTAGACTCCCGAAAGCCTAACGGCAAATCCTCGGAAGCAATTAAATAACAGAGAGATTGACGGGCTACATCAGGATCATAGTCCCAGCTACGTACCGTATCATCAGGGTTGTACTGTAGCTGTGTCTGCCTCATCAGCAATCCTTAGTTTGCCTTACAAAGCATGTCTTTGCAAGTGCCCCGTCCCTCTTGTAGACTTTGCAGACAATTCCCGATGACAAATTTTGTAAACAATATATGGTACCTGATTTCTCTGTGTGTCTGGTTTGGTTGTCCTATCGAAATTCTACCACACTCTCGATGTAGACGATATCGACCTCTTTGCTCCGGTGCTCGTCGACAAAGATGCTGCCATGGAGCTAGATGATGGAACTCCGCATTGCCCTTCTGCTAGCAACTGAGGTTGGTTTGAGGCAGCCGCAGCCTCCATGGATGCATTGTCCTCTGGTGAAAGTCCATAATCACCTAGAGCAAAGCTATCGTAATTTTCTATAATGAAAGCTACAAAATTGAAAGTAACACTATCATTACTTTCATCTTAGCATAAAAAATAATAATAGTAAAATTATGCCAAAAAATAGTATTGTACCTATTTTGCTGACTTGCTGCCGGAAATTGAATTTTCCAAGTTTTTGCATAATTTTTTTGAATTTTGCCAAATGATCTCACAACAAATTTGAATTTTCACAACAAAACTTCAAAGAGTTATTGAGAAATGGATGGGTACTGAATGAGGGGGGTATGGTGGCTATTTATAGAAAATATTTTGGGATTTTTTGAATTTTTTTGCTATTTTTAAAGCCTCAAACGGTCAAAACGGTTAAAAAACGATGAGAAAATGCTCAACGGGCAGATTCCCCTGGGGCGTGCCGTGCCAGGCACGGCCCACCGTGCCGGCGTGGCCCACTTGGGCCTCCCCTTTTCTCCCCTGCCGGCTCGCCATGGCCCCAGCATCTGCCTGCTGCCACTGCACCTTCGCCTCAAGACGCCACCCAGCCAGCCACGGCCGCCGCCTCCCTGGCCTCCTCCTCCATGGCTGGTCCGCGCCAGACCGCCTCCTCCCTCCGCCTCGCCATAGCCCGTCCCCTCCCCTCTTCTAATCTTCTCTCTCCGCGCCGGCCGCCTCCTCCTTCTTCTCCCTCTGCTCCGATCGTCGACCGCGCCGCCTCCTCCCTCTTCCTTCTTCCTCCGCGCTGGCTCCTCCCTCCTCCTTCTTCCTCCACTCCAGCCCCTTCCTCCTCCACACCGGTCCCTTCTTCCTACGCACCTGCGCCGCCCCGCCCTCTTCCTTCTTCCTCCGTGCCACCTCCTCGTTCTTCCTCCACGTCGGCCCCTTCTTCCTCCACGTCGACGCCACCCCGCCCTCTTTCTTCTTCCTCCGTGCTGCCTCCTTCTTCCTCCGTGTCGACCCCTCCTTCCTACGTGTCGGTGCCGCCATGCCCTCTCCTCTCCTCCCTTCTTGGGTTTCCTCCCTCGGCCTCTCCGCAGTTGGGCCACATGGGCCGTGCCGGGCTCGTGCTGTGCCTAGCATGGCTCGACACTATTTGTACCAAGCCGAGCTAGGCCGTCGTGCCGAAGGCGCCGCCCAAGCACAGCCCGGCCAATCATGCCGTGTTGACCCAGCCTATGAATAGTGCGGGCCATGCCGTGCCTAGGCCGAGCCAACAATGTCGTGCCTTGGGCCAGCATGGCCCATCTGGCCACCTCTAGAGACTATATCACTCTAAACACTCCTACTTCAAAGAAATTTCTTCGAACTACATCACTCTAAAGACTATTTGATTCAAACAATGATATTACCTCTCATTTCCTCCCTTGTTAACTCATTTTGCAGCTTCCCATGTGAAATGATGGTTTGGCCCCCTGATTAGATCTTTTTTTCTAACATCTGATTTCTAGCTACACCCCAACTTCGTTCAACATCTGTAATTTGAATAACATTTGCATTTTCTTTGTATTTTCTTTTTACCAATAACAAGTCAAATAAGAAATCTCAAAATATATTAAAAAACATTCTTTCTGTTGAGGAAGGAATATGCAGAATTTATGTGAAGATTTTCTATAGTAGTAGAGGATGAATGGATGGTTTTTTGGACGGTCCAATCGACTGGTGAAGTCCACGAGCAATGTGGATTCATTCATCATGTAGCGAGGAGCAATAGAAGTCCTACGTGAGAAGGTGAATCTCCTACGAAAAACTTCTTATTCACAAAATTTGGGGGCTGGTTGGGTTGGACTGCGCCCATGTGCGGTTTGGCCCAACCAGGGCGCAAAAGCATCATTTTCCCACAAGTGATATGGCACCAAACAGCATTGTTACTGATCTGGCTAAGAGTGAACCAGGTGCTCCACGACCACCCCCAGGTGGCCCACGACCACCCCAAGGTGCTCCACGACCACCCCCAGATGGCCCACAACCAGGTGCTCCATGACCACCCCCAAGTGGCCCACGACCACCTCAGAGGTCTTCTAGGACCACCCCAGAGGTCTTCTAAGACCTCCCCAGGACCTCCCTCTAGGACCTCCCCAGGACCTCTCTCCAGGACCTCTCCCCCACAGAGGAGGTCCTAGGAAGCGGTTATCCACATGGTCTTTAGGACCACCCCGGAGGTCTTCAGGACCTCCCTCTAGGACCTCCCCAGGACAGCCTCGGGACCTCCCTAGGACCTCTCTCCAGGACCTCTCTAGGACCTCTCTCTATAGAGGAGGTCCTAGGAAATGGTTATCCATAGGGTCCACGACCAGTTGGTCTATGACCACCCAGTTGGTCTACGACCACGACCATGTGTCTTACGACCACCCCCAGTTGGTCTACGACCACGACCAGGTGGTCTACGACCAAGTCCAGATGGTCCACGTCCACGTCTTCGACCAGGTGTTCCAAAACTAATATAGCAAGTGAAGAAGATGGAAAGATTGGAAGCCAGAGATGGTCCAGGAAGAGAAGAACATACGGTTTCATCGATCAGATGCATCCGGATTGGTTCCATACCAATTCAAATCAGTTTATTAGGAAAGTAAGAGTCCGCTTTGGATATTTAGTTTGTTTCCTAGGGATAGAGTCCAGGTAGATCATGTTTGTTAGTTTGTTCGGCCTCAGGCCATGCGTGTGCATGTTTGGCCGTACCATTAGGTGCCAATATAAGGTCAGGGCATCGCCCATTGTAAAGGGAGTTGAAAAGTTATGGGTTAAGGAATAGATACCGGGAAATCACCACGGTTTTGGTGGCACACGGTCGGTGTGGTCTTAAGATTTTTTAGAGGAATTACTCTTTGGTATGTTGAATCCAATTGTGGTGTTGGATTTGTGCTCACTGGACCTTTGGTTCTTCTACACTTTTGTTCACGTGCTGTGGTGTGCATGGGAGAAGTTTTATCAAGGAAGTCTTGCTGTTCTTGTGCTGCGCAAGAGCTAGGAAGCTACCGTCAAGGTGTACCGTGAAAGATCGGGCCAAACAATGAGATCCCGCTAGCTTGCTAGTTGGATCCGCATCAGGTGGTATCAGAGCACCAAGTTGATCACGGCACGTGCTGAAATTTCTTGTTGATCGCAGAAGGGATGAAGGTGGAATACATGAAGACGGGTTATTCTCTAGGGTTCGATCTGAACTCTTCTGAGAGATATCCATTGCAAACAATTTGGTCATCTCAATTCTACGCACGATGTCAAGTGGGAACTACGACAAGCATTGTGATGATAGATAAGTTGGCTACCATGAATCTGGCAAGTCAAAACTTCGTCGACCGATTGAAGCTCCAGGTGATACCGCATCCAGAACCATACAAGATTCGATGGCAAGATCAATACCTTGTGATCAAACATCGTGTCGAGGTACGGTTTATGTTGTGTGGACTTGCTGATGTGGTGGTGTGTGGTGTGCTTCTTACATATATGCACGTGTGCTCGTTGTTACTTGGAAAGCCATGGACTGATCGGAGGAAGTGGCAAAAGGATTATTCTAATCCTTACGCGATTTCTTCAAACAGGATGTATACCTTTGTTCAGTGAGGACGACATCATTACATCGAATCATACACTTCCGAGCAGTATTTGATAGATCGTCAAGGAAGAGATAGTGCAAAAGCTGCTATTGAGAAGAACAAAATTGCTACTGCTGCTAATAGTGGTTCGACCACAACAAAAGAAGAAGTGAAGCTACCGGTTGAGGGTACTGAAAATTTTTCTACCCCTGACCAAATGAAGGAGGACGATGCACCGACTAGCGTGCTAAACATCCAAGCCAAGAAGGTGCAAGTCGACAACGTTGCCAAGGAGGCAAAAGGGCAGCTTTAGAGTTTGTTCAAAACACAATGCGAAGTCAAAGGCACGGCATGCATGCTTATCATTGACGGTGGAAGTTTTACCAACATGATTAGCAAAGATTTGGTGTACGCGTTGGGGCTATCCACATGGAGGCATTCTGAACCTCACTATGTGGGTTGGTTGAACAAGGCTGGAAAGCTGAAAATAACACACAAGGTACGTGTGCCGTTTTCGGTTGCGATTATGTTGATCATGTAGAGTGCGACGTTTTGCCATTAGAGGTGTGTGGTTTGTTGTTGGGAAGACCGTGGCAGTATGATCATGGTGTCACACATGCCGGGAGAATCAACACTTACACTTTCAAGCATAAAGGCAAACGTCATGTATTAACACCAATGGCGGATAGTGCAATCAAATCTGAGATCGCGCTTGCTGTTGAGATGAAGAAGGCTTTGAAGATTATCCCAAAACTGAGGACTGTTTCGCTTGAAGGGGGAGGGGATGATACGGCACTAAACAACATTGTTACTGATTTGGCCAAGAGTGAACCAGGTGCTCCACGACCACCCGAGGTGGCCCACGACCACCCCCAGATGACCCACGACCAGGTGCTCCACAACCACCCCAGGTGGCCCACGACCACCCCGGAGGTCTTCAGGACCTCTTGAGGACCTCCTCGGGACCTCCCCAGGACCTCTCTCTAGGACCTCTCTAGGATCTCTCCCCCACAGAGGAGGTCCTAGGAAGTGGTTATCTACAGGGTCCACGATCAGTTGGGCTACGACCACCCCGGTTGGTCTACGACCACGATCATGTGTCTTACAACCACCTCCAGTTGGTCTACGACTACGACCAGGTGGTCTATGACCAAGTCCAGATGGTCCACGTCCATGTCTTCGACCAGGTGTTCCAAAACCAATATGGCAAGTGAAGGAGATGGAAAGATTGGAAGCCAGAGATGGTCCAGGAACAAAAGAACATACGATTTCGTCGATCAGATGCATCCGGATTGGTTCCATACCAATTCAAATCAGTTTATTAGGAAAGTAAGAGTCCGCTTTGGATATTTAGTTTGTTTCCTAGGGATAGAGTCCAGGTAGATCATGTTTGTTAGTTTGTTCGGCCTCAGGCCGTGTGTGTGCGTGTTTGGCCGTACCATTAGGTGCCAATATAAGGCTAGGGCATCACCCATTGTAAAGGGAGTTGAAAAGTTATGGGTTAAGAAATAGATACCGGAAAATCACCATGGTTTTGGTGGCACACGGTCGGTGTGGTCTTGGGATTTTCGAGAGGAATTACTCTTTGGTGTGTTGAATCCAATTGTGGTGTTGGATTTGTGCTCACTAGAACTTTGGTTCTTCTACCCTTTGTTCACGTGCTGTGGTGTGCATGGGAGAAGGTTTATCAAGGAAGTCTTGTTGTTCTTGTGCTGCACAAGAGTTAGGAAGCTACCATCAAGGTGTACCGTGAAAGATCGGGCCAAACAACGAGATCCCGCTAGCCTGCTAGTTGGATCCGCATCAGGTGGTATCAGAGCGCCAAGTTGATAATGGAATGTGCTAAAATTTCTTGTTGATCGCAGAAGGGATGACGGCAGAATACATGATGATGGATTATTCTCTAGGGTTCGATCTGAACTATTGTGACAGATATCCATTGCAAACGATTTGGTCATCTCAATTCTACGCACGATGTCAAGTGGGAACTATGACAAGCGCTGTGATGGTAGATAAGTTGGCTGCCATGAATCTGGCAAGTCAAAACTTCGTCGACCGATTGAAGCTCCAGGTGATACCGCATTTAAATCCATACAAGATTCGATGGCAAGATCAATACCTTGTGATCAAACATCGTGTCGAGCTACCGGTTGAGGGTACTGAAAATTTTTCTACCCCCAACCAAATGAAGGAGTACGATGCACCGACTAGTGGGCTAAACATCCAAGCCAAGAAGGTGCAAGTCGACAACGTTGCCAAGAAGGCAAAAGGGCAGCGTTGGAGTTTGTTCAAAACTAAATGCGAAGTCAAAGTCACGGCGTGCATGCTAATCATCGATGGTGGAAGTTTCACCAACATGATTAGCAAAGATTTGGTATACGCGTTGGGGCTGTCCACATAGAGGCATTCTGAACCTCACTATGTGGGTTGGTTGAATAAGGCTGGAAAACTAAAAATAACACACAAGGTACGTTTGCTGTTTTCAGTTGCGATTATGTTGATCATGTAGAGTGTGACGTTTTGCCATTAGAGGTGTGTGGTTTGCTATTGGGAAGACCGTGGCAGTATGATCATGATGTCACACATGCTGGGAGAATCAACACTTACACTTTCAAGCATAAAAGCAAACGTCATGTACTAACACCAATGGCGGATAGTGCAATCAAATCTGAGATCGTGCTTGCTGTTGAGAAGAAGAAGGCTTTGAAGATTATCCCGAAACCAAGGATGGTTTTGCTTGAAGGGGGAGGGGATGATACGACACCAAACAACATTGTTACTGATTTGGCCAAGAGTGAACCAGGTGCTCCAGACCACCCCCAGGTGGCCCACGACCACCCTCAGATGGCCCACGACCAGGTGCTCCACGACCACCCCTAGGTGGCCCACGACCACCCCAGAGGTCTTTAGGACCACCCTGGTGGTCTTCAGGACCTCACTCTAGGACCTCCCTAGGACCTCTCTCTAGGACCTCTCTAGGACCTCTCCCCACAAAGGAGGTCCTAGGAAGCGGTTATCCACAGGGTCCATGACCAGTTGGTCTACGACCACCCCAGTTGGTCTACGACCACAACCATGTGTCTTACGACCACCCCCAGTTGGTCTACGACCACGACCAGGTGGTCTACGACCAAGTCCAGATGGTCCACGTCCACGTCTTCGACCAGGTGTTCCAAAACCAATATGGCAAGTGAAGAAGATGGAAAGATTGGAAGCCAGAGATGGCCCACGAACAGAAGAACATACGGTTTCGTCGATCAGATGCATCCGGATTGGTTCCATACCAATTCAAATAATTTTATTAGGAAAGTAAGAGTTCGTTTTGGATATTTAGTTTGTTTCCTAGGGATAGAGTCCAGGTAGATCACGTTTGTTAGTTTGTTCGACCTTAGGCTGTGCGTGTGCGTGTTTGGCCGTACCCTTAGGTGCCAATATAAGGCCAGGGCATCGCCCATTGTAAAGGGAGTTGAAAAGTTATGGGTTAAGGAATAGATATCAGAAAATCACCATGGTTTTGGTGGCACATAGTCGGTGTGGTCTTGAGATTTTCGAGAGGAATTACTCTTTGGTGTGTTGAATCTAATTGTGGTGTTGGATTTGTGCTCGTTGGAACTTTGGTTCTTCTACCCTTTGTTCACGTGTTGTGGTGTGCGTAGGAGAAGGTTTATCAAGGAAATCTTGCTGTTCTTGTGCTGCGCAAGAGCTAGGAAGCTACCGTCAAGGTGTACCGTGAAAGATCGGGCCAAACAACGAGATCCCGCTAGCTTGCTAGTTGGATCCGCATCAACAGGTCTAAAGCTACAAAATTAGTTAAAAGGGAGGAAATGGGAGGTAATGGCATTGTGTGAATCATAAAGTCTTTAGAGCGGTATAGTTTGAAAAAATTTCTTTGGAGTGGTATCGCAAGCTATACCAACATTTAAAGTAGTATAGTATGAATTATCCCTTTCAAATTTTCCTACAAGTGGTCTTTTTATGTAATGCAGGTGTTATATTTCCGTCTTTTAGAGGTCAGCATTGCTACGTCATGCACGTGCGGTCTGGTCCAACTGGGGCGCAAAAGCATCATTTTCCCACAGGTCTAAAGCTGCAAAATTAGTTAAAAGGGAGGAAATGAGAGGTAATGGCACTGTGTGAATCATAAAGTCTTTAGAGCGGTATAGTTGGAAAAAATTTCTTTGGAGTGGTATCCCAAGCTATACCAACATTTAAAGTAGTATAGTATGAATTATCCCTTTCAATTTTCCTACAAGTGGTCTTTTTATGTAATGCAGGTGTTATATTTCCGTCTTTTAGAGGTCAGCATTGCTACGTCATGCATGTGTACACAATTTTTTATTTTTTTAGAGAAGGTGTACACAACTTAATCCTTCACCACTTTTTGCAATGGCTTATAATGCAACATCTCTTCACTTTTTTTTAAGGATTTTGCTAAACATCACCAGGATGAAATCTACAAAAAAAAAAGATCATCCAAATTTCTAACAGATCCGCATTGCGATTCATGCTCAAAGCAACGTCTTCTTCTTCTTCACCTCCACCGAGTTCATCTTCTTCTCTGACGAGGTTAGGATTGGATTTCACCGGAGTTAGGGTTGGGGTTCACCTCGACCCCCAAACATAGATTTCGGGGTGGGCGGCGGTGAATCGGCAATGGGTGGCGGTGGTGGCAGTACAGCAAGGACGTTGTGGCACCGCTGGCCGTGGGAATGGAGGCTGGCGGCAGGGTAAGCAGGGGACATCCACAGCCACAAGTGGCAAGTTAGGGATTGAGGGGCGGTAGATCTGGTGGCGATGAGCTACTAGAGACGATGGGGGAGGTCAGTGGCGAGAAGGAGATGGAGACGGAGAAGAAGACCGGTGGTAGGGATGGTGACGGTAGGGGTGGGGCACATTGATGAGACGGGAGGATGAGGTGACACAATGTAGGGTGACAGACATGTGATGTTGATGTGTGGAGGGCGACGGTCTGGGCACGATCGGGATAGGAATTGAGGAGGGAGGGGATATGGTGGAGGTGTGGGACACATGGCAAGCATCAAGCATTGTGGTTGTTCAATCCAATTAGTGGCGAAGCCTGAATATAGATATAGGGAGGAGCTGAACAAATATAACTACTTTTTTTAAGCCATAAACTAAATAAGAAATTCAATGCACGTTCTTAAAAGATGTCGTGTATATGCTTCGAGTTTTAAACACATACACTTTAGAAGGAGTCGTATGCATGCTTGATGTCATTTTAGAGTTCATGGGGAGTAAAAACACTTATGGCAGGATTGGGGGAGCCATGGCTTGGGCCGCTCTTCCCCCTCCACTGAATCCAATGGTCCAGAGTTTGGGTGATTGTTTGTAAAAGAACTCCTATGAGATAGATATACACATCCTTTAAGCTGTATCTTTGGTATCAAACAAATCATTACAAACCCATTGTTCGAATAGCATCCACAAAGTACCAACGGAGGACAAGAAAACCACACTAGCCTTTTACTCTCACAGAAGTAATGATCGTGCAATCATGTTGATACCAAGCAAGTTCAATGCAGTAATGAAGCTAACTAGATTTTCTTTAAGGAAAAAGGACATTCTATGTCTGTATATATGCATGTCAATTTCCATAAAAGTATGAAAAACTGCATGTATTTTCCTAAATGAGGGACTATACTGAAATTTGGATCTCTAACTAGTAACTAGGGATCCATTCCAGTTTAGATATTGACTAGGATGATAACCGCGTTATGGTTTAGAGTAGGGAGGTTTTCGCAAAAACGGAACGAGACATTAACATTAATTCGGAAACCACATGAGGCTTTTTGTAAAAAAAACCGACGTGAAGGATCTTGCTGTGATTTCTGAAACAACGAGAGTTTTTGGGAAAAAAAATACTAACATGGAGGATCTGGACGTGATTTCAGATATCTCACGGGTCTTCTGGAAGCTATTCAAGGCATGTTATGATTTTTCTAAAAAAAAGAAGACCAGTCTTTTGAGTTCTTTCTTCTTCACCCATGCATGGGCCCACCCGAAATGCAACCAGAATTGAGATGGGCTAAACTTCCAGTATGTTTCCAGCGCAACAATTATCGATTTTAATATTAAAAAGAGTGAATGACCTATATAGGTTTGACCCGGTAGTGTAAACTTCATCGATCAAAGTTTGAACACTAAATAAATTAGGGAAATTTCAGGCCACGTAGTTTGTCGTGTCACGCTAAATTAGTTCTCTTTTCCTCGCCCAAATTGTAATGCGTGATGTGTCAGCAAGCGCCCAATAAAATAGGTTGCTCAATGATGATGTTCCAATATATATGGGAGGCTGTACAGGCTGATCCGTATAAAAGTTCACTACTTGATTGAGGGCGTCATATCTGGTGAATATTGCCAAATTCGCGTACATATGAACAAACTTACTCCGGATCTTTTGATTCGAGACGGAAGGACTGGATGGAGGCAGGCGGTTCTCCAATCCCACTTATGCCATTTTGTTTTTTACCCAGCGCACGCTCCGGACAATTTTACGATAACCCCCTGGGTGCCATCTTCCCAACCCGAACACCTTCAATCCCCTTCCTCCTGTGACCAGGCAAGGGTTAGAGGAGGCCGCCCCTGCCCAGCCCCGCTTCGGCCACGATTCGCCGACCGCGCGCTGGCCTCCCCCTCCCACGGCATCGCCCCTGCCCATCCTGTTCCTGCCCCCTCTACGACTCAAATAACTAATCAGCGTTGCCCCCTCCATCAACGTCGCCGTCCACTCTGCCTCGTTGGTCTCCTCCACCCGTTGCTACGCTGCATGTGCCCGCCGCCGCTGCGGCAACGCCACTGCACATCTCGCCGCCCACCGCCTCCCCTATGGCCATCCCCGGCGAACACGATTCGATCCCCTCCTCACAAGTGCCTGTGGGTTGGGGTCTGGGCGCTGCTGCCTCCTCTTCGCCGCCCCTGCCCACTAACGATCCGTCGCCCCACGTTGGGATTAGGTATTGGTCGTTGCGCTGCATCCTCTCCGCCGCTCCTCTCTGCCTCCTTTGCCAGTGGTTTGGGTTTGGAGCCACCACGGTTAGATCGTTCCCTTCTAAAGCAACCCAGTGAACACGGTTGGAGCCTATCAGACCCCAAATTTAGAATTTGGAACCCTCTGTGTTCACAGCACTAGTCCCTAGATCAGTAACTAGTGCTCACAGTTACATTATTGGATATCACTCACATATCATTAAAATGTAAAGCTATTGCATAATAATAAACAAAGCGTAAATATACCATATGACGTTTGTCTTTCAGAATGGCTGACCAGGCCAAATACTTCTAAAGAATCAGCAGCGGAAGCCTCGCGACCTAGTTTTTGGCCTTCTTGATCTTCAGTCTTGATCAATACTCATAGTTGTCCATGTAGCCTTCTTTTATGCTTACTAACTAAAAGAATGTAAATAGCGAGTATGAGTACACAACCGTACTCGCGAGCCAACACACAATGCAATTATTATAGATGCAAGGCTAATCAAGGCATGTTTGTGGTTCTTTTAGTTGCACAAAGCCAATTTTGAAGTAGATTAGGTAGTAGCAATTCCTGAGACTTGGCATTTTTAACCAACACATGTTTTATAAACTGAGTTTTTTGTTTGTAAAGTACTAGTGGAGGTCCAACCTCCTATACCATCTTTCTCGGGTCATATCCCGTACTTATCACTGGTCCCCGACTAGGCCATCTCAAATCTCTGGTTTTCAGCCCAGCTTTTCCTTCTATCCACAAATTGTTTTATAAAAATGAAAGCTAGTTCAAGCAAGTTCCCGGCACTGCTCTTGACCGTGAGCACGGCTATTCAGATAGTTTTCTTACTCTGCAGAGTTTGTACACTTTACCCACAAGAGACAATCAACTTATAATGTCCGTTTAACACACTTTCATAGGTGTGTGATTAAGATAATTGCCACAAGGCATTTACAATGTCCCACCTCAACGCAACCCCACGCCGCTAAGTATCACCTCCTTGGGCCTCGCCCCTGGGAGGTCTCCCATTTGTGCCGTGCGAATTGGTAACTCCCTTGTCCTTTGTACACTCCACACACCCATCAATGGTGAAGTTGCGAGGCGGCGTGCAAATTAGTTAGCCAGGTCGTACCCATTATAGACTTGTAGTTGCACTGTTTTTACACGAGAGGTCATCACAAGATTCAGTCCTTAATTGACTCGGACGGTACATCCACATAACCTACTTTCTCTCGTGCACCCGGCACCAGCCACTCTTTCCAGCCACCCGAGTCTAAATATGTTTCAGGTTTTCTCTTTTGTTTAAAATTACCTTTAATCCAACATACCAACCAGGCTTCCGGCCTCAACCGCCCAAATTCATTTTTAAGTTGTTGAATGATGTCGGGCAATTTAATGTTTGCATGACAATGTATCTACACAAGGCTAAGCATGACCTTAGATACAGATTTATTAACTAGTATGTAAACCATTAATTCTAGAGTGACAAAGGATAGTGTCCAAGTTCCAAGATTGGAAATTTACACATAATTATCATTAAGGTATTAACTATGAACTTATAGCAATGCAATTTCATAATTTCAAACAATATAATTGCATTTTAAAAGTAGGTGCAAAATGATCAAAGTATTGACTCGTCTTGCTCAATGTTCTGATAAGGCTCAATATTCTGATACTCGCCTTGCTCGATATTCTGATAATCATCTCGCTCAATGTGTTGATAATCATCATGTTCAATGTTCTGGCAATCTTGATCTTGACCTCGTCCTTGTTGGGGTTGTTGTTTCATTATATCTTCATATTCTAAATACACATAATACGATCTAACCCAAGAACGTCTGAAAGTATTCAAATGAAATCTAATAAATCCAAATAAATTCAACAAAAGGAAATACTTCGAATGAAAGTAAACACATCTAACGACATCTTGAAACAACGAGATATTCCAGATGAAACTAATCATACCTAGTGGAGTTGATGATGGAAATACTTCAAACGAAGTACATCCAAAGGGAGTTGATGAAGGAAATACTGCAAATGAATTATCTTCAAAGGAAGTTGATGAAGGAAATACTTCAGACAAAGTATAACCAAAGAAGTCGATGAAAGAAATACTATAGACGAAATATAATCAAAGGAAGTTGATGAAGGAAATACTTCAGACGAAGTATAACCAAAGAAGTTGACGAAATAAATACTGTAGATGTAGTAGATAAATCCAAACTTTATTTGTTTGGTCTAGTAGTGGGATCTTTGGTTGATAGCTAGGCTTATGGTTAGGTAACTGTTTGATCCGGAGTGAGGGCGAGAGGGATCGAGCTCTCGGGAGGTCTGCTGGTGCAAGAGGTTAGGATCCTAATGAGCTGGAGAGAATATTCATCAGAATATTCCACATCGATTACCTAGATGGGAGCAATCACCCCGTTAGGTCGAATTCTTTGATCTACTTTTGGATCATGAAGGGTTTTGCTACTGGGAACGAATGATGATGGACGACAAATGGAGTCTATATGATGTCAATTAGTGATTGGGCTAGTACCGCTCATCTGGGGATATATCATTGCTACTCACACGACGCTTAGCTGTTCTAATGATTCTTTTAGTTATTACTTCCTATTTACTGAGGAAGTTCCATGATAGTTAGGTGAGACCTATGCATAAGTGTGGGGTTCGCTCTAGGCAGACATAAGTCTCACCAACACTTGGGACCTAGTTCGCTTAAGGATTTATTTTATGATTTTATATTTATCAAGGAAATTCCATGAGCCTTAGCTCTGACATCTGCTAACAGCTACTTCTAATTAAGTAGGTAACTACTCGTGTCCTAGGTATAGCCTATTTGTTTTCATCTACCTACTTCTTGTTCACTAATTTACTTTGTCAGCTTCGGTTTGGATTAACTAGTAGGAGGCCGTGACATAGCCACTGCTAACCTTCGCGACTGCCTAGTAGTATTAGTAATATATTATAAAGTTTATATTTTAGATTTTTTGTTTCTGGTAAAACCTAGTTGTGTATGAGACACAATTGTCATGCTACTAGAACTCATTCACTATCTATACCCTATGTGTCATGGCCTAGTAATCATCATAGGTTTATCTTTTAACTAAGTTGTTAGCCTAGACCTTCAGTATGACCTACTGCTATTATAATCACATCAATTATTACTTTAAAGGGACTATGGCTCTATTAATGCCCAACACTACTATAATCTAGTTGGTGTTCCAACTATTTAACCTTTATGCTAGGTGACACTAGGACCACCTCCTAGTGACCTGCTAATTACCTATTGTCAGCCTACGAATCACATTTGCGTGGGGTCTTCCTTTCATATTACTATTTCATGAGACTATATAACTATATTAATCTTAACTCGAGAGTCTGAAAATAATTGCTAATGGTTTAGGACCTTGTTAACTAGGCATTCTTAAACATAAGCCAATACTTGATATAAACCCTAACTAATATGTTCTACTAATCACTAACCATGATGTATTACTTATTATAACAAATGGCCTACACTACTACAAAAGGGGCTATCCTGGACGCCTCATCACAGACAGTTCCTCAGAACCATCTATATTAAATACAATCACAGACGGTTTTGGTTTAGCACACGTCTGTGCTACTGGCTGTGAAGATGTGATATCATAGATGGTTCATGTTTCAAACCGTCTGTGAAATTATCACAGACGGTTCGTATTAAAAACCGTCTGTGATAGTTATTAATATCACAAACAATGCATGTTTAAAACCGTCTATGAAATATCACAGACGGATATTAACAAGAATCGACTATGATATTAACAACTATCACATATAGTTGTTAATCCGAACTGTCTGTGATAATTCACAAATGGTTCTTAAAAAGAATCGTCTGTGAGAATTTTGTATCTCAGACGGTTTGTGGTTGGAAGTGTCTATGATATGTTCAATGCCGCTTCGCCTCCCGCGCGATGCGTCTCTTCGTCTCCCGCACCGACATTACTCCTTGCATGTTTTATAAGAATGATCATCTGCCACAGTACTCCTCACACATCATTCTAGCTACTCTCGAGCACAAACAAAATGGCTCCCCACTTTCTCCCCTAACACCGGCATTGATGGCCTACCTGGCCATCCTGTACAAGCACCTCGCCGGCCGTACGCTGGCGGAAGCTGCGGAAGGATACTGTGATTACAGTGTCCTCCCTCCTCCGGCGGACGTTATGCTAGGACACGTGACGATGACGTTGTGTTGTCTAGACAACCTCCTGTGCTGTGTCTTCCGAGTGGTCTACAGCTTCCGGTGAGCTAACCTCACCATCAGTGTAGTCCTCGAGCAAGATGTTGCACATCTGCAGGAGGATTACCGTCGCTTAGAATGCGACATCGAGGGAGTGAGAAACTGAGTCGACCAAGCCGAGACCCCTCAAGCAAGAAAAGAGGGCCTATAGACGCTTTTCTACTTGGCTCCTTAGGAGAAGCTTCTTTGGGCGAGTATGGAACGATCACGTCAACGGTTGGAAGTGTTTCAGGCTACCTGCGCTGATCCTGAACCCTCCGATGCCGATGACGTCGCCTACAAAGCTTTCATAATGGAGATAGCAGGCTACTTGGGCCACTAGATCAAAAACTTGATCTTTTATTATTTCTACTTTTTTAAAATATTTTGTAAGAAGCGACTAGTCATGCTGTTTGGCCATATGTAAATACAAAAAATCCAGTTTGAAGTTAAGTTACTGTATATGCTGAACTTATTTACTATCACAGGCGGTTTAGTGGAAAAAATTGTTTGTGATATATAATTATCACATACGGTTATTAACAACAATAGTCTGTGATAATGAATACTTCACAGATGGTTTTTTAAATATAACCGTCTGTGATATGTATCACTGACGGTTTGTGGTTGGAACCGTCTGTGATATTTTTTACTACTTCTACAGGAAACCAGCTACTTCACAAATATGCCATAAATTACAACAATGATACACACACACAAAATCTTCTCCAGCCACTTGATATGGCCCAGAATGCGATCCATCTTCAACTCCAGTATATTTAGCCTCTGCTCCAACACAACTTCCATTCTCTGTTCTAGCCCAAAATCCATCCTTTGTCCTATATTGCTGCGCTCCCTTGCTTTGTCCATGGTGTCTGCCCACTGAAAATATTGACATCCTCCAGCCTACAGAACTGTATAAACGCCAAAACAGCACACACATTTCATAGCTACTAGAGAAACATCCAAACCACAAGAAATCAAACTCAAGTTTATTACTGAGAAATAAGGACATTTGTAAAACACCCGACCAGTATTTCCCTCAGTGTTGGCATGGAACACATTTGCTTGCACATGGCAGTTAGGGCAATCCACCCACCTAGTAGTGGCTAGCGCTTGGGCCCTCCAATTCAGTGAGCTCGACGCCTCAGACATTTGGCCCTCACTCAAGAGAAGGAGATGAGGTGAGGTGAGACCAGAATGAGAAAGAGCTGAGCTCAACTACTAGAAGAATATGAGAAAGCTCAGGATTGGCCCTACTTATGGTGGCGTGTGAAATATCACAAGTGGATTAGTGGAATAAACCGTTTGTGATATGTATCATAGATGGTTATAAACTACAACAGACTGTGATTATATAAATATCACAGACGGTTAGTAACACGAACCGTCTGTGATGTTTAATTATCACAGACGGTTTTTAACTAGAACCATCGGTCTTGTGTGTCACAGACGGTTATTAACAAGAACCGTCTCTAATAAGCATTTTTTTCAAAGGGTCGTCCATGCAGCATGAGGAGGATGAGACAACAACCACGGCCAACCTCATCGAGCCTGCAAGTTCAAGAAGCATGGCTACCAGAAGACCACATAAGGAGGCTATTTCGCTGGCATTCCTCTAGACACAACTGCAGGCCTTGGATGTGCCCAAGCAGCATGAGGAGGAGGATTCTACAAGCTGCATGGCACAGATCCGAGGCCCGCAGTTGTGTCTGGAGGAATGCCAACGAAATAGCCTCTTCATGCACTCTCCTGGGAGCCATGCTTCTTGAACTTGTTGGTTCAATGAAGTCTCATCCTCCTCATGTTGCATGGACGATCCCCCAAAAAAAAGATCTTGTAGCCACATCAGAGACAAAGGAATACTAACCTTAGATCCGATTCGGTGAGCTCGACGCCTCAGATATATGGCCCTGACTCAAGAGAAGGAGATGATGTGAGGTGAGGCCAGAAGGAGAAAGAGCTGAGCTCAACTACTAGAAGAAGATGAGAAAGCTCAGTTTTGGGCCTACTTAAGCTGGCGTGCGAATATTTTTTGGCTATAGAACTATCACATGCGGTTTAGTGGAATAAACTGTCTGTGATATTTTAAACCGCATGTGATAAATATCATAGACGGTTATAAACTACAACAGTCTATGATATATAATTATCACAGACGGTTATTAACACGAACCATCTGTGATGTTTATTTATCACAGACGGTTTTTAATTAGAACCATCTGTGATGTGTATCGCAGACGATTATTAACAAGAACCATTTCTGATAAGCATGGCTGCTTTGAAGAAGATGGTGAGTACGCCTAAGAAGCAACAAAGTCCACAACAAAGCATGATTTTTTGGGGGGTCATCCACACAACATGAGGATGAGACAGGAGCCACGACCGACCTCATCGAACACACACTCTCTAAGCAGCCATGCTTCTTGAACTCGCAGGGGTTGGTCATACCGACCAACCAGAGAATGCTAATGAATACAATCAAGGTGTGACCAGCCCCTGCAAGTTCAAGAAGCATGGTTGCAAGGAGAGTGTGTTAGTTTCGATGAAGTAGGCTGTGGCTATTGTCTCATCATCTCATCATGCTGCGTGGACGACAACCGAAACAAAGATCATGCTTCGTGGTGGGCTTGGTTGCTTTCTTAGCCGTACTCGCCATCTTTTTCGAAGCAGCCGCATCAGAGACAAAGGAATACTAACCTTAGATCACCAAGAATAAATAAAAATACAAGCACACTGGAAAATCTATGGTATTTCTTTCACCAAACGCGCCCCAAAGTCGGCCGCCTCCTTCAAAGCAGTCGCATATATCAGTGACATTTCTCACTTCAGATAGATATAGATCTAAGGGGACTACCAGATATTTAATGGCGACTACTATCACAGATGATTATTGTTAAAAACCGTCTGTGATAAGTACGGTCTCCGAATGTCATAGACGGTTCTTATTTAGAACCGTTTGTGAAGGTTCTTCACAAGAACCAGGTGAGCCTACGATTATCACAAACGGTGATTATTTAAAACAGTCTGTGTTACGTATCACAGACGGTTTTTTTGTGATATGCGCAATTAAATATCTTGTTGTCCCGACTCCAGACAGATCTGTCTCTGATATGCGGCTTGCTCTGGGGCATTTGGTGAATGAATTAAATACTGTAGATTTGTAAGTGTACTTGTAGATCTATTTATTCTTGGTGATCTAAGGTTAGTATTTGCTTCTAATTATATGCATTATAATCTAGAGAGATGCATGAATGATAGCTAGGTTTATCATCCAAGGAGGTTGTTGGCAGTTAAGATTTACAATAGAACAATGAGCAGCATGTATATATACATTCACTTGTCCTGTATTGTGTAAAATAATACTGTTTACATCATAGTGAGCCTCAATTATGACGATCTATAATCCTTAAATTTATATTTGCCCTGGGTTGATAGCTATTCAATTTGTAGTTTGTTTGGTCAATAGGAAGAGTAGTTGTGTGCATTAATCTAATTTGTTACGTGCGTAGCGCAGATGGACCGAAGCTAGATGTATGTCGAGAATCATGTGAGTGAAGAGTACATTTATGGCATGTCTACGTTTAAAAGAGCTGCCGAGCAGGATATATTGAAGAAGGGGATAAAATTTATGTATTGTCCATGCATTGATTGCGATAATCTGAAAATGTTTACCAACTCGGCGCAGATCGATGGTCACTTGATTCGAAGGGGTTTCAAAAAGGAGTATACATGTTGAACCAGTCACGATGAAGAGCAGATTATACCGAAAGGTAGTAACATCGTTGAGGGAGACAACGATATGCCTGATGTGGACTGTGCTTTCGATAAGGGTAGGTCGTACGATGAAAATCTGGATCAGATGCTACACGATGAAGAAGGGGACTGTAGTGAGAGAGAGTTTGGTAGATTCGAGGGCTTAATGGAGGAGTCGGGGAAACCTTTGTTCCCGGGCTACAAGCTAGAATACACAAGGTTGTCCTCCGTCCTTGAACTGTTGAAATTGAAGGCAAGCAATGGTTGGTCCGACAAGAGTTTCACGACATTACTAGGTCTCCTAGCGGACATCCTTCCAGAGAGAAACATGTTGCATAGAACCACCTACCAAGCCAAGAAGGTTCTTTGTTCATTGGGAATGAAATTAGAAAGAATACATGCATGCCCGAACGATTGTATCCTCTACCGTAAAGAGTATGCAGACATGCATGTATGTCCGGTGTGCAAAGCATCCCAATACAATCGTAAGAATCACTCCAACGGTGGCAAGGGCATCAAGGTGAAGTAAGGACCTCCTGCTAAGGTGTTGAGGTATCTGCCTATAAGTCCCCATTTGAAGCGTTTATTTGCGAACCGAAAGGAGGCAAGATTGCTGCGTTGGCACTCGAAGGAGCGTTAGAAAGATGGAAAGATAAGACACCCTGCTGATTCTGCCCAGTGGAGAAACTTTGATAGGAGCTTCAAAGACTTCAATGCAAAACCGAGGAATATAAGGTTTGGGTTGAGTACAGATGGAATGAATCCTTTCAGTAACATGAGCAGCTGACATAACACCTGGCCCGTAAATCTATGTATGTACAACCTTCCTCCTTAGCTGTATTTGAAGCGGACGTATATTTTGATGTCACTACTTATCCAAGAGCCGAAGCAACTTGGGAACGATATTGATGTGTACCTAGAACCATTGCTGGAAGGTCTTATGACACTGTGGAACGAAGGGGTACAAGTATGGGATGCGTACAAACGAGAGAACTTTACTTTACGCACCATGTTGTCATGCACCATCAATGATTTTTCTACCCTTGGTAACCTGTCGAGGTTAAGTACAAAAGGAGCCAAAGCATGTCCGCACTGCTTACATGATACCGAGAGTGTGGCTGAACAACTCACGTAAAACTGTGTACTTGCATCACCATGGATTCCTTCCCAGGTATCACCCATACCGCAAGATGAAGAAATAATTCGACGGAAATAAGAAGGACGGTTCAGCTCCCAAGGGCTTTTAGAGGGAAAGAGGTCTATGATATGATCAAGGATATCGATGTTGTGCTTGAAAAGAGTCATAAATTGAGGACCCGTCAGAAGAACATCTAGAAGAAGAGATCAATTTTTTAGGACTTACCTTATTGGGAGCACTTAGAAGTTCGCCACTGCATCGACGTCATGCACGTAGAGAAGAATGAATGTGATAGCTTGATTGGTCTCTTACTGAACATTCGTAACAAAACAAAGGATGGTGTCAACGCATGGCGTGACTTGGTTGATATGAACATAAGGACCGAGTTAGCACCGAAAGAGACCAATAAAGGACAAACGTACCTTCCTCTAGCTTGCTACACTTTGTCCAAGACCGAGAGAAAGGAACTGTGCCAGAGCTTACATGGTGTGAAAGTTCCGTTCGGTTACTCCGCAAGCATGAAGAAACTTGTTTCTATGGAAGATTTGGAATTAATTGGTATGAAGTCTCATAATTGTCATATGCTGATGACACAAATGCTTCCTGTTGCAATTAGAAGTATTTTACCAAATATGGTCCGAGTGGCAATCATGAGGCTGTGTTATTTCTTTAACTCAATTGCTCAGAAGGTCATCGTCCCGAAGGACTAGATGTGCTGCAGGCTGAGGTGGTGACGACTCTATGTCATCTTGAGATGTATTTTCCTCCGTTATTTTTTGATGTCATGGCCCATCTCACCGTTCACCTTGTGAAAGAGATAAAGATATATGGCCCTGTGTTCCTACGTCATATGTACCCATTCGAGAGGTACATAGGAATTCTCAAGTCCTATGTACAGAATCGATCTCGGCCGGAGGGCAGCATCATCGAAGGTTATGTAACCGAAGAGGTCATTGAGTTCTGCGTCGACTACATGGCTCAGATGGAACCGATAGGTGTGCCTCTCTCTTGTCATGAGGGGAGGCTAGAGGGTATCGGGACCATCGAAAGGAAAGCAATCACTCCTGATTTCGACGCGTACGCTCAAGCTCATTTCATGGTCTTGCAACACATGACTCAAGTGTCCCCGTACATCGACGAGCACAAAGACATGGTACACCAAATCCAGGCTGATCGGAGGTTTGGATCACGAGAGAACACAACCGCCGGTTCAATGCATGGTTGAAGGTGCGATTCACTAGGAGGCCATCATCAAGTGATGAAACGCTGCCATGGTTAGCAAAAGGGCCAAAATTTACAATTGTGATATGGCAATAATACGACATAAATGGGTACACATTTTATACGACAGCTTAGGATAGGAAGAGCACAGTCCAGAACAGCGGTGTCCACAGATGCGTTTCACAAGCAGTTCAATACCACTGGGATGAGCTCCTACTATGGGTTCGTAGAGGAGATTTGGGAGCTCAACTGCGTTCTTTTCAAGATCCCCCTGTTTCGGTGCCATTAGGTCAAGCTTCCACAGGGTGTCAAGGTCGACAAGTACGGCGTCACTACTGTGGACCTCAAATGTGTCGGATACAAGGATGAACCATTCGTACTCGCTAAGCAAGTTGTTCAAGTTTTTTATATGAAGGACCCGGCAATAAGAACCGCCACGTAGTTCTTCATGGAAAAAGAAGGATTGTTGGAGTTGAGAATGTCGTGGATAAGGAAGAGTACAATCAATTTAACCAGTTGCCTCCTTTCGGAGACGACATCAGGCTCGAGGAAGTGCCTAGTGAGGAAGCTAGCTATATGTGCATCGATCATTGTGAAGGGTTATATTTTAAAACGAAATAGCAAGTGGAATGATCCCACACGGTGACACCTATTTGGAAAATTGTTCCATTGTAATTAACAAACTCGGCATGTAATTAGGGAATTATTCCATGGTAATTGATTCACTAATTAAGAAATCATTCCATCTGTAATTGTATCAGCTGCTTTCTTGCTTTCAGAGGGCATGGTTAGCATTCCCTGAGGCTAGCCAAAAAATAGAATATTTTTTAGCTATAGAAGGAACTATCACAGGCGGTTTAGTGGAATAAATCGTCTATGATATTCTCACTTATCACAGGCAGTCCTGGAATAGAACCATCTGTGATATGCTCGATTATCGTAGATGGTCCTGGAATAGAATCATCTGTGATATGCATTTATCACAAACAGTTCTTTAGGAGAACCGTCGGTGATATTACATATCATAGACAATTCTTTAAGAGAACCGTCTACGATATGCATTTATAAGTAGGGCCCTGCTAGGGTTTGCGTCCTTACTACTCCTCTGTCCTCACAGCTCTTCTCCAGTCTGCCTCCCCGGCGCCCTTACTTCCCGTGTTCCTCCCAAGCCTCCCCTCTCTACGCCGTCGTCCTCCCTACGCCGCCGTCATCCCCGAGCCTCCTCTCTCCGCGTCGTCGTCCTCCCTACACCACCGTCATCCCCGAGCCTCTTCTCTCTCCGTGCCAGCGCCCTCCCTATGTGAACCCCGACCTCGACTCCCTCTTTGTCCACGCCTCCTGTCAAGGTACGAGCTCTCCGCTTTGGATTGTGCTAGTAGAAATTTCAAATATATGCTAATTTGATTGACTCTAGCATTAGGAGATATTGCTTAGTAATGTTGTGGGCGGTACGAGCTCATCGCTTTGTATTCTCTAATATTGTGTCATGTTATTCATGCTCATCAGATCCCTCTATTTCATTATGTTGATGTTGTCTAGTCATTTTGCTCAATTCTATTGGTAGCTTCTATTCACTGTGATTATTGTTTATATTCCTGTCAATTGAAATATTGTGTAGTTGGTTCAATTGAAATATTGACAGTGAACTCTCAATTGATGATTTATTTTGTTGTGAAGTTCTATCTTTTGAGCATTGTATCCTGATTGATGCAGTACTAATTTGTTGATCTTGTAGTAATATCATTTATTGATGCAGTACTAATTTGTTGATCTTGTAGTAATATCATTTATTGATACAGTACTGATTTGTTAATCTTGCGAGATGGCATCCGCACCGTCTTCGCCGCCGTCATCGACGTCACCGAATGTGTTTGGATCTCCGAAGAAAGTGGTACCTAAGCGATCTGCTAGAGGAATATCGAAAATGCCTATGGGCCGAATGACCATCACGGTCGTCAGTACCTCTGGGGTCCGTCTGCTTCCCAAGAAAGCAGCGGTAGCATTCTGGACCACCTGCAGTATACTTGGAAGGAAACGGGTCTCCATCACCACACAGAAATGGAAGGATCTAACGGCCGTAGAGAAGGCATAGTTGTGGACTGAAATTACAACGTCGTTCAATATCCCAGCAGAATTCTCCGATCTCGTGCGATGATAGGCGTTCATCTCGATGGGACACGCTTGGAAGACCTTCAGGAGCAAGATTGTCACAAAGTACATGAACAAGGATCGGACGCCTTGCACAAAGTATAGTTTCGTGCCGTCGGACACATGGGACGCCTTTGTGCGGATGAAGACGACGGATGAATTTCAACAACAAAGTGCAGCGCACAAGGCTATCCAGGCACAAAACATTCACCCCCCACAAACTCGGCACCACTGGGTATGCGGGCAAACTCCAAGGATGGATGAGTGAGGACAATGTGGCAATCTAGTCACAGGTCTCCCCGCCATTTGCCGAGATCACAGACGGGTGCGCCCGAAGCTGGTTAAGAGGGAGGGCTACAATCACGTCATCGGGCGCCATCTCTTTCACAAACCCAAAAGACGAGATAGTGTCCCAACACCTGGTAAGATATGTCGAACTACCTAGTTGTTAATAAGTCCATAACTTCGTAGGGTCTAAAATAACATGATGGCCTCTTGCAACAAACATTGAGTACCCAATCTTTCCAAAGCTCCTTCCAAGCAGTAAGGGAGAAGGATATACTATCTACGGTCCTAGGAAACAAAGAGCACTTGGGTCGCACACGAAGCCTTGGGGTTTACGTATCTTGGAGGAATGGATTCCCACACAACTCCAAGGCGTATAGGAGTCGAAAGAGATCTAAGGCCGAATGCGAGGAACAGTTGAAAGAGGAGATCAGTGCACAATTTTAAGGACATATAACATCACTGCATGAACAAATGAATCAACTCATCAACCAGTCACAAGCCGCCCCCGTGATTTTGGGAGCTAGCCCTCCTCAACATCGGAGTAGTGTCGCGTCCACGCCTGCACTTTCTGAACTTGGCGATGTCCAATTACCTATCGACGTCATCCAGGTAATGTACATCTCTAGAATGCTCAAAAGATATACCTTTAGGACGCCTCGAAAGATATACCTGTAGGATGCCTTAGCTAATTGTGTATCGTTTTGTAGGTGCCCACGCCCTGCAGGCGCCAAGTGAGGCTGGTTGGGTCCATTTCTGTTGAGGCTGGGCAAGGGGTGGTGTATCCATGCGAGGAAGGGATAGTGGTGCATGGTGCCCAGCTGGCGTAAGGTTACGCCTAGGTCCAAGTGGACATGGTACATGATAATTTGATGGCTGTCCTGCTGGAGAAGCACCCGAACAAAGAGATCATAACACTAGGGGATGCCTTGCACACTTATGTCCAATGGCCCAAGAGGGACATCGGCCTTGACCCTGCAGTGCCGCGATCTCCACACGACGACCATGCCTCTCTAACAGTACCCTCGATGACTCTACCTCAACCCCCGCTTCAAAAGGCCTCCATATTGGCTTTCGTGGAGACGGTGCCCAAAAAACAAGAAAAACGTGTCGAGTCGTCTTCCAGGAAGACAAGTAGCACACGAGGTGCTAAGGCCAAATCGAAGAAGATTAAGATGCCTCACAAGCCTGGCACATACTCCCTCGAAATACCGTTGGCCTCCAACACAATATTACGCCACATTGGTTTGGCTTGCCGGACTTTGCATGCCTGGTACATGTGGCAGACCGACGAGGCAAGGAAAGACCGCCCTACTGGATTCACCATCAGCTACACGGAGAACCATTTCCTCCACAAGGCGGGCTACTTCATCGTGGGCTTCGAAGACTTATTTGATCTATTCAACCTCAACGCCCTTGACGCCTCACTTCTACGATATGGACACTGTAAGTGTGTACAACCAAGTTCTACATTCACGCAATACCAATAAATATCATAACTCATTGCTTATGTATAGACACATGATGCAAGAAGCTCGGCGATCATGACAACCGGTGGGTTTCCTCGACCCATAGTTGATCTCTGAGCAAATCATCACCCAAGACGCATCCTACGTCGAGAAGTACATAACAAGGGGATTGTTTACTCACCGCAACAAGGACTACATACTGGTGCCCTACAACCAGGGGTAAGTGCTTCACTACTTGCTATACAAATTTCATTTGTTCTTTATACGCAACACGAACTTAGGTTTAATGACTATAGCGACATACTCATAGGTACCACTGGATCCTTTTAGTCATTGTACCAAAGTGGAACAAGGTAATATACTTTGATTCCCTAGTTGACAAAAATTACGACTTCACCATTGTGCAAACATTACTCAACGGGTATGCTCATTTCCTCCATACGTAACTCTATTGTAGTCTTTCTTCGTTTGAAATGTCCAATGATAACTTTTTGGAATCACGTAAGTGTCTAGCGCCTATGTTGCCAAGGGAGGGACACACAAGGAATGGAGCGATACACTGCGGCACAGAACTAAATTTCTGGTACCCGCTATAGCACAATAATCCTATATTACACTCTGTAATTAACCTGGCCTCTCGAACTGACTATACATACATCCTATATCACACTTCTATTTTTGTAGTGCCACCAGCAATAACTACAAGGTAACGTATGTGCATTCTATGTTTGTCGTCATATGCTAGAAATCATGAGTGCTACGACGAAGGATATAGAGGTTTGTCAGTCAATCCTATACAATTATGAATTTAAATATATATGCTTACTACATTACTCTTGCTAGCGACAGGGCATGACAATAGAAGAAAGTGCCTACCATCTGAACATACTCGCAGACATTCGAGGACAGCTTGCCATCTTCATCACGGGGTGATCATTCACCAGAATGGAAAGTTTCACCCCCAGCGACACCGATTTATTGTAATTTACTTTGAGTTGTAATTCAAATCACTTTGTAATTAATATTGGGTTTTTAAATCACTTTGAGTTGTTCTATATCAAATCAATTGTGATATATCTGTTTTCTACTTGCTTGTTTTCAGATGGCATGGCTAGCATTACCTAAGGCTAGCCGAAAAACCTAAAAACCGTCTATGAACACATACTATCATAGATGGTTACCACAAAAATAGTCTATAAATGCATAATATCACAGACTGCTACCACCAAAAAACTGTATGTGATACGTATCCAATCACAGACAGCTACCACCAACAAACCGTCTGTGATATATATACGATCACACATGACTACTACTAACAACCGTCTGTAATACGTATCCAATTACAGACGGATACCACCAAAAACCGTCTGTAATATGTCAAATATCACAGACAGCCACTACCAAGAATCGTTTGTGATATGTCATATATCACAAATAGCTACTACCAAAAACCATCTGTGATAATTATGATATCATAGACTGTTATTTTTTCTAACCATCTGTGTTATTTATCTAATCACAGACGGTTAGTACATATAACCGTCTGTGATAGTTGGTCTTCACAGACAGTTTATACCATAAAACTGTCTATGTTGTTCTTATCACAGATGTCTCAAAAACCGCTCAGGATAACACTTTGTTATCACAGACACATAAAGTCAAGCAGTTAAAACATGCGTGATGGTGGTTTAGAACCGTCTGTGATGACCCCTTCTGTAGTAGTGCTAGGGTTTACTGGTGTTGGAGCATGTGTGTGTGTGTGTCTAAATAAAACTGCATCATCTTACAAATCACTGATCGACTCAACTCCGTTGTTATAAGTATTATACCCATGGCCTAGGGTTTACATGTCGTCGTGACCACTATATTTGATATCTGACTCGTGATTATATGTATCCTTTGAGTACTCCTGTAATGACAACTACTTGACATGCAAAAAGTTTTAAAAATCCCATATTTTTGTATCTAGGCATTTTTTGGATGTTACAAACCCTACCCCCCTTAAGAGAATCTCAACCCCGAGATTCCAGTAGAACAGAAAGAAAGAATATAGAATGAAGAGGAAGAGAGACGTAGCGGAGGATGCTAACGCTCTCATAGTTTCTTTATCCGCTCCTAATGTGGCTTCTCAGTGTCGTTGTCCTCTGTTTTCCTTATGATAGCCATAAATTTTTTGTTGATGGATTGACAGTAATTGTCCATATCCAAAGAAATAGCTAGCCTTGGAGATGCTGATGTAATAGCTATATTATGATCATCGTGTCCTATCGCCCCTATTAGAATCCAATTCTTTATCTTTTATCCATGTAATTTCCATAAGTTAAACTCTAGGCCTCTCTTATAATCGACGTTACCACCAAATTATAATTGTTATGCAATTATAACGATTTGTCAATTGTTATGCAATTATAACGATTCGTCATTTCTGTGTTCAGCTACCCCCTTAAAAATGTCCACCAATATTCGTTGTTTCTTCAACTACCAATAATTCAATCGCTATCATACCACAAGTGTACATTGGTATCCTATAACTATGATCTGCCACTTTCCACCAATTGATCATAATATCTAGATTAATCCATACATAAACTTCGCATAAGTCTTAATGATCCAACTTCAACCAATCATAGCTATTCCTATAGATCAACTGCCTTTCAATTGATCCTAATTAACCACAATCGTATTTGATTCCATCAGTTATCATACGATTCATTGCTATCTATCCTATCGATGCTAAATCAGTGCCTTCTAATGCAAATCGAATTTTCCTTTAGTACAACTTTAATTACGTTATTTCTTCTGATATCCAATCTAAATGATTTATCCTAAGTTTTGCTGTAATATCTTTCGGGCACTTATCCATATGTTTTTCTTATTATTCCATGAACATACCACATATTTGATTCATTCTAAAAATCTTAAGACACCTTTGATACATTTTTATTAACTACTTATCGTACAAGTCCTCTATGGCATCGATCAGACCTAAGGATACAACAAGTGTCAATATATTGTTCGGACTGCCTTACGTGTCTTCTTGGTCAAGGACTGCTTCCACTTAGTTGATACGGGTTCCGGTAAAACAGAAAGTAATGAGGGGAATAGCATGAGATAGGGAGAAGATCACGGGGATAAGGTCACTAAACCCATTTTCCTTTTAAAATTTAGGATTTTTAACATACGAAAAGTCAGGAAGGCTAACCAATCACAAAAAAAAGCTTTTCCCGTGACTATGAAATGTGACGCTCGTAGGCAAACATGCAGTGTACAGGATCCGACTAAAATCTCACGACAGTACAACACCTACTCATGGAAATACACACATAGGAGTGCACAGTTTTGCGCAAAAAAAGGGTTACTGAAAATGAGATTACTCTATCCTAACAAGCCATCACGTTCCTGAACTTAAACTTTTGAAGCTTGGGTAAGCGGAAGAGGTAACCAATCACCTTTCGAAATCAAAAGAAGATCCATCATGGGTAGACCTGTTCACGGGCGGCCCGGCCCGAGCCCGACCATATCCGGGCCGGGCTTGGGACTGCAAGTCCGGCCCGAAATTCCCAAAAAAACAATTAAAAATATATAAATCTATTATTTTAATCCTGAAAATGAATTAAATAATACTTTTTTATTCCGAAAAAGATTAAAATAATACATCTTAATGCGAAATTCAACTTTTTTTGGTAATTTGGGCTCAACTGCTAATTTTGGCCGGACTTTTCAAGCTCGGCCCAACATTTGAACGACTCTAATCATGGGTAAGAGAGAGACATCTTTAGGAAGTCTTGGGGAAAACAGGGGGAGGAGGGAGGAAGAAGCTGGTGGCGGGTGGGCCGGGGGAAAATAAAAACAGAGAAGAGAGAAAAAAAGAAAAAGAAAAAGAAAAGAAAAGGAAGGTATCGGGTTGGGCCAGGTAGTTTTCGACCTGGACCACACTTTCAGGATTTTATTTCATTTTTATTTTCATCTTTTTTAAACTCTGGTTTGGATTATGACGATGGTTCGAATAACATCTCGAAAACTCCAATACCAACAATGCGCACTAAAAGCTTTTAAAATTTTCACATTTTTAAACCATTTCAAATGCGTACAATTTTTGGGTTGTTACACGTTGACAAATGTTCAAGGGAGAGTGTTGTAGGAAAATTCATGTTGTGTGGACACTTATCTAAACAGGGACTGTAGAATCATATTCATTTCTTGTAGCCTAATGTCCTAGTAGATTACTTCTCTCTGGCACCTGTAAATACCGGGGCAGGGCTATAAGTATTATACACAAATCTACATCTCACCGTATCAATAAAATGGAGAGAAGGCTGTGCTACTACATCTTATGTTCTTGTCTACTTTTTGATCGTGAGTTGAGTGATTAATCGTCGTCTATGTGACCCTAATTTCACAACAGTAATTACTACTGGTCAAGGTTATGTCCATTCGAAAAGGAACTTCATCTTTGAGACCGTGAAAAGTTATAAAAAAGAATGAAAGTATCCAGGTCTTTGTGAACTTAACGGACCAGAAACCAGAGCATACGAAATCCATAAAAAAAATAACAAAAAGAAACCAGTAGTATACGAGTGAGGATGTTCAAGGGAACTTTTTTTTTTATTAATTAACTTTTTTTAAAATTTTATTTTAAAGTTAACCTCGGCGAACTTTATTTTCAATTGTGACCCTTTTAGTCACGCCACCACTCGTGGTGTGACAAAAAAAAATATTGTCACGTCATAGGATAAATCTGCTAAATAGTATTTTTTTTGTCACGCCATTGGTCGTAGCGTGACCAAACAACACTGTCACATCACCACCCGTTACATGACAAGAGCTTCCTCAGATACGGGCTGACGTGACAGTGTTTTTTGTCACGCCATGGGTGGTGGTGTGACCAAAGAGGTCAGAATTGGAAATAAAGTTCGTTGGAGGTTAATTTTAAAATAAAATTAATAAAAAAATTATGTTCAAGGATTCACATAGGGAAATTTTTACTGTTCTAGCCCTGTAGCAACGATTAATTTCAAAAATAGCCCTCATTCGGCATAATTAGCAAGAATGGCCCCTGAATAGTGCTCCTATCGCGCCTCTAGGGCGGTGGCGACTGCCTGCGTCGGCGCGGCAGTAGGCTCGCTCCCATGCAGCACGCAGCAGTGGGTGGAAAATCCAATTTTGTAAGAAAAACGAAAAAACTGAAAATTTTGAAATATAAATATTATTTCATTATATTTTTAAAAAAAGAAACGAAAAAATTGAAAATTTTAAATATTATTTCATTATATTTGATTGAAAAGGAATATCGGCACTGAGATTTGTAAAAAACTTTCATTAAGAAATAAGGGCAAGGAGTAGGGTTTTTTATCCCAAATCGTGGTTTAAATCACGCTTGAGCGCATATATAAAAAGGTATTAGGACTATTGGAGTGTCTCCACGATGAAGTCGTCTCGAGCGTATACGGCGTATATAAATGACGATCAATGAGGTACTTTATGAAGCTTATAGAGAATGTGATTGGAGGGGTTGAGAACGGTCGTTGTGATGATGAAGATGTCCGAAAACATGGAGTCTCTCCTCGATGAAGTCGGTGCGAATTGTTCTTTATGGGATTTCACTAGAAGAGACATACTTGCAATATAGGCTTAGCGGAGACACGGAACAAGAACTACATTAGAGTATGCGGACAGAAGCACATTACACGTAGTGACATGGCATGATGGTCCGGCTAATTGCTTTAATCATCCTCGCTACTACTACGATACACTGCGACACAAGCATCCGGACCATATAAGTACACATGCCTTTAGGGGATAGTAAAAAATATGGGGGTAGGACGGGGGACTACTACGTAATAACCTGACCTACTGCGTAGACCGGGGCCATTTTCCCTTCCTTGCTAGCTCGGCGTTGAACTCCTCGCTGGCCTTCCCCTTCCCCTTATCGCGGGAGTGTCCACGTTGGGCTGGTATGTCGAAGTCGTCCATGTCCTGCGATTTCATGATGTAAGTTGATCGTATAGTGGAAATCGGAAGAATGATGTAAATTCTTCATAACTCACGTCGTCGTCTGGATTACGCCCGACGGCCGGATACATCGTGGCGGCGGGCTCACCAAGATGAGCCTTTCCCTTGCGCTTGTCGTGGGACTGCCCACGTCAGGCTGGTATGTCGAAGTCGTCCATGTCCTGCGATTCCATAATGTTAGTGCGCCGTATAGTGAAAATCGTGAAGAATGATATAAATTCTTCAGAACTCACGTCGTGGATCGAATCTTGGCGATCGGATCTACGTGGGCGGGGCTCACCGCATGAGCCTTTCCTTGCCCTTGTCGTGGGACCGCCCACGCCGGTGGTATGTCAAGTCGCCCATGTCCCGTGATTGTATGATGTAAGTGAAAACGTAATAAGGATGTAAATTCTTCATAATTCACGTCGCCGATATGGATTACGCCCGGCGACCATCGGGCTCTTCGGTGCGTCCTCAACAGGTCCGTGCGTAAGGTTTCCACCGCGACGAAGTTCTCGCCCGCACCGAGTAGTTCAAAGATATACTACTGTTGGATGAATGCCTGTCGTACATCTCGGGCCGTCGATCCACTGGAAGAAGTGGCAGCGCATCTCTGGCTGCCATTTTGTGGGGATGAAGTTAAAACTTTAAGGAATTCAACGTTGACGAAAATCAATGCGCGCGAAAGAAACGCTTACGAGGTGGTGCCCGCACGTGTAGTACGCCCAGTGCGGTGGTCGGGTGTATGGATGAATGATCTCTATTTGGTTCGCCACACACACATTGGGATCGTAAAACGTGGTGGTCTTGGAGCATCTTTCATTGATTTATCTGGGTATTGTAGCTGTTTCCTCTTCTGCTTAAGCCAATTTTGCTTCTTCAACATCCTCGCTAGAAGTTTGCCGAAGAGTCCATAGCTGGGTATCTATTGTGTAGTGTTGTGTAGTGTTGGGTTTGGTTCAACCCCCTTTTATAAGCCCCATGGTTGGCATGGTGTGGTTAATTTCATGTCCAGATCTGAAAAGCTGAGGAGGTACATTGTTGTCATGTCCATCTGGTCTTATCACTACGCAAAGCTATCCCGTGTGGTCTTGTCACTGCGCAAAGCTGTCTCCTTTGGTCTTATCACTGCGCAAAGCTGCCCCGTGTGGTCTTGTCACTGCGCAAAGCTGTCTCCTTTGGTCTTATCACTGCGCAAAGCTGTCTCCTTTGGTCTTATCACTGTGCAAAGCTGCCCCGTGTGGTCTTGTCACTGCGCAAAGCTGTCTCCTTTGGTCTTATCACTGCGCAAAGCTGCCCCGTGTGGTCTTGTCACTGTGCAAAGCTGTCTCCTTTGGTCTTATCACTGCGCAAAGCTGCCCCGTGTGGTCTTGTCACTGCGCAAAGCTGTCTCCTTTGGTCTTATCACTGCGCAAAGCTGCCCCGTGTGGTCTTATCACTGTGCAAAGCTGCCCGTGTGGTCTTGTCCTTTCGCAAAAGTGTCTCCTTTGGTCTTATCATCGCGCAAAGTCGCCCGTGTGATCTTGTCTTCGCGCAAAAGTCGTCTCCTTCGGTCTTATCACTGCGCAAAGCTGCCCCGTGTGGTCTTGTCACTGCGCAAAGCTGCCCCGTGTGGTCTTATCACTGCCCAAAGCTATCTCCTTTGGTCTTATCACTGCCTAAAGCTGTCTCCTTTGGTCTTATCATCGCCGAAAAGTCGCCAGCGCAGACGGACCTGCCCCTCCGCCAGCGCCGGTAGGGACACCGCCTCCGCCAGCGTGGTAGGGACACGCCTCTACACCACGTTGCGTCTCCGGTGCTCGGCTATTTAAACGCGCGGCCACACACTCGCTCGATCGTTCCTCTCAGGAATCTCTCCCTCTTTCTGAGGTGCCTCCCTCTCCCATACCTAACATTTTTCTTTGTCCTTTGTTGGCACCATCTGTCGAAGTCGTTACTAATGCGATGCATGTTTGAATTTGCAGTCTTCCGTGTCTGAGGTTAAGAGTCGGTAACGTCGTAACGGTAAGTTCATTTCATCAACGCACGTATGGTTCTTATGCTGTGTGTTGGTTGAAATATTGTCTTATTTTTTGTCAGAAATGGAGACATTGTATGTGTTCCATGGTAACGTGCGTGCCGGTCCAGACGGAGTTGATTTGTCCAGTTGCCAGCGCGCCTTGCTAAACGTTCCCAACCTGGCACACGTCGATTTGCTGGAGCTACGACGGTGCATTCGGCAGTTGTTTGATAGGTACGTCGCTAGGAACAGGATAGTAATAGAGGCGGTCACCGCCACCATGGTCCCACAACACGGGCAGATGTTGTGGGGCCTGGTGAAGGTGACCAGCAGTGCCATGTGGGCAGAGTACATGGAGATCGTTAGCAATCCTCACGCTCTAATCTATGGACGACCCATGGTGTACGTCCATTTTGTTTATCCTACTCAATCCTCTGGGGGGCGCCGTTCAAGGAGCCAGCGACACTCTTGTCCCCCTCTTTGGTTTGTTGACGACGGGAGAGGTCTCGAGAGCGCCAGATGTCGTTACGTAGGATGCTCCAGTTGATAGAGATTCTGGTAGTTTCCAACCCAATGAAGGTGTGGATAGATGGCGGGATGCTCGTGTTGATTGTCACGAGATTATCGATGGCATGTCCGAGGGCACTGCCACCGAAGATGAGGACGACTTTGACTCGCAATCCAGCGAGGACGAAGCCGACGATGAGAGCGGGATCGTCGGTGGCATTGTTTCGACCGACACGGACTATGTTCCAAGTCGGTTGGATTGCTGCCTCTTCCTTGTTCTCGCCCAGGCACGAAGTCGTCGTGGTCCCGATGCGACACCCCGCCAGGGGCAACATTTCCACACAAAGTGCCGCCGAGCAAGCTATGGTGAGTTTCGCGGTGAAGACCAGTCGGACTTACCGAGTGTACAGGTGAGTTTGAACGTTGTTTGATGTATCTTCAATCATCTACAGTAGGTCGTACTAACTAATATATATCTTCCGTTATGTGCAGGTCTAATCCTGACACTTACATAGTTAAGTGCGTTCTTAGCTCTTGCCCTGGCAAAGTCCGTGCGCAGAGATTCCCTGAGGCGGGAACGGCTTTCCGCATCACAGTCGTGACGGATCACACATGTGAGCTTCAGGAGCTATTGCAAACGCATAAGAATGTAACCTCGGCCTACATCGCGAGCATCGTAAGCCATGCAGTTGTCGCCGATTTGACCGTTTCGCCGAAGGTTCTGATGGCTAACATAGCGAATACAGTAGGGTATGCCATTAGCTACAGTAAGGTCTGGCGAGCGAAGCGGAAGGTCCTTGAAGGGTTGTACGGTACCTACAAGGAGACGTACGACCTAGTCCCCAAAATGCTGAAGCAAATTGCGGATGCTAATCCAGAGACATGCGTCAATAGGGACGACAGGCCCGACCCGTCGAACATCCCAAATTCCCTAATCCTTGATCGAAGTTTTACGGGCTTTTGGCACGGCGATCGTGGCTTCCACCATCGCTGTCGCCCCGCCCCGAGTATGGACGGTACTTTCCTTTGCGGGAAGTACAAGGGCACCATTCTCACCACTATTGCCACTGATGGCAATGACCAATTGCTCCCAGTTGCCTTTACAATTATGGAGAATGAGAACGCTGCCAGTTAGCTATGGTTTCTAGCCAACATAAAGCAACATGTTGTAAGGGATCGGCCGAATGTGTGCGTCATAACCGACCGTCATGCCGGGTTGTTGTCCGCGCTGCGCACCATGCAGAACGGTACAAGGCCACCGTTCAATGGAGCGACATGCGCGCTGCGTTGGTGCATGCAAGATCTAGTCGCCAACTTCCACACACGCTTCCGAGCAAAGACCTCATGAAGAAGTTCAAGAAGCTCGCCTGCAGAACCAGAAGCGCAAGTTCGATGCCGTGTGGCGGGAGCTTGAGGTCGAAACCGGCGTGTAAGTAGAGGTTACGGCCAGCGCACCGCTAAGCGAGTTCGGCCGAGTGGATGGCGAGCATGCCCCGACTATGAGAAATGGTCCTTCTTCACGACACCTATGGTGCTCGATGCGACGCATCATGACAACCAACATGTCCGAGGTCTACAGCGGTGTGTTGAAAGGGTCCGTGCCCTGCTCATCACCGCTGTTGTCGACGAGACATGGAATCGTACGGTCGGTTACTTCGTGAATCGGGCAATGATGGCCAAGCAGCATTTGGACGAAGGGAAATAGTACTCGGAGGTTACCCTTGCCTACATGGAGAAGAAAATTACCAAGGCCCGATCCCATGTAGCTATCACAATGGATGGCGTGAGAAGGAAGTTCGAGATCCGCTTGCGGGACAAGTACGTTCGCGGCCACATGAGAGGTGACCGGAAGCATGTTTGCACCATAGGCGATGTGGCAGTTTGCACCTGCAACAAGCCTCAACTCCTGCACAAGCCTTGCTCCCACGTATATGCTGCATGTGCTGTATTTCACCAATCTTCTAGCATGTACATGTCGAGTACTCACGACATCGACACTGTATGATACTTGGAACGGGGAGTTCAACTCCTACGGTGTGGAAAGCCACTACAGGGACCTATGGCCGGGAGCAGTGAAGTGGTTACCGAATGACGCACTGCGGCATCCAGGCCGTGGGAGGCGTCAGTCAAGGCGCATCCGCAACGACATGGATGCGAGCCAACGTGGAGATCGGCCAACACCAATAAGGTGTAGGCTATGTAAGACTCATGGGCACTCATTCAGGAACTGCCCGAATAGACCTTCTTCCTCCGGTGCCACTTAGTATCTGTAAGCTATCCGGTGTATTTGAGTCATGTCAGTGTTGTAGTGATGTGAGTGTTGTAATGATTTGCGTTGTAACCTGCACTGCTTTCTACGATGTAACAAGTTGTTATTACCGCTTCGAGTTGTTATTACCGCTTCGTTTGGGTTACGTCGTGCTTTGCAGAAAGTAGTCACGTCCTGCTTTCCAGAGAGTTGTCACTTCCTGCTTTGCAGAGAGTGGTCACGTCCAGCTTTTCAGAGAGTGGTCACGTCCAGCTTTCCAGAGAGTGGTCACTTCCTGCTTTGCACACTACGCGGTCACGTCCTCCTTTCCGCATAGTGGCCCCTTCATGCTCCCAACACTATATATGGATGCTTTGGCTGCCATTCACCTCACTCTTCTCTTCCTCTTTTCCTTTCTTCCAGTGTAAAACAAGATGTCCTCGGCCTCATCGAACATTCGAGTGAGCAGAGAATTACAATCACTACGACAGCAACTGGTTTGCCCTCACTGCAGGGATCCGGTTAATGTGTTTACCTCTCATACGCCAACGAATCCGTCCCGAGTGTTCATGAAGTGTTCAAATCTTTTGGTAACTTCTGCAAAATCAGCACGAATGAATTGTGTTGTACATACCGGGTTTTCTTACTTTTATTTGAAGCTACAATTCTTTTGTGGAACACAACATGTCAGTTTTGGCAATGGGTCGATTTGGCTGTCCAGTCTTCAAGATATTGCAATGCAAATTCTTTGCCTTCAAGAAGACTCCCATGGTGTTGCTACAATTTGTGCGATGGCTCGGCGTCCGATGAACCAATACAAGACTCCGTGGTGTTATTCCGCAATTAAATGCGATTGCCTCGGCGTCGATCAACCCATGCAAAGTGAAGAGAAAAGGCTTCAAACCTTGCATGAGAGGATGGAAAGAGTTGAGAAGTCGCTTGAAGTTAGTTAAGATAGTTAGTTTAGCGGTCTTTCTTCTTTTATATCTTGTTCTTGCCAAGTAGAAGCGTCGATTGTGTAATGAGATTATCTTGTCCACTCGTTATCTATGCATCGCAGTCCTTGATGAATGAGAATAAAATTGTTCTACTGACATATATAACGAAGTACAAGTGTCCAATTACATTCCAATTACCACACTCTGCTTGGATTACAAATCACTTAATGAAGCACAAGTTACAACATATAATAGACTACTAATGCTACTACTGCTCACGCTGCTCCTCACTGCTGTCGGGCATAGTACTCTGTACTGGCCTTCCGCGCCGTGTTCCTGCCAAAGGTCTCTAACGAATCTGTTCCTATGGAAACGTCAACCTATCAGGTGACCGTGGGTTCTGCCGCAGGTCATAGCGGGGCTCCTCAACCGCCGTGTCGCCGTACAGGGGGGGCATCACCTGTGGAAGTGGCGTTGAGAACAAGTCTGTGATCCAAGCAGTAGGATCCGTAGTAAGATCCGTGGAGGGGCACCAACTCGGCTCAGCTTGCGGGATGGACTGGGTGAACTGCTTAGGGTACGGTTCACTTTGCGGGGTGAACGGCGCAGGGTACATTGTGTACCCGGACTGATACCATGGCGCCGTATCGCCCATTGGAAATTGTCCAATAGTGTGGGGCTGCAAGGGAGAATCTGGGATAACATCCGCCGCGGTTTCGGGTTGCACGTCCGTGCTCTCCGGAATATCCTCTTTGTGCCTCTGTGACGACGACGGCACCAGCGTAGGGTCCCTCTGAGACGAGGACGGCATCAGTGTAGGGTCCCTCCGAGACGAGGACGGCATCAGTGTAGAGTCCCTCTAAGACGAGGACGACATCAGCGTAGAGTCCCTGCGTGGCAACTGCGCAGACGATCCGCCGCCCATCTTTGTTGGCGCCACCGGGTCGACTTCGCTCGAGGCGGAAGATGGAGGGGCGGTACACGACGACGCTCCGTCCGATGCCTCGAGTCGACATCGTTGGGCCTTCCACAGCTCATGTTATGAACAAGCTGCTTGACATCATCAACAAGCGTCTTCATGACCGAAAAAAGGCATTCAACTGTGTTGTTCGTACCACGCTCCAGTTCCCGATGGCCGCACTTGATAACGCTCTCCAAACGGTCCACCTGCATGGTTACCGAACAAACAAAATTTTGTTAGTTAACCCTATTTCGGAGGGTGCTTAATCTACTACGTGCTCAACGCATCAATAAATCATTGCGTCTTTGCACGGTGCGGGTCCATCTCCAAGTCCAAGCGTTCGGCGTGGCTAGGATCTGCATGTCGGGCCAGGGGGCGCCTGTCAATCTCGTCCGCGTGTGCCGTACGTACCACTCCAAGTACGTGTCGTAAGTCCCTTCATCGTAAGGGCGTGCCTCCTGCAAAATGGAATCAGTGGCCATTTGCCATGCATCTACCCACGTCTGCTGCGTTTGAAGCCAGTCATCGCTCTTGCGGCCCTTCTTCGTCTACCTGAAGGTGGAACAAAATAAATAAATTATGGTACCGACATAACATATGAGTAAAGGATCTACAATATTATTAAGCAATGCAATATACTTACGGTGACTCGCCGCATAGCGGTGCGTCCTAGAGCGGTGGGATCTCTGGTGCGGCTCGGCGCCTCATCACCCGTTGTGGGTTTATGCGGCTCAACCATGTGGGAGAACACCAGATGACAAGTTGTCCTCCAGTACGTCGTATCCTGGTGGCATAGCAAGCTCAAGCCGTCGGGGGCCATGCCCTGCACGTGGGCATCCGTCCAAGGAGCCCATATTATGTCGTCCTCGTGCAGGGTCTCGAATTCATTGTGGAACTCGGGGTATATGCGGCGCACTCTCTCCCTAGCCCACCCCAAGATCGCTACGATCCATCGGGATCCCATGGTCGGGCCTTCCACGGGATCCTTCTCGTCCGCCTCACCATAGAAATGTTGTGTGTGCGGGTAAGGGTGGACCTGGGCGGAAGTACGGCCGTCCGACCGCGCGAAGTGCTCCCACGACCACAGCTGTAACAGCGTGTGGCAACCCGAGAGCACGGGCTCTGTTCCGTCTTGACAGGACGCGAAGCGTCGCCAGACAAAGTCATGATCGTCGCGCCAAGATCTGGTGAACCCCAACTGCATCGCGCACGCGTCATCGCGTCGGCGTCCACGATGGACTCCGTAAGGTGAATATAACTTCGGGTACACCATGTCCCCTGCGTGCTAGGGAACATGACCCACCGAATATAAACAACAAATATGCAATAAGGTGGCATCGAACCACCTCCTCCGCTAAGCGTCAATTGGGCAATGCATGAATCGTCGCAGACCAACCGTGTGGAACGCCTTTGACCTCTCGGGGATAGGCTGCCAAACGATGATGGAGACGCATCTTCGGTCCAAGCGACCTCGGAGGAACAATCGCGACGGCCTCGCAGCGGAAGGCGGTAATGAAGCCGACATCTTGTAGTGTCACCGTCATCTCCCCAGGAAGTGGGCGATGTGGGTCTCCTACGCCAACGATCAACCAAGGCGGAAAGAAGAGAGGCATCAATTAGGAAGTTACGCCCATATTGACATGCGGCGAACATAATCGGCCAATTGACAAAGTCTCGGAACATACCGCTCGTCCAGCGGACAGGTCTCCCTCGGTCCCCGTGTCACCAGAGTTGGTGGCCCATCGCCATCAATCCAAGCGTGACAGTGATGCTTGCTGTCCCATGCCGCTTCAAGTAGGGGTGGTAGAGTACGTGTCATTGCTGCAAATAGACAAAAACTAACAGTTAGCGAAATCTAAGTACGTACTTAACGGTAAAAAATGCAATAAGCAAAAAATTAAACACGTACTTACCTAAACTAATCGGAACGCGCGCTGCGCTTATGAGCGATCGACGCTGCGTTCGTTTATATATACACTTACGAAGACAACGAAAAGACAATGACGCGATGTAAAAAAGGAAAAAGAAAATGCGATGCGGGCTTCTTCGGCAAAAGCGGTGCGGCGAACGAGGAAGGAGGGAATCGCGCCGCAAGCGCCTGGGTGGCCAAGACTGCCGCGCCCGCCCTGAGGCAGGTGCTGCCGCGCCCGGGTAAGTCGCTGCCGCGCCCCGACATGCAGCGAAGAGTAATCTGAGGTCCATATTTGAAAATTATAGCAAATGAGGGCTAATTTTGAAATTAAAAATTGCTACAAGGCTAGAACAGTAAATTTTTCTCACACAGGAGCGATGTGGAAAGTCTCGAGAAAACAAAAGGCATGAATGGCGTCGCATCATGCCATTCTATCCTGCAGTTGGGTTGGGAAATGTCACAGCTCGCAACATGGGCCAATATAACACTGCAGCAGTGTTACGATACAGTGCTGCCCACAAGGGATGTGTTTTGGTTGTTTTGTCCCCTTCGATAATGCAAAAGTAGAATCGGGGTGTTACTCCGAAATTTAGTGCCCACGCACGCCGGCAGGCTCAACGAATCTCCATGTGTGTGTTTAGTTGCGTGCATATTCCTAGTCTATCACATTCAGGTCATCTAGACTAGGGCTAGCCAGACTGAGTGGATGTAAGAAGGGTTATTTGGCTGGCTGTTTCTATTGGGTCAGGCTGTGCTGAGATGTTGTTTGGTTGGCTGCATCGGGAAGTGGACGCATGACTGGATGCAAATTTGGATTGTTTGGTTGCCTGCATGTGGGAGTGTGTGATCACCTCTTGTATTGGGAGGTAAGAATACCCCTATAGTAGTATGAGTTATTAGGATGAAAAACTGGCTAAGGACTGTGTTCATCGATGATCTGGGGAGTTTTCAATTACAAGGTAACATTTTTTGAATTTGGATTGGATTCGCAGAAATTTCATAGGAGACAAGAAGACCTTTGTTCCAAATAGAGCATACAAGGCAGTAGTAAGTTTTACGAATTTGGGTTTGGATTGTAATTTTTTTTTTTGGAAGGCAACTTAGATTCAGATTGGATCATTAGAGTATTGGACTAATTAACCTTGACTTACAATTGACAGAACCAGAACCACTAAAGAAGTAGAGAAACCAGTCGTAGTCCAAGCTCCATGTACAAAATCAAGATGAATGCTTATTCATAGTAGTCCAATATCTATGTACAAAGGGAAACAAAACTGACCATGTACAAAATTAGACTAATTCTGACTTAGTTACAGGCAGGGAACAAACACCACCAAAAATTCGGACATAATGGTACCTCTCAATGCGGGGCATGCCGTTTCTAACAGAAAAAAAAACTCATTTTGTTTGATACTCCGACAAAAAAGACACTGGCAGTAGTGTTTGCCATGAAATAAACCCACACAGCAACCTGAGCTCATATAATGAAATAATAACTTGGCACAACAAATTATACACTTGATATCCTGTTCACTGACCTGAAGGGAGCCAACAAGGACCACTGGCTTGAGGGAATTGTCTCCCACCACCCTTCTTGGCAGCCTTGGCATCATTACAAGAAAAACATGCACTAATACATCCAGATTCTGTCAATCATTAATAACTAGCAACCAGATTTTGTATTATCTAACTACCTACCATATTTTATCAATCATTCAAACATTTCATAAGTTAACAACCTTGAATTATGAAAGACATACAACTCAACTATAAAAAATAGCAGAACCACGACAAAAACATAAAAAAATAGTAGAACCATAACTCCAAAAACAGTGATGGAAGTTTAATCAAAAGCAATGATGAAAGTTTATCTTGTGCAGATACTGTTGGGGACTAGTGACCATACTAGTAAATGCAATAGCAGTATAATGGAGTTTGCACACTGCAGTCGTAAGGCTGTTCCCAATGCTCCACCTTGGCTAGTATCTTAAGCATGCCATGTAGGCAAATTGATGATGTGGCATCATAGTTAATGAGGAGAGATAGTACTCTAGTATCTAATTTGGATACCAGTTTGGGCTCGAAATCCAACGCGTAAAATTTATTGTATACTCATGCATGTAATTAAATGAAACAGCCTAAGATACTACACAATAAGAAACCTTGCATTGGAAAGATAGTATCCTAACACTTCTCATACACTAAAAAACTGTACTAAGATATTGCTCATTGGGAGCAGCCTAAGAGTTAATAATACAGAAACATTGGTGTGTGCAGTAAGGCCCAAGGAGAGGCAGGACAATCATTCGCAGAAGTAATTAAAATGGGGGCAATGTGGAGCACATGTTAGTCTAGAACAATCCTAAGCTAAAGCAATTGACAAGAAATGATTATATTTCAGTAACCCTTGGCATCAAACACTAGAGGTGAGCAAGCATATCAGGATTCATGGAGCCCCTCTGCACTATGAAAAGATGAAACATTAATTGACATGAGCCAGTCCAAGAATTAGTTGAAAACAACTAGTGCTCGAAGTAAACAGCAAGAGAATTTCATCCAAGTAGAGGCTAATTGGTAATATAATCCAATGGATGATTCGTATACCTTTACGGAGGTGCATAGGTCGGCGGGGACCTTCCTAAGGTGGCCCTCGATGCTGGCCACGACGTTCTGTGAAATCCCGACGAACTGCAGCTCCCGTGGGGTCAGATCGTGAGACCCGGGCTTGGGCGGCAGGAGTCCTCGTCGGCCAAGGGCTGGGTGGGTTCTGAGGATTGGGACGGGCGGCGCCGGAGAGCTTCTTGAAGGCGGAGGCAGCGAGGGTGCAAGGTCTTGCAGAGGGAAGCAGCGGAGGTGGAGGAGAGGAGGCGAGGCGAGGCGGGAAGGAGTGAGGAGGAAGGCGGAGGGAAGCGGCGGCGAAGGTGGAGGTGGACAAAGCCACCATGGGACGAAGGAGGCGGCTGTGGAGTCGGATGCTTGCACGAGCGTGGCCTGGCCAGCGAGGGAAGCTCCCAACCCGCATTTCCATTAGGCTTGGCTCGGGGCGGCCTTTTGCACGGACAAGGCCTGGCTAGAGCGACGGTGCAGGAAACCAAACGAACAATTGCTTGCATGAGCTGGTGCGGGCCAACCTAATGCAGGGAATCAAACACACCCCATGTGAATAGCCCCAAGAAAGAAACAAGTGAAGCTCCGTATCAAAGGTTATCAGAATCGTGAGTCTGAATCGGACCGAGGTTTTTCAACAGGATCATGGATCGTAGCATCGATATAGAATCTAAAATTGTATTTGGTTCTACCAAAGAAATATTTTTAAAAATCCATCTTGTATTTTAACACTTCTATATTTTTAAAACCATACTTTTAGAGCTTTTATTTACCAAAATGTAGTGTAAATGAAATATTGTTTCTTATTTATGCAAGTTATAATGGACATCAAGATTACATGGATCGTACCTTCCCTCCCTACTTTCGACTTCAGACATGTGCACCAACCTCTTGCTGTCCACCTGTTTGAAATCCCACCTCCCGGCCATGAAAAAGAAGCTCAATGTTATGTTTGGAGATGGGTTCGGAACAACTCAATCCATATGGAGAAGAGCTAAAAAAATCGAGCCATTCAAACCAGAATATAAATCTCGTTTTGATGGGTTTGAGTCTTTGAGGCGGCTGAGACTTAAGCCCTTTTCCGCATTCAGGCGAACTAAGATATAAATAAGAGGGAAAATGCTCCGGTTCCTCTTTCTACATGAAAGGAGAAGATATCCTAAAACACAAGCAGCTAGAGCTCCTGGCCATAAAAAAAAACACAAACTATAGGGACAGTGAGTGAATTACCATCCACGGCGCACGGGCCAGCAGTATCAGCCAGCAATACCATGCAAGCTTGGTCGTGCTGCCCATGTATATCATGGCCAGAGCAGCAGCACAAAAATATTTCATCGGTACACAACATGGGCTACACAGCACTCGTCTAAATTCCTTTTTTTAGATAATGCTCGTCTAAATTCCTGCGTCTCATTAGATACTAGTGGCCTGCGCGAGCCTTGGCGCGCACGGGACGTAAATGTAGACGACAACATTGTATCTACGGATGTTAATGTTAATGAGGTAAAGATGAGTATACAGTATCATTATGCAGCTATGAAGGTGCAACACAACATCACTCTATTCATTACTAGTCAAGGCAAAGTATAGTATTAGTCTATAGGGTACATGAGCAGATGTGAGAGAAGCTCTAAATGTGGCTAAACTTAATGAGCACCACAGTATCACTACGGGAGAACGCAGATTTGCCGAGTGCCGCCAGTTTTGCCGAGTGCCAAAAATCGGGCACTCGGCGAAGCCACTCTTTGCCGAGTGCCGGGCCGGCTGGCACTCGGCAAAGTCTAACACTCGACAAGAGTGGCTTTGCCGAGTGCCTCGAGTGCCGACACTTTCGGCAAAGGCGGCGACTCGGCAAAAGCCCTCTTTTGAAGTGCAACACTCGAAGAAAGTGGCACTCGGCAAAAAATGGCCCTTAATGGCCGAGCCATACGCCGTCAATTTTTGCCGAGTGTTTTTTGGCACTCGGCAAAGAAAGTCTTTGCCGAGTGCTTTTTTGGCACTTTCGGCAAGAAGGATTCTAGAGTCTTGAGGAATTGCAAAAAAAAAAAAATTTTGGTTTTTGACCCATTTTTTGTGAGGCCTTCCCACATTATTTAAAACTCCATGTTCAAATTTGGGACAATTTTGACTTTTTGCTATATTTCGTTAGTTTTTTGTTTCGTTGAATTTTATGGAATATTTCAAATTTGAGCTGCGGTGCATGAAATAATCGAATTTGGTCGTTCAAAAATGATATTCATGATATTTGGTGTATGTTGAGGCCGTATCCAGGAACTCACATGAAATTTCGAGCATCTTGTTGGCGTAACATGGCGAGGTACTGCGAGAAAAGTGTATTTAAATTATATAAAATCGAGCGAAGTCGAAAATGGAGAAACTTGTCAGGCGTCGTGTTATCGCATGTAGAGTCTATGGTAAAAATTGAGAAGGTTTCGAGCAAGTTGCGGCGTCGGATGCCTAAAACCGGACATCTCACATGTTATCGCATATAGAGTCATGTGAAGATGTGCAGGTTTCAAACATCGAAATGTTGACGTCAAAAAAAAAAAAATCAAAAAAACATGAACCTAAGCAAAAAAAATAATGGGGCAAAAAAAAAAAAAAAAAATTAGAGTGTTTTTTTTGGCACTTTCGGCAAAGAAAGTCTTCTTAGAGTGCTTTTTTTTGGCACTTTCGGCAAAAAAGTCTTTCTTAGAGTGCTTTTTTTTGGCACTTTCGGCAAGAAGATTCTAGAGTGCGAGGAATTGGCAAAAAAAATTTTTTGGTTTTTTGACCCATTTTTTGTGAGGCCTTCCACATTATTTAAAACTCCATGTTCAAATTTGGGACAATTTTGACTTTTTTGCTATATTTCGTTAGTTTTTTGTTTAGTTGAATTTTATGGAATATTTCAAATTTGAGCTGCGGTGCATGAAATAATCGAATTTGGTCGTTCAAAAATGATATTCATGATATTTGGTGTATGTTGAGGCCGTATCCGAGGAACTCACATGAAATTTCGAGCATCTTGTTGGCGTAACATGGCGAGGTACTGCGAGAAAAGTGTATTTAAATTATATAAAATCGAGCGAAGTCGAAAATAGCCGAAACTTGTCGAGGCGTCGTGTTATCGCATGTAGAGTCTATGATAACAAATTGAGAAGGTTTGAGCAAGTTGCGGCGTCGGATGCCTAAAACCGGACATCTCACATGTTATAGCATATAGAGTCATGTGAAGATGTGCAGGTTTCAAACATCATTTTTAAGACAAATATTCATAGATGAAAAAAAGAAAAAATTAAAAATTAAATGGACTTTTAAAAAATAAAAATGCAAAAAAATAATGGGGCAAAAAAAAAAAAAAAATTTGAAGAGTGTTTTTTGGCACTTTCGGCAAAAAAAAAAAATCTTTGCAAATTTAGAGTGTTTTTTTTTTGGCACTCGGCAAAAAAGTCTTTCTTGAGTGCTTTTTTTTTTGGCACTTTCGGCAAGAAGGATTTCTAGAGTCGAGGGAATTGGCAAAAATTTGTGAACAATGTTAGAACCACCATTTCGGATGAACAAATGATCAAACAACCAAAATAAACTTTGTAGATCTTGAGAAGTTATAGAATTTTGTAGTTGGCAACTTTTTCATTTGAATTCGTTTTGTTAAGGAAAAGCTGCGTTTGAATTTGAAAAATTTAAAATTCGAATTTTTCAAACGACCTCGGATGGAAAAACAACCAAAATAAAAATTGTAGATCTCGAAAAGTTATGAAACTTTTTAGTTAATAACTTTTTGATTTGAAATCATCTTTTCATGCAAAACTACGTTTGAATTTCTTAAATTTGAAATTCAAATTTTGTAAACGACCTCGGATGGAGAAACTCCCTAAATGAAAATTGTAGATCTGGACAAGTTATGAAACTTTGTAGTTGACAACTTTTTGATTTGAATTCGTTTAGGGCCTCAAACAAGCAATTTACACTCAGTTTTGTATAATATTTTGGGAACCGAAGGGAATATAGACACAAGTGATGGTGTGGTGCGTGGTAGAGGGGTTACGCACGAGGAGAGGTCGCGGGTTCGAATCCCACCGGCGCGTAGCCGCGAATTTTGTGCGAATAATGCGCGACTTGCATTGCTGCGCTGAGAGCAGGCGGCGCTAAGCGGTGAGAACCTCCCGATTTAAAAAAATTGCTATTTTTTGGGTTTTTCGGTTCGAATTTTAGAGATGGCTTTGCGAGTGCAATGACCATTGCACTCGGCAAAAAAAATTAAAAAAAAAAAAACACGCTTTCTTGAGTCTGATGTCGAAATTTGGCACTCAAAAGCGACCTTCTAGGAAGGAGATTCGACGGAGGCTCTTTGCGAGTGTTGCACTTTCGGCAAAGGCTTTCTTAGAGTGTTGCACTTTCGGCAAAGGCTTTGCCGAGTGCAAAGCTGCCTTTGCCGAGTGCAACAGGCACTCGGCAAAGAGCCCGCCTCCTGTAGTGTATGTTTGTCGAACCATTCATGAGCAAAATTGTGTAGAGGTGAAAGTATGCATGTTGTAACACATAACTAATAGCTTACTGGCTATATGATAACCTGGACTACGTTTGGAGTTTTAAGTTTTAACGTATACAAAAGTTATAGAAAGTACTACATCGGCAAGTATCTTGCACAAATAGGCAAGGGATTAGTAATTCTGTATAAAACGGAAAACAAACGAGAACGAACAACATGTAAGCATAGGTAACATACCTGGAATTTAGTGTTTTCCTTTCCTATCTGAACGGCCCTTCTTCACAGGTGTAGAGGTGGTTGTGTCGTCAGGTAACGTGCGCATTGAGCTGTGAAGCATATCCAACCTATAAGAAGCGGGTATACACAAGGACAAGCAGATTCTACGAAATTGACGGATCAGCAGGGAATGCTAGCTATCAAAAAATAGAATCAAATAATAAATTAGTTTTTTATATGCTCGGCTTCTATTTAATTTTAAATTTTCTGAATTGATCACTTTTGAATGGTATCACTGTAGGTATGCAGTAGTACTGAAGAGGCAATAGTGATGCATAGTAGAATACCAAATCAATGCATGAGGTAGTAAGCACTAATGAAGTCACTGGACCACAAGTTAAGCAAATTTAAAGAAACATGAAAAAGCAGAGGACAACAAACCATAATTTAATATAAATAATCACTTACATTTTCTGTGTTTTTTTCCAAGAGAAACAACGGGACTGTTCTTGTCGATGGAGATGGTATTGTTCTCAAAATGATGCTCACTTTCCATTTCCTGTAAGCAATCCAAACGAAATTAGCGAAATGCTAACAGCTTCGTCTTGTAGAAGAAGAAAGTTTAGAACCTAAAGAACCATTCTTTACAGAGAATTTCCATATTCATGGTAATTGGGAGAACAGACCCAAATTAGATGTTCACACGTCTTGCAAATTCCAGCATCAATAAATAATGACCGGCATAAAGTATGTTCCCCCCTAATTCAATGTGATGAGCCAAATATAGATGTGTTTTTTAGGGGGAATGTAAAAGGAGACGATGTTTTTTGTGTAACTATTTTTTTATAGCATATTACCACAAAACTCTAAATGTACCTGTCAATGTTCTTTGAAGGCGGTATCTTTGTCCATGAACTCCTCTTTGCTTCCAAGTAATTTTTTTAGAGATTACCTTGCTTCGCAAATGAAATGGGTAAATGAGTGAATTGATGGTTCATAGGCGAGAAATTTATCATCCCTACGGAATTACCTGCAAAACATTAATTTCCATTAGACTAATTTTTCAGCTATGATGAGCTCAATTGTAAGCATGCTATCACCAACCAAAAAAACTCATATGTATTGTTATCTTTAGCTGACACAAATGGCATCCGAAAACAGGACAGCCTAAAAACATGTATAATAATCTATAGCTTCCCAATAAATGAGCACTATAGAAAAAAAAATATTTACTAATCATTGGTACGAAACCAACCATTTGGCAAAGACTAAAAGGCACACTTTGGGGCCTATATTCCCTAGATCGGTGGATAGGGTACTTATATGTTTTTAAAAAAAAAGTTTAGTGTGCCGTCTTTGTATACCGTGAGCACACAATTAATTCGACCAACGCCTATCCGCATTTTATCATAATTAGCCATCTTTAGAGCGAGAACAAACAAAACTCAAATAGGAATGCATACTATTTTTTTAACAACCGGCATATTACAAAGTACAACAGTCAAATGCAGAAAAAAAAAGAGCTACTTTCAACTGAAGCTTTAGATGGACCCCAACCTTACCTACTGCTGGTACTTGTAATTGGCAAGGGGGAAAGATCATCTATTAGTATAATTATTATCAGTTTAATGCACATATAAGTTTAGAGAATGAAATATTATATGGTTGGTACATGGCATAATAGCTCTAGGTATCCATGTCACTGAGTCGCACCTCACGACAACATCGTTGCAATAAACTATTATCTTCACAGCGGCGTGATTTTTTGGTGATCCACTAATATAAGGTAATCTTACTGAATTTGTAGTGAAGATGTCATGAATCTTAGTTCATAACGGGGTAAACATCGTCAGGAAGAAGATCGGACGGCGTCGGTTTTGTGGGATGAGAGATTAGACTATAGACTAGGATGATAGAACCTTGGGAGTGAGACTAGATTAATTCATCTTTCTTGCTTGATTGATAATTGATACATGCTATCCCTTTTATAGGGACGACCCGACTTACCCCTAAGAAACAATCTCTATTTCTAAGGAAACTATCTCTATTAGATGGAATATATCTCTAAAGAAGTAAACCCAACTAACAAGGAAACTAACTATTATTATCTCTATTTCCAACCACTAATGCATCCGTGGGCCCGCCATGAACAGTATGCGTCGCTACAGTAACACGTGTACTGTTCACACGCATAAACAGTACCGCCCGTGACACTACTCCCCTCCTTTCGCGACAGCTCGTCCTCGAGCTATGGTGGCAGCCATTGCTGAAGCCCTACGAGACCCCATGTTGACGAAAGGTTGTGATGATGACATGAGTCCTTGAAGTTTATTGCCTCCACGCGCGGTTGCGGCAAACTCACCGGTTGCTGCAGCAGACATGATAACAACCTTGGCATGGCGGGATCACGGTAGTGGCGGCAAGTTCGGCGGCGTCTTGTAGTTCTTTGGAAGCGCCGCCGCCTCTTGTTGCGCCTTCTTCTCCTTCGATCCACAATCATCTTCTCCAAAGTGGCATGCATGTCGAGGAAGATGGCGCTATCTTCTTGTCGTTGTCGTTGGTACTTATGGCCATCTTGTTGGCGTTAGCCTTTATCATAATAACGACTCGGCGGCAGTGCGATGGTGCGATCATCGCCATAACCATAATAGCGAAGCCGTGGGAAGGGATCATTGCTCACGATACTAAGTTGTCATGAACCTTAGTTCATAGCAGAATAAACACCGCCAGGAAGAAGGCCGAACGGCGTCGGCTTTGTGGGATGAGAGATTAGACTATAGACTGGGATGATAGAACCTTGAGAGGGAGACTAGATTAATTCATCCTTCTTGCTTGATTGATAATTGATAAATGTTATCCCTTTTATAGGGACGACCCGACTTGACCCCTAAAAAACAATCTCTATTTTTAAGAAAACTATCTCTATTAGATGGAATATATCTCTAAGGAAGTAAACCCAACTAACAAGGAAACTAACTATTTTTATCTCTATTTCCAACCACTAATGCATCCGTGAGCCCGCCATGAACAGTATGCATCGCTACAGTACACGCGTACGGTTCACGCACGTGAACAGTACCGCCCGTGACAGAAGAGAGGAAGAAAAACAATGAACTAACCACCTTGGGTGATCTTATAGAGGAGTCGTTCAACATCGAAAACAATTACAACAAGGCTAGATAGGCAAGCACTTTTTGGAAAGTATATAGCATGAAACACAGTGCTCTGGGAAAAGAAGGTAGAATTGTGCAGCAAAAGAAATGCTTTTAATGCATTAGCAACATGTTAATTACCCAAATTAGAAGAAGCTAACTACAGCACCAAATATGTACCTCTCTTGTCCAGCCGTATCCCATATTTCAAACTTCACGATTGTTGAGTCCTCCAATGCCAATGTTTGTAATAAAAATGATGCACCAACAGTTAACTAAACTTATTTGAAAAAATAAGTTGAAAACAATGAGACTTTTGAAGCGAGAGTAATGCATCTAAGGTGGAGACTAACATTTCCATCTGCAGCTCAAGAAGCTCAAAACAGTAAATCACCTTGGAAGTGGGAACGAACCAACCACAAACAAAGCGAAGAATAATGCAGCTTTTCCCAACCCGAGTCTCCCAGCAGTACCAACTGAAACATGAAAAGAATGAAAACATCAAATAAAGCCACTAATTAGATATCATTAGAGACATTATGACGTAGTCAACAGGGTTGGTAATACAAAAAATGTGTTAACTATTTAAAGGGAAACAAAATATCAAATCATCAATGTGCATAAATATGTGTCTACTTCTGGTATATGGGTTATCACACTATCAAAACAGAATCACATTCACACGATGAACAAAATAGGAATCCCTCATAACAACAACATCATTGCATTATATTTTGTGTAAAAAGAGAAAAATGTTGCATATAATGCGACTCTTTAGAAATTGTTGAAACATGTACATATGGCACATGGTATGGCTTACAGATCATGTGGGGAACATATAAAACAAGCTCAATGCACCACTTTGGTCATAGATCACTACGGCTCGTTTAAAATATTTTCTACATGAAAACAGGCTGAGTATGTACATATACTACTTCAATGGGGACCAATGTTACCCAATATGGTGTAGCTAAAAGGTTGCCCTAACATAATATGCATGGTACCATAATGATTGTTAATTATTTCAACAACAGTCAAATGAAGACAGTTGACAACTTTTTTTTTGTTAGATTGGCGTAGCAATATCCAAATTCACCCAGATACCATTGATCTGAAATGTTGAGCTGAGTAATTACACAATTCAAGCCTTGTACCGCAGTGCTTGTTTCTCTATAAAATGATTTATAATTTGAGACATAATTGACACAAAAGCTGTGTAAATATTAGCAATAAGCGCATGTAGCGATATATATATATATATATATATATATATATATATATATATATATATATATATATATATATATATATATATATATGTGTGTGTGTGTGTGTGTGTGTGTGTGTGTGTGTGTGTGTGTGTGTGTGTGTGTGTGAGAGAGAGAAAATGGTATTGGTACTACGGGGTCACTCTTGGATTAGGCTCTTTCTTGAGAGTGCCTCGAGCACTTTCGGCAAAACTCCTTACACTCGGCAAAAGCTTTGCGAGTCGACACTCAACAAAGGGCACTCGGAAAAAAATTTATCGGCAAAGCGACCTTTCTTAGAGTGCCTTTAATCGGGCACTTTCGGTAAAGGCTTTCGAGTGCAGTCGACGACTCGACAAAGAAAAGGCCGATCCGATGGCGCTGGCCCGTTGATGGCCGCTTCTGAAAGTGCCAACCAACCAACACTCGGCAAAGATTTTTAATTTTTTTTGAAAATTTCTTTCTTGAGAGTCGGATGGTAACACTCGACAAAGTTTTACAATTTTTTGAAAATTCTTTTTAGAAGTCTTCTTAGGGCTTGGCACTTTCGGCAAAGTTTTTAATTTTTTTTGAACATTAGTTGCGAAGTGCCCCGATCTGAGCACTCGGCAAAGTTTTAATTTTTTAAAAAAATTCTTTCTTGAGAGTGCCATGGTCATGGCACTTTCGGCAAAACTAAAAAGCTGGGCTTCGGTATATTCGGCTCTGCCGAGTGCCATGACCATGACACTCGCAAAGAAATCCTTTGCCGAGTGTTGCACTTCGACAAAGTGACCAAAACTGCCTTTTTATTTATTTTTACATTCCATCACGACAAACAAATCCATCCAAACATATATCACATCCATCACATATATATCTCATCCATCACATATTTATCACATCCATCACATATATCACATATATAACAATAAGTGCTCAAGTCCATCCAAACAAATCCACAAGTTCATCACAGTCGACAAGTGCATCACAAGTATATCACAAGTCCATCACCAAGTGAACAACAAATGAAAATACAACTACCATTCATCTCGAAGGTGGCCCTGCTTGTTGTGGTGAAGGAAAAGCTCCATCATTCGGGCGCATGAGGGTGGATTATTTGAACCCGCCGATTGAGGCTGCACAAAGGAGAAGAGATTGCATGTGAGACAAGATTACATTAGATACCTAATCTAGGAAGGTAGAGGTCATACAAGCAAAGCACAAGCGAAAGCAAAAACTTTCATACTCACGGGGGTAGGCTGCAGTGCAGGGGCGGAGGCGGAGGTGGAATATGACCCAAGCCAGCACATGAAGCCGTATGTTGCCCAAGACCTTGTAGGAACTCCGTAATGTCCTTGACCTCTGCGTCAGGCACTGCCGCTCGGCTGCTCGGCCTCAGTGGCCGACATCCTCTGTTGCTCGGCCTCCGGCTCTGGCGTTGCCTCATTTCTTGTTCAGTAGGACTGCAATATTTCCTCCAATGTTTGATAATGCAAAGCTAATAAAGGTGTGTAAAGATCAATGTCTGACGAGTAAAGCAGAATAACCTCGAGTCGTCGACCGGTCTTTGTCTTGTGATGCTGCCAAAGGCGTATGGCGTAGGAGCTCTCGCTCGTGCTCGTGCTCGGATCTGGGGAGAGATGGAGTAGAGGCCGTGTCGATGAGGCCGTCGCCAAGCCAAAACCGCCCATGCTTCTTGCCTTGTCCCACCCTCATGGCGATCTCTCCATCAAAGTCTGGGTGCTCGGATCATAGTGCGGCCCATGGACCGACCTTGCCGCCGGCGATGTACTCAGCGATCTTGGTGTGGGCCTTCGGGTTCGATGTGCGCTGGGCGGAGTCCTCGAGTTGAAGGAGGCGTCGGACGTCGCCTTGCCCTTATGGGCCATACACCATGCTGGAAGTCCGAGCAAAGGTGGCCACTATGTGACGCCATTGCGAGAAAAACGACAAGATAATTAGAAATCGGCGAAATTGAGCGTCACAATAGATAAATGAATTCGTGTACCCATGCTTGTTTGTATGCGGAGAAATTGCGTTTGCCTTGATGGTGTCTTTGGACCTTGCATCATCAAGCAGCGGTCCGGGCATCACTTGTGCATCTGGAATACTCCTCCGTGAACCACTTGTCCACGATCATCGCCCGGCCTTTCGGGATCGATTAGCACCACCAGGGAATCATCTACGTCATCAAGTATTTGACATATAAGAAGATCAAATTAAGCGTACTTAATCTCAAAAGCGAATCAATACATCCTTTGGACACTTTGGGCGGTGCTTTGCATCCTTGTGTTCTTTCCTAAATAGGGCGCACCCCTTGAACAAGCATGTATCGCTCATACGGCATCTTAAGTGCGAAGGAGTTTACGTGACTTCGTACATGCTCTTTGGCGAATGTGGCCCTCCGGAAGCGGGGTGCCAATCACGCCAACATCTTATCGAAGCCTTCTCGACTCGGGTTTAACTCGGACTTCAACCCCATTAAGCGTCCAATGGCATCCGGTTGAGACACCGTTGACCGTCGTGAAGGGGTTTTCATGTCGAGTCCATCATGTCGTAGAAACGCTTTGTCTGGTGCCTCCATCTCCTCCTTCTCCGTCCCTCATCGAGCTGTCCTTGGTGAAAGTCATCTAACATATACGCTACCCGGCATCGACATCATAAGCCTCGTGGCGTGGTCTCACCACCTCCTCTCTCATCGATGGGCTTCACCATGGTGGACCCACCGGTGTAGTCCGGCGTAAATCCATTCTTCAAAAGATGTTTACCCATGTCCACCTTGTTTACCCTTCTCTTGTTTCCACATTTTTTGCGGGGACACAAAACTAGACAATGTCCTTTAGCGACCTTGCCAAATGCAGTTCAAGAAAGCATCGGTCTTGTTCATCCATTCCGTGGTGTAATCACTCGACTTCTCGGCCGTGTACATCCAATGACGGTCATCCATCCTCTAACATATGTATCGTGAGTAATGTAACCATCAATTGCATCTCGAGGAGGCGCCTAAGCGGGTTCGTCATCTCGACCATGATACAAAAGAGGTTATACCTAGGGTGGCGGTGGAGTCGAGCTAAGCGGGCGTGGCGGAGTCGGTGCGATGGCGGCGGCTGTTGTCTTGAGCAGACCAAACGCGGCGCCAGAACTCCGACTCAGCTCAGCGGGCTCTTCTCTGCAAAAATGGAACAAAATCTGTCATTTAAAAAAAATTAGTGAGAACCTCCCTGCGGTGAGGTTTCCAAAACTGCAAAAACAACAGCACGATGGCCGACAACCACATATACAACCACAACCACAACTACACGCCACAACCACCCGCCACCTCCTCCACAAGCACTTATTAGTTATTAACACACAAGCACTTCAACTAGCTATTAAAGAACTAAACACCATGAGTGGATGAGCAATTGACAACATATTTGTTAAAGAACTAAACACCATGAGCAATTGTGCAGATTATCTGAGAAACAAGAACAAAGTGGTATTGAGTTCTTATTGCAACTTATAGTGGGAAACATGTACAGCAGGTTAGTTAAATCAATATTTCATTGGCGGATATACTACTCACTGCAAGCATAAGATCATTAAACAAAATCTCAATCTCATTTTAATATGACAATGCCCCCAATCTGCAGTCTGAAGGTTGAAGAAAGCTAAAGCAACATATATAAAAATTAAAGATCCCTCTGCACAATAAATTATATTGCATCCTCGGATGAAAGCTTATATTTCATTTTCTATAAGCGAAGACAATTCTCATCTTGTCACTCTTGTGCCACCATGTAAAGTTTTAGTGCCTTGCAGATCTGAGACAAAGGAAAAGGCTATATTGATTGGATTCTGTTGCTTTGCCTCCATTCTCCATCATAGAATATTGTTTATAGTTAAGTTTTTCCTCTATTTCCTCAAAGTTGATTTTGACAAGATGAATTCCTTACTATAAGCTCCAAGTGAACATTATCAAAGAAATACATAGAGGCAGACTGAGTAATGTATGACCAATGTTTTATCGAGCTAACCCTATTTTGAAATTCTTGGCGTCCAAAGCGTCGATCGCCTCTCCTTTGCAACAACTCAAAACTAGACCAAATGAGACAATCGGTATGTGAGTGTTTCTTCTAAGGCCCAATTAAAGGATGTCAAAATCATTAGTCAAAAACTAAGCAAAGGATATCCTCACTTTCGCTATAAACACATGATTTGATTACATTCTTAACCCTTCTTCTCTAACCACAGACCTGGCGGCGTGAGGAGGGAGGGCATGGCCAGGCGAGGCAGGAGGCCGTGGCGCGGAGGGGAGGTGGGCGTGGCGTGGAGGGGAGGCGCGGAGGAGGCGGTCGCCGAGGCGTGAGGCGAGGGCGGTCGCCGGCGTGAGGCGAAGCGGCGGGGGAAAGCGCAGCAGGCAGCGTCTTGGCGAGGGTGGCGCTTGGCGTAAAGGGGCGGCGGCGGCCTTGTGGCGTGCGCGCGATGGCGGCGTGTGTGTGTGTGCGTGTGTGCGTGTGTGCGATGTGGCGCGCTCTAAGTCATAATGAGAAGGTTTGCGAGTGCCGCGATCGGCACTTTCGGCAAACAATTTTAATTTTTTATTTTTTAATTTCTTTGCAGTGTCGGATCGGGAGGCACTCGGCAAAAAGCCAAGTTCGTAGAGTGCCCCGTCTGACACTCGGCAAACATTATTTTTTTAAAAAAGCTTTGCCGATGGCTCCTGACGCAACAGCTGGCAAATAGGAAATTTTTAAAAAATAACAAAATCCCTTTGCGAGTGCGGTGTGTGGCACTCGGCAAAAGGCTACCCTTCTTAGAGTCTTGGTGGCACGGCACTCGACAAACGTTTCTTTTTTTATTTTGGCCTCCAAATTTTTTGTGCAGACCCTCCTCTGATGCCAGTACTCTATGTTAGGATTTGGTACATTTTGTGGCTTTTGTTATATATATTTAATTTATTTCATTTACTATAATTATTTGGAAAATGCAAATTTGAGCTGCGTGCATCGAATAATGGAATTTAATGATTCAAAAATGATAGTCATGTTATTGAGTGTAGTGTGAGGCCGTATCCGAGAGCGGACCGAAATTTGAACATCTTGTTGTGAAACATGGTAGTGAACTTCTTGGGAAGTGTTTTTAAATTCTATAAAAAGCAAACAAAGTCTGAAAATTATGAAACTTGTGGAGATGTCATGATATCATATATGGAGGCTGTGATAAAAATGTACCAAATTCTAACATAGAGTACCTGCATGTCAGAGAGCTGCACAAAAAATTTGGAGGCTAAAAAGTGCCGAAAGGGCACGGCACTCGGCAAGGGGTGTCTTTTGAAGGCGCTGCTGGCACTCGGCAAAGATTTATTTTGCCGAGTGCCAAGCGGCGGGCTCGGCAAAATTTGACGTCGGAGCGAGAGCGTTACCTCAGCCGCCTTTGCCGAGTGCGGCACTTTCGGCAAAAAATGCGTTCTATCGAGTCTGCACTCGGCAAAATAGCTCTTTGCCGAGTGCCCGATATTTGGCACTCGGCAAAGATTTTTGCACTCGGCAAAGAAGCTGAGTCCGGTAGTGAGTACATACTCCCACATCTTATATACCACTTAAATCGTATGATGATACCTCTTTATCAATTTGAGTATACTCCAATAATGATTATAAGATACTCCAAAGTGAGTTTCATGAAAAAAAATCATGAAAGTCTATCTTTTATAGTAAAATTTGAGTATATACTTCTTTTATATATGAAAAAGGGTATATAGCAAAAATAAAGGGTTCCAATGAAAAATTTTAATCAAGTCGCATTGGGGTATCTTACAATTGGTATTTAAGTATACTAAAAATGATAAAGAAGTATAATATATCCGTTTAAGTGGTATATTGAAAGTTAGTGAAGGAATGAAGCAAGAAGGGGATGTATTTCATAGTACGCACAGAAATAGTTTCCTAAAGTTTAGTTGATACTACACAATTTTCCATTATGTTCTGAGTCATAAACACTAGCCTCTATAAGGAAATTATCCAGACCTCAAGACTCCGACAAATTTCTATATGTTCAGAACACTGTTTCTGAGATTTCACATAGCTGAGTTTAGCCATCCATATCTAAATTACCGAACGGTGGCACTTAGGCTTAAGAGCCATGAAAAGGTAAACCTGTAGTTTCAATTGTTGTTGCTGGTATCGCAAGCACTGTCAAGAAAAGCAACCAAAAAGGAAAGAAAAAGATTGAATCAAACACCATAAAATGTTACCATAAATAGGAATGTGCGTGGCAAACCTTAGCACACACTTCAATTGAATTAGAAACAGAAGAGTTAGCGTTATTGATATTGTTCAGCCCTCCAGCACTTCTAGCTGAATGACAAAAAAACGTACTGTGTTAACAACTGACACAAAAGCAACTATTCTTTTTCTCCAGCTGCAAACTCTCCCCATTCATGCATCCATACACCCAGATCACACAAAATTTCCAAATTGACCAAACCAACTAATTCAGCTTCACCACTGCCCCTTCAGCAATTAACTAAGCGTCATGACCGCACACAGTCCTTCCGTTTGCAGAGATCTCATAGCCACACCTTTCCGAGGAATCATACAACTCAAAACCATACATATTGAGCAAATTTGTGGCCCAGACAACGCCGTGGCTGGAGATATCCACCCGCCAGTGGGATCAGTATTAAACTGTTCCCTCCCAAGCACTAATCGAACCCAAAATTAAACCCACCCAAAGCAATGGCCTACCGCTAACAGATAATCTAACACTCGAGACCAACAACATCCGCAACAAACACATAACGGATGAAGCACAAAATCTAAAAGGGGACAAGGCTTTTATGGAAAGTGAGATGAGAGAACCTAGCACGGAGGAGGAGCAACCCATGGCTATGTAGGATCAAGGATGACCGACTAGAGGGTGGTGAATATGGGGTTTATAAAATTCTTGTGTGCTTATTAATAATTTTAACAATTATGATCTTAAAGAAGGAATTCTAGCACAAGTTAAAAGTTATGTTAAAGTATATTTCTAAGGCAACTCAAAACTATACTAAAACAATTCTAGCAAGAGTTCTATACAAGCAAGAGCTAGAAATGTAAATGCAGAAACGTAATGCCGAGAGAGAGAAACCACAATGAAGACACTTGATGTTTTCCCGCAGTATCGAAAATTTGCTAGTCTTCACTAATCCATGTTGAGAAAACTTTAACAAATCAAGTCGGCTCCACACGAGCCCTACCCTCGATCACTAGAGTTGCTCTTCATTCTCTCTAGAGATGGTGAGCACAACACTACTTCACAATTCTTTGCTGGGTCACTTCACAATCTTCTTTGAAGATATCAGCGCGCAAACTCTTCTCCAAGCCGTCTAGGTGCCGGCAAGCACCAAGAGCAATAAACCACAGCTTTTGCTTGAAGAAAACAAGTGCTAAAAGGATCAACCAATGATGCAATGCACTTGAATGCTCTCAACTACCTCAAAATGAGAAATATAAGCAAATGGGTAGTAAAGAGTGCACTAGAGGCTTAAATGTATTCAATGGGGTCCAAGATTCTTAGCTTGGTGCAGGTGAGGGGGTATTTATAGCCCCCTCTGGAAAATTCAGCATATGCGGTAGTACCGCTATAGAAACCCGGTACTACCACACTCACTGTTCAACGGTCGACTGTTGTTCATTAAATGCTTCTGAACTAGCTGTTACATAAAGATGTGGCACTACCACCCTCACAAGGTCTGGTGGTACTACCATATAGCGGTAGTACCGCTCGGCTAGAACAGAACTACCAATTTCTAGAGGATTAAAGAATCACAAAAACATGCTATCTGGAAATAATATACCGCCATGTAAAGCATCGGTCCTACCGCACTGTGGTAGTACCGCTCAAAGGATGCGGTCATATCGTTTTCAGGGGAGAAGGAAAAAACTCCCAAAACATGCTCTCTGGAAAATACGTACCGCCAACTAGACTTCGGTCATACCGCCTTTGCGATAATCTTGTTTCTCGGATCTTGATACTACGATTTCTTGAAAAGTTTTCCAGAAGCAAAACTAAATGCAAAACATAACTCTTGGTTGATCAAAATGGCACAAAATAAACTTTCAAGCTACTAGCCATGATCCCTCTTTATAGTACGGCATCTAACCTGCAATACATAACTTTTTGTTGTAGTTTGGAACAACATGAACTTACAAAAAGAGCTGAAACTTTTGCAAAGAACCATAACATTGAGGTGAACTTATTTCTATCTATTCCTAATGATGTTATTCTTGAGAATGGAATACTACCTCATGTCACTACTTTGTGCATTCTCAGGTTTCACGGAAGACTTTCGAACCGAGAGGGAGGAGAGGCCAGCATGGAGAAAGAAGGCCCATGCAGTGGAAGAGCAAAAGGGGAGAAGTCCAAGAATCCAAAGCCCAAGTTTTGGATAAGATTTCCAAGTCCAATTCGGAGCTCACACATGCCCAACCAAATTTAAACTCGGAATCGACTCAGAACTCAACTCGGATTCGGTTCGGGACAGCCCAGCAGGCCCGTAATAAAAATATCATAACTTTCACAAACGAAGTCCAATTTGGGTGTTCTTATGCTTGTTGGAAAGCTTATTCTGAAACCTTTTCAACAAATCTGGCCCCACCTCCAAATTCATTTGGAGTGCATCAGAATCATCAAAACAAGATGGCAAATCAGGAGATAGAGTTAGGGTTCGACTCCACTTCTTGTGGCCGCTGCCTCTCCTTCAATATATACTGTGTGCACACCTCTTTTAGGGTTTTTTGGCTTGTTTAGATTGGTTTTTCCACCATCAAAGCATCGTCGTGTGTTCTTGTGTCGACTAGACCAATAACTGCGATTTGCAGGCCTCAACTCATGTGAATTCATATTTCCTATTTGCAATTTCAGATTGTTTGTGTATCTTGTTCTTGCTTGTTCTTCGATTCCTCGTAGGGATTGAACCCCTTGTTCAGGTCAACCACGTTCTTGGCACGGTTGATAACGACTCGGAGTGTGATTTAGCGATTGCTTGGTGTTCTTGTCGTGATTAATTAGAGGCCTACATCGTCAAAGTCGTACCTCCGCAAATTGACGTGTCATCCTATCAGAAGATCGGGACCCAATTTTCTCATCAGGTGGTATCATAGCTAAAGTTGACCGGTAGGAATTGTTGAATCCCTAGTTTAATTACTTGTTCCGGTTTTTAATACCTATAGTTCAGAAAATTTTCCCTACAAAAAGAATTAATCTCCGCTGTCCAAACCTCATTGTGCCTTTCAATCTGTTAGTTTTGGTTTGCTAAATTGAATTTGTGTCCGTTTTAGCTTTGTCTAGTTGCTGGTCATATCTTTGTTTCTATAAAAGTCCCAAAAAAATCTTGAAACCCTAGCCCATGCATAACGTCCTAAACCCAAAAATAAGCTCCAAAAGAAAATTCCCACATCAAAATCCATCTAGAATAGCCCAAACCCTAATTCTCAATTTCGGGCAGAAAACTGCCTTTTCTGCCGCCGCCACAACAATCGTCATAACTTTTGATTCTGTTATCCTTTTTTAGTGAAACCACCACCCTAAGAAGCATCAACGTGGCTTAATCTAGACCATCAAGGACCTCCCCAAAGCTCAGCGTGGCTCAATCTTGACCGTCCAGGATATCTTTAAGAAGCATCAACGTGGGTGGATTTGAACTGCACAGGACCTTTCTCAGAAGCTTAACGTGGTTTAATCTAGACCGTCCAGGTCCTCCCCAGGATTGATCTAAGCCGTTTAGGTCCTCTCTCAAAAGATCATATGAGATTCAATCAAGACCAGCCAGGTCCTCCCCAGGCGTGATCTGAGCCGTTCAGGTCCTCCCTTAGAGCAACAACGTGGATTGATCTGAGTCGTTCAGGACCTCCCCAGAGCTTCAACGTGGATTAATCTGGGCCATCCAGGACCTCCCCAGGAGGTCTTTTGGAAACTTAGCGACGAGGCCTTTGAAGGCCTTTGAAGCTCCGATACTGTTCAACACATGTTCTGTAGCAAGGAGGTCCTCCAAGGTTCTGTTGCAAAGAGGACTTTGAGGAGGTCTTCAGGACCTCCCTAGAGGACTTTGAGAGAGGTCTTCGAGGTCTTTAAGGAGGTCTTTTGAGGAAGACTTTGAGGAGGTTTTCAGGACCTCCCAGGAAGACTTTGAGGAAGTCTTTGAGGAGGTCCTTCAGAGACCTCGTCCTTCAGGACAATCCAGGAAGTCTTTCAAGAGGTCTTTAAGGAGGTCTTCAGGACCTCTCAGGAGGTCTTTGAGAAGGGTTTTGAGGAGGTCTTTAGAACCTCCCAGGAGGTCTTCTCAAGACCTCCGTAGAGGTCTTCTTGGACCTCACTGAGGTCTTTTCAAGGACCTCCCAAGAGGTCATTTCTTGGATCTCCCAAGAGGTCGTTACAAGGACCTCCCAAGAGGTTTTCCAGGACCTCCCAGGAGGTCTTTACAGACCTCCTAAGAGGTATGAGCTCTATATATTTTTATGGACTTTGTTGATGAGGTTGTAGACCTCTCAGAACTGGTCATGGTTGATCTGGCTAATGTTTTATTGATTGATAGTGTGTGATATGCGTGTGTACTGACATTGGTCAAGTTGGAGAACTTATGCTGGTATGTGTTCTTTGATCTTTGCATGTGTAGGTTGAGCGTGAAGGTAATCATGGTCAGTGACGAGGAGGACCTGGACTAGGATGGGGAGATCTGAGGTCTAGGAGGTCGTGGATGTCACGAGATGATTGGGCTTGCGCTGGAGAGCGTGGAGATCAAATGTGAGTGATGATGCGTGGAGGAGCTCCAGGAGGTGGAGTCCTGGAGGCTTACTACACGTGAAGAGATAAGGAAGGAGCTCCATATCTGGAAGTCTTAGAGATATTGTAAACCCGTGTCTGAGAAGGTTTTGGGTTCTTTGTTCTCAATATAGATAGAGTTCGTGTCCATGTTGTGAAGGACATGATTAGGACTCTAGGGTATAAATAGAGGAGGGGTTAGGTGCTAACCCCACGGTTGTTGTCCGAGGTTTTTAGACGTGGCCTTGAGCAGTAGCTTTTGAGAGAACTTTGAGCGTAGCTTTTCCAGAGGCTTTCACGTAGGCTTGTTACGTGGCTTGTGAGAGAGCTTGAGAGGTCTTCTGGTTGAAGATTTTGAGGGGTGCTTAGAGAGCACTTTGTAGACAAAACCATATTGAGAAATAAGAGATCTATTCAAGAAGTTCTGGTTCTGTTTGGCGACGTGGTTCTCTGAGTTTTTGTCTTAGGATCTTGTTCAAGCTTCGAAGAGGTCCTCGAGAAGGTCCTGCAGAGATCCTTGAGGAGGTCTCAAAGAGGTCCTCGAGTAGGTCTCAAAGAGGTCTTCGAAGAAGTCTTCAAGGAGCTTCCTGTGGAGGTCGTGTGAGATCCTGAGCACAGGAGATTGGTTGAACTTGGAGGTTATATCTGTACAATCATTCACCCCCCCCCCTCTGATTGTGCCATTGTCGATCCAATAAATGAAATACTACGTCATGTCACTACTTTGTGCATTCTTAGGTCTGACAAATGGAAGACTTTGTAACCGAGAGGGAGGGGAGACCAGCATGGAGAAAAAAGGCCCATGCGGTGGAAGAGCAAAAGAGGAGAAGCCCAAGAATCCAAAGCCTAAGTTTTGGATAATATTTCCAAGCCCAATTCGGATCTCCCATATGTCCAACCGAATTTAAACTCGAAATCAACTCGGAACTCCACTCGGATTCAGTTCGGGACAGCCCAATAGGCCCGTAATAAAAAGGGCATAACTTTCACAAACGGAGTCTGATTTGGGTGTTCTTATACTTGTTGGAAAGCTTATTCCAAGACCTTTCCAACGAATCAGGTCTCACCTCTAAATTCATTAGGAGCACATCGAAATCATCAAAACAAGATGGCAGATCAGGAGATAGAGTTAGGGTTCGACTCCACTTCTTGTGGCCGCCACCTCTCCTTCAATATATATTGTGTGCATGCCTCTTTTAGGGTTTTTTAGGCTTGTTTAGATTACCGTGAAAACATCGTCATGTGTTCTTGTGTCGACTAGACCAATAACTGCGATTTGCAGGCCACAACTCGTGTGAATTCATATTTCCCATTTACAATTTTGGATTGCTTGTGTATCTTGTTCTTCCTTGTTATTCGATTGCTCACGGGGATTGAACCTCGTGTTCAGGTCAACCACGTTCTTGGCACGGTTGATAACGACTCGGAGTGTGGTTTAGCGATTGCTTGGTGTTCTGGTCGTGATCGGTTAGAAGCATGCATCGTCAAAGTCGTACCTCCACAAATCGACATATCATCCTATCGGAAGATCAGGACCCAATTTTCTCATCACTTGTACAACGTGAATCGTGAATCTCCACTTGTGCATTGTGAATCTCCACTATAACCAAATAAATCTGGGATAAGGTGATAGGATTTATTGTAGGGACATCTACTTGAAGCTGAGCGTGTTCTTCCTCTTCTTGAACACGAGGAGGGATTGTAGCAGGAACTGGTGCCCCTTTCCTTGGCTTGTAAGGCTTGTGAACTCTTGGTTGTGCTCCTCGATATTGAGTCTTCCTCATGATAAGACACATGATGTAAGGAGTAAAGTATATCCTTTTGATTCTGTCATTCTTAGAAGAAGCTATCTCTTTGATGATAAGATCAATCACATCAAATTTCCGTCCATGCATGGTGTTATCTATAATACTCTAGGCATGTCCTCGGATAGCATCAAAATTCCCACTCTTTGGGAAGAAGGTATGATTGATGATGCGATTGATCAAGCTTGGCAAAGGAAAAAGACCTGCAATCTTTCCGGGTGTAAACCTGACATTTCCATCATAAAACTAACACCATGCCAGGGTTCGAAGTGCTCCTCGATTATAAACCTTTTTGGGGATCCTAAGTAAGTCTTTAGAGCTCGCTCAAAATCAACTTTGGAAGCTTGTATTCTTTGAGTCCCTGTCATCCATATCAAATGATCAAAATCTAGAGAAACATACACAGTGGCATAAAATTGTCTAATCATATATTCTTGGTAATCACATCGAAGTTCCACTATCTCTTCTAGACCAGCTGCTTGGAATAAATAGTATGTTCCATTAAAACAGTCAAGAGAGTTCAAATGTGCCCAATCCACGTACTTGTGATCGGCGAACTGTCGATGATGGTTGTAGAGTTGAGCGTAAACCTCTTGTTGAAACCGGGTATGAAATCTTGGGTCCGTTAAGCTTGCTGGTTTCTCAAATTGGTTTGGATGGCGAAGCATTGCATAACTATCACTTGTAATTTGCATGAGGTTGATCACTAGCTCTTCTGCTTTTGCCATGTCCTCATTTTCTTCTTAAGAAAATTCCTCATCATCTTCTTCATTTTCACTCTCTTGCTTGGAGGATTGACCTTGATCCCTTTCCCTCATAGTCATTAAAAAGGTCTCCGTCTCAGAATCATTGTCCTCTCTTGGTGTAGCCGGTGTCCTTACTGATGCTGTCTTCCGAGAGGCCGCTTTGCAGTGAGAAGATCCAGCACTAGATGTTGGAGGATCATATCTGTCAATAGGTTCTCCTTCAGAAGAAGCATTGTTGTGAATTGATGTTTTTTGTCCTCGGCACAGTTGCTAATACGAGAAACAGTAGTTAGGACAAGGATATAATAGGATTGAAGTAAAAGAGCATGATAAATCAATTCTTTTCTACAAGAGCGGTAGTATCACAATTGGCATCTGGTATTACCGGCTAGTGGTAATACCGTGATCCTCGGGCGGTAGTACCGCAGTTGTAGAAATTGCCTAGGGTATTTGCTCGATTTTGCATCTAGCAAGTATTTGTCACGAGATAAATCATGAAATGGACATCATATGTCACCAAATACTGGATCTAACCATTTTTCCCAAAAGAAATTGATTGAATCAAGCACATTTCATTCAAACCCTAGAATAGAGATAGATGCCAAAAAGGTGAGAAAAGAGATGATTCATAGGCAAATACCTTGAGGAGTGGATAAGATATGATCTCGGGAACTGAACGCAAGGGAGGGAGGATAAGTCACCAAAACCCTAGCATATGCTACAGTATCGACATCCTTGCTACAGTATCACCGTCGCTACATTGTCGCTGCCCTTGCTATAGTACCACCGCCCTTAGCCCTTGCTACCATGAAGGACGAAGGATGGAGCCAGCAAGAGGAAGGAGAAGTGGGGAAAGAAAGAAGAAGAACAAAAGAAGAAGAAGAGAAGGGAGAGGAAGAAGAGGAAGGAGGGGGTGATCATCGTGAGGGGATTCAACGAAGTCCAGCAGGATTTTTTGGGTAATTTCACATTCCCCATTAGATTTAGTAGATCTTTCTTATGTGATTCATCGTCACTAGTTATTTTGTAACTACTGTTGTAGAACGATTGTTTCTGTTGTTCTGTTGATGCGCGAAATTGAGTTAGTTCCAAGCGGATCTAGTGTTTAGTGTCTCTTAGACTTATGTGGGTTTTCGCGTGGGCTTTCCAGAAAGTATTAATTCGTAATCTTTGGATGGATAATGAATTAGTTATGATTTTTGCCAGTCGGGGTGCTTATTCAGTCTCAGGATTCGGGCAGCGAACATAGTTCTATGAATTAAGGTTTGTAGATGGATGAATTTGGTCAGTTGATTTCCATGAGTTATTTAGATATCTTTATGATGATTCCAGGAAGAAAATTTTCATAATTTTTGGATATTTAGAAAGAAAGATATGAATTTGTCAAGTTAACACTGTAGTATGTCCTTCTGTTGTGGACAGTAGAGAAAGACTTGGTTGTTTGCAACCTTTGTTGCATAGTGGGGATAATTGTGATAAATTTATTGATAAAGCTAGTTTTCTGTAGTTTCCATAGATTCTTATAACAGTGGGTTTGGATGTACCAAATAAAAGTTACAAAATTCCCAAGTCAGTAGTACCGAAGATGACAGAACAGTCTTCGAGAGTAACAACAAAGGCTCAGATGAGATAATTCGATCTTTCGATTACCTGAGAAGTTGTAGCTATGCTTGTGAAGATTCCAGGAAATTTGGATTCATGACCTTTTGAGTAAAAAAAGTTATGGATTTCCCTTTGATAGCTGTCTGTTTGGACAAACTGGGATTTGAGAGTGTATCGGTTAAGTTTCGGGTTACGGTTAGGAGCGATTGATTTCAGTTTGTTCTATTGCTATGCTGTGCACTTTTGAATGGCATACTTATTATAATTTATGGTTGCCAGGTGGTGGTGAGCACCGGGGCTAGAGCCTTCCCGCCGTCGTCATCCGTCTCAAGGTTGAGGCAAGTGCAAGCAGTGTAGAGTGAATTGAGATGTTTCATTCATGTTAATTGCCATGGTTTACTTATGAAGTTTTATGTTTTGATAATGTCACTGAACATTATACTTTCATGATGGATTGAGAATGTGAGTTTCAATTTGCATCATGGCATTCATTCTTGAACCTTGGACTGCGTGGTAGCCAAGGATTGTTTCTTTTGAGGTCCCCGTCATGCATTGGACGGGCATGAGATCCCCGTCATGTATTGGATGGGCTTGGGTCCCCACACTCGTGGAGTGTGGGCTTGAGGTCCCTGTGCTTGAGGGCACAGGCTTGAGTATGCATCGACTGATACACTACTCCGCATTACCGGTAATTGCAAAGAAGAAAGAAAGAGCATTCTTGACATATGCATTGCATACAAGCATAAGAGATTTATTTTGATTCATTGCTGATGTTCATAAGAAGATTTGATATCTTCGTTGGCTGGTCGTAAAGTTATGTTTATTATCACTGTTGTACTTTGCTGAGTCGTGGACTCACTCTTGTTGTGTTGACCTTTCTAGGTACCTCTCGAGGCAACGATATGTATGGGAAGGGGTAGACTTGATGCACATCACACTTACACTATCAATGGCAAATAAATTAGTTTATTTAATTAAACTTCAAGTTCATGATAATTTCTTTAGATTCAGACTGTGCCCATCCTTCGTGGTGGTTGGTTCGCTTGTATTCGTGGTTGATCTGTTTATGCTTTTAAACCTCATTTATTGGTTCATTTAATTCCGTACGATTGAATAACTAGATGAATTGGATTAGACTTACATCCTCGTATTACTGTTGAATCTTGATGCTTTAGATTTATTTGTTAAATATTTGCTTCCATTGTGTAGCATAGACGGTTGATTTGGGTTTGGATGATAAAGAGAAAGATCTATGCTTAGATTAATTATCTATGATAGATGTCATTCTTTATATTGGTTATTTGTAATTGGTGCTAGATCTTGATGTCTAGTATTGTGTCTTTCGGTTGAATGTTTTGTTGAAAGTTTGTTAAGAAGTGAAATGAAATGATTCAGTACAGTAGTTTAGTAGCATCCTAGGCTCTATGTTGGGCTGGGGTGTTACAGTTGGTATCAGAGCAGGCTTTAGGTCCGTGGTGAATAGGTTAACAACTTAGGTAACTTAATTTGCTAAAATTTACTAATGTTTAATTAACCTAAAACTTGACACACTGGTGCACAGTAGGATGGGATGGGTCAAGCAATGCATTTCTGTTTCTGTTATGTTGCATTGTTAACCTATGATATGATATGATCTTCTATACCTATGAATTTATTCTATGATTGTTATGAGATGATCATGTATACTCATATTTGATTATATTGGTTGTGTGTGATGATAGTTGATGTTGAGATGTTGAGGTCGTGGTTGTGGCCCTAAGCTTTGCCAGGTTACACCATTGTTCGTGGTATGGGAATAGGGAAGTAGTTACCCCGAGTACCATAGTTATATGTGTTGAGGGTGAGTTTCTTTAGAAAGATTGTTCTCTTCCTTGAGTTTAAATTTAGCCAATTCTTCTCCAGTTGTTGTTGATGAATTTCTCTTGGGTTAGTGGTTCATTGCAGTTGATGGGTTTCAATAGGTCTCTAATTGTTCTATGAAACAATTATTGTTTTTCCGACTATTGAGTTGCTTTTGCTACTCGTGAACGTTGTTAATCGGCGAACTTGTTATTTCCATGGTTGTTCTATCTTTCCTATTGGAAATCATGACTCATTTAATCGCTTGGTATTCTGGATACTGAAAGTTTTCTGTTACAAGTTCATTAACATGTGGAAGCTTTGGCTTTATGTATTTCTTTTGGATTATTTTGAGTGTTGAAGTTGAATGCCTCTTTTTCTTAAAAGAGTTAATATGCTTTTGTGATACCTTGTTAAAGTTTAAGCGAGAGGTGGTAAATATAGAAGTTCATTGTTAAGGTATGAGTTATCAAGTCGGATCTATAGCATGGTGCATAATTAGTCTTAACCCAGATCCTTGGGATTGGAGTTGATTAACTTGATGTTGTCATAGAGTAATTACCTGATGAGTAGTTACTAAGAGAATGTCCATATCTAAATGGAGTTAGAAGAGTTATTAAAAAGTATGGAACATTGATGAACTGGTTTGGTCATTAAAACTGTTTAGTTTGCTGAATTTGTTGGATTATTTGGTCCCATTGGATTAATCTAATTGTGTGGAAAGGGAAACTTGAGGAGATGCTAGGATTATTGCCTTAATAGACATTATTCGTGGGGTTATCTTTTCTGTAGATACTTGATGATCATGTATGGTTGCTAGCTTTACATATACCTTAGTACAATTAATTGTTGGAATTGTGCACAAAAGGTTGAAGGGATTGATTACCGGTGGATCTAGAACTTATGGGAGGAATTTTGGATAGTTCTTCTTTATTGACTGACACGATGAATTTGGTTGTAGTGTTGTTGAGATTTTTGATCGATGGAAGATTCTTGAATTTTTAGTGTGATTTTGCCAAAATCTAAATATAAGGAGGGACAGTTGAATAAGTTTTTTATAAATATTCGTGTGATTCGCAAAGAAAGGTAGGTAACAACTAGACTTCATAATGAAGCCAATTGATAACAACGATGGTTGGAGAACAATTATTGTGTGTTACATTTTGGTGTTGAGCATCACTAAGAGTTGAACTAATGTGATTTAATAGGTGGCTTATGCCTTTTAAATTGCGTAGTGGATCTCCTCTAAAATAGAGCGGTTGTTGTAGTGAGGTTGTAAGATTTTGGGATACGCTCAATTTGAGGATGGGGTGATAAAGGTAGTATGGAACTATTTGACGAGATTTTGGAGGGCTTTATAATGGAAGGATAGATGATAACGATTCTTGTTAAGAGTGTATTATTCTTGACGTTAGTAAGATTGTATGTAATAGATTGTCACTTGTGAGAGTGGTGATGATTCTTCACGAGAGAAAGTAAATTGATCGTCCTTTTGTAATATTGATTGAATGAAATGTTTGGAGTTTTACATTCGTGATCCTTTGATGTATTGGAAGGTTCTATTGGTTCTTAAGTGATTTATGTGATTTGAGTTTAAAGGATCTTTTGCTTAAGTTGGCCAAGTGATGTTTCAATCAAAGAAAATTATTTCCTTCGATAAATGGAAGGATGTAATAGAGGTATTTGCGGTTGGACTCAAGTTTTGTAACTTACAGCTTATTGAAACATGTTTAACCTTGTTGGTTAGCCGCATAAGAGTTCCTCAAAGATTCAAAAGAAATGCTTTATTCTTATTGGTTTAGATTTGAAGTATTCGCCTAATGAGGGACATGTGCCCTCAACTTTGATCACATCTTTTGATTTTCTCGTGATCATTGTTATTTGACTTTTTCTTTTGGTCTCGTACTCATTGCGAGGGGTAACTTTTTCCTGGGTGCTGAAATTTGTTTTGTCTGCCTCTTCCTTTTGATAAAGGATTAACCGATTTGTTTTGCAAGGGTCTTTTATAGTGTATAGTGGCAACTAGTTGGTGGTGGTCATGTGAATGATTCTGCGAGACGTTGGATGTCAAGTTGTTTGAGATGCATTGAGTGATAAATCGATTTCTTGGGAAAAATCCTTGGAAAGGACTTGATTTAAATAGAATGGTTGTCTTCGGAGCTAACAGATTACATTGTTGCAATTAGTAGAACCTAGAGTGATGTTTTGTCCAAGATCTTTTGTTCATTTTGATAGAACATTAGAATTATCGAAGGTATAAGAATCTTGATCAATTTATTAGATTGTTGTGATTTAGGTACTTTGCAAGGTTGTGTAGAAGAATTATGACGGTGTAGTTAATGAGAGTAGAATTTCGAACAAATCTAATCGGTATGATATTTATTGGGATAGTAGGGATTATTAAGTTATTGTCAGGTATGACTTGGCTTTAGTGAGTAACCCTCTGGGAGTTAGAATCTTTCTAAAGATAATTTGGTAATATGTTTATATATTGATGTTAATGATTGAGTATGTTTAGATTGTGTGAACTTTAGTTATCAAATATGAGGATTTCCCTATCTTTTATACTAAAAGTTCATTGTAGGAGTCCCGGAGGTTAAAATGGGGCTTGTGGTTTATGCTAGAACCTTGGTTGCTCCTTGATTATGTGTAGAAGTAGACGAACAAAAGTGGATTCCAAATCAAGTGTTGATCATGGATGGAATCATTCTGATTTAGTAAATGAGGATGTGCGATGTGAATTTCAAGTTGATTATCCTTAATGGATTGAGGTGTTGTGTTTGTGGGTGAAACCCATGCTGAGGTGCATTAGAAATTATTTACCAAAGTAACTCTGTTGGTAGAGGAGTTGGCTAGAGTATGCTTTGTGGGGTCAATAGAGCCTCTCAACAAATGTGTGGATGATATATTTCGGTTTGAAAATAGCGTTGAAGGTGCCAATTTAAGAGATATGAGTTAGTGTGATATGCGGTGAATTGGAATTCCAAAATTTGAAAGAAATTTTATTCCTAAAAGAGAAATTGAGAAAAAGATGTTTCTTTGAGTAGTGAAACGCTCCCTTAATTCTTGTTTGAGCTATGTGTTTATGACGGATATCTTTCGCAAATTGAGTTTGGCTTTATGTTGGCATGTGTGGTTCTTATCAGTTCAAACAAAATAAAAGAAATGATTGATTTGGACCTTCAAGGGATTTCTACTTTGGTTGACGTAGTGTTTATTTTCAAACTGCCTAATTGGAGAGTGAAAAGTTTTTTGTGGTGAATCTTCGATTGTGGGTTTGACTCTTTTGGTCTCGAGTTGGCAATGTGTGGTTGTGATGAGAGTCTTTTATTTTCAGCTGGGCTAGGTCTGTAAAAGAGTTGTGTAAAGCGAGTTCTGTTGTGTGTTCTTAGTTAAAGGAGGTGCTCCTTGTTAAAATAAAGAGATCGATTGAGAAATAAGACAAGAGTTCCGTGTGTGTTGTGCATGTTGTGTGCCCTGGTACCAAAGGGGAAGTTGACCCAATGTACTTGGGTTTATTTTCGATAATTGTGGGGATTAGGAAGTTGGCGTATCGCTAGGACTGTTTCGGGTCCATACACGGAGTACACGATTTCTGGTATGTTCTGGTGCTGAGTGAGTACCTGAGAGGTCCACAACTTGGGATTTCGTTAGAGTCGTTGGTCAACGAGTAAGACCTTACCCTTGAGTCCTGTGTGTTTAGAGAACCTGTAAAGGTCGAGACAAGTGTTGAGACGTAGACGTTGGTATCCATCAAATGTGATGTGGTTTCGTAAGTCCAAGGGGAAAGCAACTTAGGAGCTAGAATCTCGCATGCGTGAGAAATATCTGGAATTGTTCACGTTGGGTACGTGTTAATTTGTTTAGTTTCAGTTGTGGTTGTTCTTTCGTGAAGATCGACGAGTAGAATTCGGGATCGAATTCTGTTTAAGGGGGGTAGAATGTAATATCCCGCTTAAATATCAATAATTTGGAATTAAGAAATTTGAGAGTAGTAGTTAAAGTTTAGAATTTGAGAGAGTTTTGGGTCGCCAACCTATAGTCGCGATGGGGGGAAGAGCTGGCCTTAGAGGCCCAAGGCCCATGGGAGGCCAGCAGCCCACTTGAAGGCAAGGGAGGGAGGATAAGTCACCAAAACCCTAGCATATGCTACAGTACCGACGTCCTCGCTACAGTGTCGCCGCCCTTGCTACAGTACCACCACCCTTAGCCCTTGCTGCCATGGAGGAAGAAGGATGGAGCCAGCAAGTGGAAGGAGAAGTAGGGAAAGGAAGAAGAAGAGAAGGGAGAGGAAGAAGAGGAAGGTGGGGGTGATCATCATGAGGGGATTTAGCGAAGTCCAGCAGGATTTTGTGGGTAATTTCACATTCCCCATTAGATTTAGTAGATCTTTCTTATGCGATTCGTCGTCACTAGTTATTTTGTAACTGCTGTTGTAGATCGATTGTTTCTGCTGTTCTGTTGACGCGCGAAATTGAGTTAGTTCCAAGCAGATCTAGTGTTTAGTGTCTCCCAGAATTATGTGGGCTTTCGCATGGGCTTTCCATAAAGTATTAATTCGTAATTTTTGGATGGATAATGAATTAGTTATGTTTTTTGCAAGTCGGGGTGCTTATTCAGTCTTAGGATTCGGGCAGCAAACATAGTTCTGTGAATTAAGGTTTGTAGATGGATGAAGTTGGTCAGTTGATCTCCATGAGTTATATACATATCTTTATGGTGATTCCAGGAAGATAAAGTTCATAATTTTTGGATATTTAGAACGAAAGATATGAATTTTTGAAGTTAACATTGTAGTCTGTCCTTCTGTTGTGGACAGTAGAGAAAGACTTGGCTATTTGCAACCTTTGTTGCACAGTGGGGATAACTGTGATAAATTTATTGATAAAGCTAGTTTTCTTTACTTTCCAGAGAGTCTTATAACAGTGGGTTTGGATGTACCAAATAAAAGTTACAAAATTCCCAAGTCAGTAGTACCGAAGATGACAGAACGGTCTTCGGGAGTAAAAACAAAGGCTTAGCTGAGATAATTCGATCTTTCGGTCACCTGAGAAGTTGTAGCTATGCTTGTGAAGATTCTAGAAAATTTTGATTCATGACCTTTGTACTTTTGACTCAAAAGTTATGGATTTCCCTTTGATAGCTGTCTGTTTGGACAGATTGGGATTTGAGAGTGTATTGGTTAAGTTTCGGGTTGCGGTTAGGAGCGATTGATTTTAGTTTGTTCCATTGCTATGATGTGCACTTTTGAATGGTATACTTAGTATAATTTACGGTTTCCAGGTGGTGGTGAGCACCGGGGCTAGAGCCTTCCTGTCGTTGTCATCCGTCTCACGGTTGAGGCAAGTGCAAGCAGTGTAGAGTGAATTGTGATATTTCATTTATGTTAATTGCCATGGTTTACTTATGAAGTTTTATATTTTTATAATGTCACTGAACATTATACTTTCATGATGGATTGAGAATGTGAGTTTTAATTTGCATCATGGCATTCATTCTTGAACCTTGGACTGTGTGGTAGCCAAGGATTGTTTCTTTTGAGGTCCCTGTCATGCATTGGACGGGCATGAGATCCCCGCCATGTATTGGATGGGCTTGGGTCCCCACACTCGTGGAGTGTGGGCTTGAGGTCCCTGTGCCTAAGGGCGCATGCTTGAGTACGCATCGACAGATGCACTACTCCGTATTACCAGTAATTGCAAAGAAGAAAGAAAGAGCATTCTTGATATATGCATTGCATACAAGCATAAGAGATTTATTTGTGATTCATTGCTGATGCTCATAAGAAGATTTGATATCTTCATTGGTTGGTCGTGAAGTTATGTTTATTATCATTGTTGTACTTTGCTGAGTCGTGGACTCACTCTTGTTGTGTTGATCTTTCTAGGTACCTCTCGAGGCAGCGACATGCATGGGAAGGGGTAGACTTGATGCACATCACACTTACACTATCAATGGCAAATAAATTAGTACATTTAATTAAACTTCAAGTTCATGATAATTCCTTTAGATTCAGACTGTGCCCATCCTTCATGGTGGTTGGTTCATGTGAGAACCCGCAAAATTCACCTAAACTAACTAACAGTAATCAGTAATTAGCGATAATTAAAATCCTTTAAATCCGTAACAAATAGCAATTTCATAGTTAATATCAAGCGCATAATCATTGCATCTGGCAACAAGAGGGTTATAAAAACAATTTCCCCAATATCATTATCAACCAAGAGTCAATTACAAAACTAAATCCATTGCAGGCATAAGTGGATCATTAATACGAACTCAGAAATATTTACACCATTCAATGCAATCAAAGAATACACCCGTGTGACAACCCTGAAAACCTTGCATCAATCCAAGTACAAAACAAAAGTAATATATTACAAACCCATTGCTTGTTTCAAAATTAATTATACAACCAATTGCAATGCTTATAACAACAATTAATTAAATCATAATCCGCTTCTAGCATTCTTGTAGCATCAGATATCCTTGTCACCTTGTACCTTGAGCACCAGTCCATAGAGCCATCTCTCGATCCATCCCCATCGCTCGTTAAAAAAAATTAGAAAGCGGTTAGTAAGTCAAAGCCTAGTAGATAATAGAAAATAGAAAGTAGAAGGTTGGAGATGGCCGTCAGAATTTTCCGAAGCACACTAGGGTTCCCTGATCAACTCAAGTTAGCCAGCCCCTTGATCGTCAAGGTACCCAGACTAGCTAGAGTTAACCGGCACCTCTTTGCTTTCGTAGGTTTCATCATCCGGCGTTTATTTTAATCTGACACCCACGTGTATTGGATTACTCAGCCACAGAAAATCACACGCATAGTGATTTCCCAACCACAGACCAAAAAGCCCCTAACGAAATCTTGCCATGAGAATAAGAGCAAGGGCAAAGTGGTCTTATGTTTGGGCAAGAGGGTGCGTAGTCAAAGCCACCTCCATATAAAGACTATCATTCACAAAGCCACACACTGCCTTCCCCCCATTTCATTCATGCACCAGCCGAAGCCACCTCCCCTTAGAGCCTTGCCGTCCACAAGCCACCACCACAATTTCATTCGAGCACTAGCCAAAGCCAAAGCCAAACAAAGCATCATTTTCATTCATTAGCCAAGAGCACAAGCACAAGCCACCACCAGAACAACATCACCACCATCCGCAAGAAGGGAGCTAGGGAGAAGGAGAAGAAGCAAGCCAGGCAGCCAGGAGGAGGAACAAGCAAGACTAGAGGAGCCAGAACCATTGGCATCACCAAGCATCAAGGCGGCCAGGGGGAGGAGCAAGCTCAGATTCTGCATCATCATAGCCTGCAAGACAATCTCAGCGGGGGAGAAGAGGAGAGCACCAGCGCGAAGCCGGCACTGCCATCCTCTTCTCCACCCCTCATCCCAACAGGAGGTAAACCCAGTTATGAACTCACATCAGTATAAGTAAATCAACAAAATTAATTAAATCAAAGCAATATTTGAGGGGGAGGTTAGAGGAGAGAGCTGTGCGTAGGCCGAGTATAGGTAGAAGAGCAGTCGGACCAAGGTGCGTGGCCGTGGCCGAGTCAATAGCCGGGTGTGCCTGGACCAAGAGGACCGAGCCAGTCGAGGCGGTGGCGGCGAAGCTAGTGGCGGCCGTGGCGAGAAGGAGGCGCTCTGTTGAAGGGCAGCGAGGCGAGCATCGAGGCGAAATGGTCGGCGAGAGGCCGGCCGTGGCCGAGCGCCAAGGAGCGCGGGCCGAGGCGGCGGCCCTGTGCCACGCCGCGAGAGTCGTGGAGGCAATAGTCTTGACCTTGTCGGTGGCGACTCGGGCCGGATCTGGAACGAGGAAGCGTGGCGCCGAGTAAAGGGCGGCCGTAGAGGGGACCCGAGGCCGCAGCAGCGCCATGAACCGAGCGAGCCGCAGAGGGTGACCAGCGAAGCGATGGCGGGTGGCGCCATGAGGAAGCGGCGGCGGGACCCGGGCCAGCCGCGACGCCACGAGAGGAAGAAGGCCGAGCCGAGCGGCCGAAGCGGCGCATGGCGGCGGGAGTGACCAGCAGGCGGTGGCGTGGGCGGCGGCATCTGGTGAGTAGGCGGGCGCCAGGGCAGCCGACCAGCCGGCCGATGCTTGGATCCCCCCCCTGGCGGCTTGTCTTGAGAGGAGAGAGAGGGATTTGAGAGATATGAGAGAGAGAGATGTGAGAAGAGAGTGAGTGAGATTGGGGGGAGGTAGAAGGAGATAAGGCAGTGTGTTGGGTGTGTGTGCTGTGCATGTGTGCGTGTGTTGTGTCGGCCGAATGGGTGTGGGGGTAAGAGAGAGAGAGAGAGAGAGAGATTAGGAGTAGATTCGAATTAGAAATTTTATTAGGAAGGAATTAAGATCTGTGTAGCCCTTAATTTATTTGTTGCAATATTGTGTTTAATCGGTAGCTCTTGTAATTAATTAATTGTTAGCTGTGTAATCCTTGCGGTTAAATAACTTAACTTGAATCTCGTCTAATTAACTAATTTGCGATTAATCTGTGAAATAAAATTTGTCAGATAAGTTGAATAGTTGTTAATTCTGTCGTTAATAAAATAACTAGCTTGTGTAGCAAATCTTGTGCATCGCGAATTATTTACTTGTCAGTTTATTCAGTTAAGCGTGGACCGCGGGTTGTCGACCCTAGTGCGTGTTTTCGGTAGAACGATTATTTTTGTGCAGTGCTAACTTAGTGTAGATCTCGAAAAATGTTTATTTAATTAAAATTGTGCTAACAAACTAGAAGCCGCTAACTTATGTATACATAATATCACTCAAAATCAACTATGTATTTATTTATATTATTATTCGTGCCACCGTGTTGCTACAGAGGACAAACCAGCACTGACGGGAGCAGTTGATCAAAGTTTCATCGACGCCAATCTTTCCTACAACTCCACAGGCAAGCTATCCTCTTGAACATAAATATAGTTAATTTAAATGTAAACCGTATATTGCACTATTATATTTATTGCATCAAAATTGTTTTCTCAAAACTTAAATCAATGATTGAGATGAAACTGATTAATATGAATATGAAATAAATGAGAATGAGAAAGAAAGAAATGAGAATGAGAAAGAAAGAAAGAAATGAGAATTAATATGTGGGTAAAAGGGGACCCTGGCAGGGGAACGCGATGATGATGATAATGGTAATGATGATGATGATGATGATGAGGTAAGAGGTGGGCCCCTTTTTACATATGGTTATAATATAAGGACAAATAAAACTCTTGCTCGGTCTGAAGCCGTAAATTTAGTACCAACCATTTTCCCGTTTCGGCGGGCAAAAAATGCTACCTAGTTACGTAATTAAGATTCTCCACAACGGGACACATTGGAGTGTTTGGGCTCGGAAGTGCGCCGGCCCAAGGAGGAGTGTTGAGCACGGATGATGGCCGCCTCAACCAACGTTACTGGAACTCGGTGTATGACAAGGTTAGCAGCGTGACTAAATCAGCACCGACGGAAAGTAATGGGTGGAGACTTGATCATGTAACCTGGAAAACGTTCTGTATTCTGGACTCGAACCCGCATCAAAGGAAATGCAGGGGACCCGGTTCATTTAGAGCTCAGAATAACTATGGGTAAAGTGGTACAAAGCCTGCGCAGTGCTATATCAAATCATGAATTCATGCCAGTCTCCTGGATTGGAGTCTACGGGAACCACCGGGGTCTTTCTTCTCTCCAAGTAATAAGTAGTGTTTTCAGTATTAAAATCTGCCACCTAATGTTTTAATAAATTATTTTCAAAAATGAGATGACTTAGAAAATGTGATAACAACCAGAGCCAGTCATCCAGTGCATTCTTTGCTATTAATGCTTGCTGAGTTACCTGAGTACATTCGTGTACTCAACCCTGTTAGTATTCTCCTTTGTAGATCCTAGTCCAGCCGGGAACTCTCCCGAGTGGGATGACGGACTTGTAGGTACCGACGCAGCTGCTGGAGGAGAAGGGACCGACTACGGAGGCCAGGGCGAGGGTGGCGCCTTATGCGACTCGTGGGACAAATATAAGGTCGAGACTTCGGGGTTGGCGAGAAAAGCGGAGCAGTTCCTTTTGGTAACTGTGTAATACTTGTACTAAGAATCCTAGCCTTGCGTGGCTATTACTGGGAATAAAATGTACAGTTTCTATCTTATTGTTCTGCTGCGTGACTCTGGTAAAGGCTTACTATTCGTTGGAGCAGTGTTTTACTGAGCAAACGAATAGTAATCCGTATGCCTAAGTGTGATTACCCTTGGGGTAATGACACGGGGCGTCATAGTTCACTTGTATTCGTGGTTGATCTGTTTATGCTTTTAAACCTCATTTATTGGTTCATTTAATTCCGTTCGATTGAATAACTAGATGAATTGGATTAGACTTACATCCTCATATTACTGATGAATCTTGATGCTTTAGATTTGTTTGTTAAATATTTGCTTCCATTGTGTAGCATAGACGGTTGATTTGGGTTTGGGTGATAAAGAGAAAGATCTATGCTTAGATTAATTATCTATTATAGATGTCATTCTTTATATTGGTTATTTGTAATTAGTGCCAGATCTTGATGTCTAGTAATGTGCCTTTCGGTTGAATGTTTTGTTGAAAGTTTGTTAAGAAGTGAAATAAAATGGTTCAGTAGAGTAGTTTAGTAGCATCCTAGGCTCTATGTTGGGTTGGGGTGTTACACGGAGCCACTGTTGCACTCCTTCAGCATTCCTCCCCATTCCTGCCATTCAACCGCAGAGCAAGCTCAAGCCAGTCGCACCGTCCTCACCGTTCAGCCGCACCAGCGATCTTCGTCCAAGGCCGACTGTGTCACAGCATGTCCTAGGCTCCAATGTAGTCTAGCCCTCAACCAATTTCAGTTTTTGTTGACTGGAGTGCCGCGCATCGCTTCCTTCTCCAATTCCGGCCATCCCTATCTCCACCGCCTCCACTCCTTGCTCCGGTAAGCCATGCTTCAATTCCCCTCGCTTGGAGCATCTCCTCGCCTCCCTCTACCATCCCCCACCACCGTCTCTAGCTTTCCCTCTCCCCAACGCCGCCGTTGCGATGTCCCCATCGCACCGCCGTCAGCTCCTGCCGTCAGCTCGCCTCCGGCATCCTCAGCCTTCACCAACCGTTTGGGTGGGTTCACTTTGTCCCCCTGGTGCTCATGCTCCCCCTGTTATTGCCTCTCATACGCCAGAGCGTCGCCGCCCTATCTTCCCCTCCACGGCCGGCCATCGTGCTCCCTCTCTCGGACGCCACTGTCCGCCTCAAGCCGCACCAACACCGCCCATAGGATCGCCACTCCACCACGGTTCCATTTTTTGCCCTTTTGGTCATCGTCGTTGATCCCTTCACCAGCGTTGAGCCCTGCCCGAGCCGCCATGGGTCCTCCTCTACTTCTTCTCTGTGTTTGCCTCCTTATCTCCTTATGTGTGTGTGTGTGTGTGTGTGTGTGTGGTAGATGGGGCCCTCCCTCTATCTCTCTGGCTTGCTCTTAGTATAGGTGTGTGCGTATGATTGTTGGGCCAAAGGTAGCTAGTAGTGGCAGCTAATAATGGGCCATTGGATTAGGAGAGTAATCAGAAATTAAGTCGTAGAGTATTTGATTAGTGACATCTCAATTAGCCAATTCCATATTGAACTAATTATAGTTAGATCAAGCATAGTAGTAGCCTGTTAATTGTATAATTAGTAAAGGAAGTTAGATAGCTAAATCAAGTAGTCAGTAAGTACTTTCAATGTAATGTATACTAGCATGGTGTTCCCCATTATCGGATGCTTAGTATGTTAACTAAGGAAATCGAAGTAGTAGTCTAATTAAGCAATATAATTAGTAGGGCTACTGATTAAACATACAGACCAAGATTACACTTACATTTTGATTAGGTTAGAAGATGATCAGCTATTAGCATTTCATTTGCTTAAATTGAGTTAATTAGTGACTAAGATAATTAATTAGGGGATGTTAGTAACTCATCTAGTCACTACAATCCAAAGAGAGTTAATTAGTGATTACCCCGAAGACAGGCAATTAAGTGACTGACAGTCCATTTAGTCGTGGCAACACCGGGGAACTAAAATTGTAAGTAAGTGGAGCTAACTAGTGGTTGAATGCAGGTAAGTAAATTAGGCGATCCGAGGTTACGTAGTAAGTAAATTAACTACAGTGTAAAACTAAAGTAGTTAGCTCAGGTAACTAGAACCTAGAATGATAGTTATGTCTAGACATATACATACACACATATTCAATGCCTATAAGCCCTAGACCATCGTCATACAATCATAGATGGTAGAAAGGACCATACGTCAATGGCATGTGCGCCCACTAGTACAATAATGCGTCGTAGAAACGTACACTTGCGAGAGGGCCCTTACTAGCTTGACGATTAGGTAAAATGATTACCTTAGTTGAAACCTAACTAAAATAGTGGCATGTCACTAACACATATACAATAGCTAGTAACACTAAGTGTTTAGTTAAACAGATCACTAGTAGTTAAGTTAGGCATAATTAGAAAGTCACGAAGATTAGCAGTAGCCATGTCATGACTTCATGCTAGTTAATCAAAATCGAAGCTGATAAGATAAATCACTGAACAGGAAGTTGTGGATGAAAACACATAAGTCTATACGTAGCAGTAACCTACTTAGCTATAAGTAGTTGTTAGCAGATGTTGTAACTACAAAATCAACCTAGTATGTTAGGTTGAGTTTAATATATGTCAAGCCACATAGGTAGTAAGACTAAGTGTAGATTACCCCAAAGACGAAACCCACTACCATTGACATAGCTAAGGGTGTTAGGCCGATATCCAGCCAATGCTTAGAAGTTCTGGCTAAGCTCATGGAATTTCCTTGATAAATACGAATCGATAAGATAAACTATTAAATGAACTAGGTCCCATGTGTCGGTGAGATGTATGTCTACCCTATGCGAACCCTGCACTTATGCATAGGTCTCACCTTATTATCATGGAACTTCCTTGGTAAATAGGAAGTAAAGTCTAAAAGAATCATTAGAGTAGTGGTGGTATGTTCCCTAGTGAGTAATAGAAGTTCATCCACCAAAACAACATCGCCTAAGCTCTAGCCACCATCCACTGCTATCTATTCCCAGTGATCAGACAATTCGTGATCCGAAGATGGATCAGACGATCCTACCAAACAAGGTGATCTCTCCCATCCAGGTAACCGATGTGGAATATTCATATGAATATTCTCTCTGTCCCGTTGGAGTCTGAACTCCAGCGGACTTTCCGAGAGCTCGATCCCTCTCGCCCTCGCTCTGGATCAATCGGTTGCCTAACCTTAAGTCTGGCTAAGTCTGACTATCAACCCAAAGCCCTACCACGATACCAAACAAATAGAGTTTGGATTTATTTACTTTCATATGCAGTATTTCTTTCATCAACTTGTCTGGTTATACTTCGTCTAAAGTATTTTCTTCATCAACTTCCTTTGAAGATAATTTTTCTGCAGTATTTCCTTCATCAACTCCCTTTGGATATACTTCATCTGAAGTATTTCCTTCATCAACTCTACTAGGTATGATTAGTTTCATCTAGAATATCTCGTTCTCTCAAGATGTCGTTAGATATGTTTACTTTCATTTGAAGTGTTTCCATTTGGGTTAAATGTCTTTGGATTTATTGGATTCCATTTTATTGCTTTCAGACGCTCTTAGATTTAATCGTATTCTATGTAGTTAGACTCTGAAGCCATGAAAGAACAACAATCCCAACAAGGACGAGGTTGGGATCAAGATTGTCATAACATTGAACAGGAGGATTTTTAGTATATTGAGCAAGGCGATTATCAGAATACACCTTATCACAACATTGAGCAAAGCGAGTCAATACTTTGACATATTGCACCTATTTTTTGCAATTATATTGTTTTGAATTATGAAATTGTATTGCTATGATTTATACAACCATATTGGTCTAGCTCATAGTTAATGCCTTAACAATAATTGTGTATAGACTTTCAATCCTTGAACTTGGACATTATCCTTGTCACCTAGAATTAATGGTTAACATACTAGTTAATAAGTCTGTATCTAAGTGTCATGCTTAGCCTTGCTTAGATACATTATCATTCGGGCAGTAATTTGCCTGACATCATTAAAAACCTTTGAAAATGATATTGGGCAACTGAGGCTGGAGTCTAGCTGGTATGTTGGCTAGAAAGGTTATGCTTAAAAACAAAATAAAAACTGCAAAATAGATTTAGACTCGGGTGGCTAGAAAGAGTGGCTGGTGCCGGGTGCACAAGAGAAAGTTGGTATGTGGATGTACCGCCCGAGTCAATTAAGGACCGAATCTTGTGATGACCTCTCATGTAAAAACTGTGCAACCACAAGTCTACCATGTATACGACCTGGCTAACTAATTTGTCAGCCGCAATGCAACTCCACCACTGGTGGGTGTGTGGAGTATGTACAAAGGGCAATGGAGTCACTGATTCACACAGCGCAAATGGGAGACCTCCGGAGGGCAAGGCCCAAAGAGGTGATACTTAGCGGCGTGGGGTTGCGTTGAAGTGGGACATTGTAAAGGCCTTGTGGCAATCATCTTAGTCACACACCTATGGAAGTGTGTTAAGCGGACATTATAAGTTGATTGTTTCTTGTAGGTAAAGTGTGCAAACTCTGCAAAGTAATAAAACTATCTGGATAGTCGTGCTCGCAGTCAAGAGCAGTGCCGGGAACTTGCTTGAGTTAGCTTTTATTTTTTATAAAACCATTTGTGGGTGGATTGAGAAGATGAGACGAAACACGGAGAGTGGGATGGCCTGGTCGGGGACCAGTGATAAGTACAGGATGTAACCCAAGAAAAATAGGATGGTATAGGAGACGGAATCTCCACTAGTACTTTACAACAAAAACTCGGTTTATAAAACTCGTGTCAGTTAAAACTTCTAAGTCTCAAGAATTGCTACTACATAATATAATTCAAACTTGGCTTTGTGCAACTAAAAGAACCATGAACCTCGCTTGATTAGCCTTGTATGTATAATAATTGTATTGTGTGTTAGCTCGCGAGTACGGCTGTGTACTCATGCTCGCTCATTATATTCTTTTAGTCAGTAAGCATAAACGAAGGCTACATAGGCAATTATGAATATTGGACAAGACTAAAGATCAAGAAGGCCAAGAACTAGGTCGCGAACGCCCAGTCCATTGCCGGTGGGTATATTGTGAGGGTTCCACGCGTTATTCTTTAATTCTACTTCCGCTGCTGTTCTCTGAAGGTATTTGGCATGTCCGGTCATTCTGCAAGTCAAAAAACATAAGATATATTTACACTTTGTTTAATATTATGCAATAGTTTTATATTTTTATGATATGTGTTGATATCTAATACTGTAGCTATGAGCACTAGCTACTAATACAGGGACTGGTGCTGTGAACACAGAGGATTCCAAATCTCGTATTTGGGGTCTGGTGCTGTGAACACAGAGGATTCCAAATCTCATATTTAGGGTCTGACACTTCACAATCTTCTTTGAAGAGATCACCGTGCAAACTCTTCTCCAAGCCATCTAGGTGTCGGCAAGCACCAAGAGTAATAAACCACTGTTTTTGCTTGAAGAAAACAAGTGCCAAAAGGATCAATCAAAGATGCTATGCATTTGAATGCTCTCAACTGCCTTAAAATGAGAAATATGAGCAAATGAGTAGTAAAGAGTGCATTAGCGTGCATTAGAGGCTTTAAGCCATGTCGATCTTTTATCATCTTTGCATTGCCATTTTCATGTCATCATTCAAACTCCGGGACTAAACCTTTAAAATACTTTAGCACACATGTTAGTCCCATAACACATTGTTGTCATTAATTACCAAAATCATTTTTAGGGGTCTAGATGCTTTCAGGCTGGTGTTGTTCGATAGTGTTGGGGTAAGGCACCAAGGCGCGGAGGTAGGAAGCGGCAGCCGGTGGGGACGGGGGGTTATACACCAACCAAATGCCACCAATCGCAGCGAGCGACATGCCCTGCCAAAGCACAAAGCAACAATCCTATGAGCAAAAAGAAAGGAAGAACAACCAATAGGTGAACCAAGAACATATCAATCAGTCATAGCCAAACTCACCTCCACCAATCCTAGCCATGAACCATAACCAGATCCAACTCAACCATCCCTAGGCATGGCTCGTTCCCAATGTCAGACCAATCAACAAAACGGGGGGAAAATGTGCCGCATCTCACATGTATGGAGGGAGGGGGCTTCACATCCATCAACCACATGCCAGCATGGCGGATTGACACATAGGGGTCAACAACGAAGGAGGCGAGGACATGTTACCATCTTCAACCTCTGATGCGGGGATGGTCAGCGTTGACGGCATGGGGAGAAGGCGGGGACGGGCTGCCGCAAGCGCGCCACCGGCCACAGTGACCCCCACCGACGCAAGTCCCCATCTTGGGACGACCGCCGCAAGCCTAGCCAAATCGACGAAGATCCATGGAGGAAGACCCACACACACACACCCACCCACCCACCCACCCATAAACAACCATCAGTAAGAACAGGTGAAATGGAAGGGGTTAAAACCGTAGAAAGGGAGAAGGCAAAGGACGAGCGGCGACAACCGAGACAGAAGACAATCGCTGGTGGTGCAAACAGGAGCGAGCAAGGGGAGGACATGCGGAGCTCTTGAAGGAAAGAAGGAGGAGGCGCTCGTGGGGAAGGAGGCAGAAGGACAACGAAGGAGGGACGTCGGGCCATCAGGGAGGACAAAACGGCGGCGATAGGCTCTAATGGCAGCAGAGGGAGCGAAGACAAAACGAAATAAGAGGAAGTTGACCGAGGAGGCTCATTCGGCCAATCCACCGTATCCCCTTCTCTCTGCACATGACCACACGTGGCGAAGTAGAGACAGCACGTGCGAACGCAACGCCAGATCTTATCCAACAGCTGGGACAACAACAAAAGCGTCCAACGGCCAAGGGAAAAAAAGGCAACATGGCCGGCCTCCTCACGCGCCCTTTCCGCCTCCTTTTAGCCGGTAAGATTTGGATGAGATAATTCCATTCCCCACCCCCGGTCAGGCGACCGCTTTGCATTCATAACGGATTACGAGATAGAATAGAATACTGGCCAAAGCAAGCACTCTCAAATCTGGTGCAGAACAAATCCAGGCAACAATCAGAGCATCAATTTTCCAACCAAAGAGCGCAGCGCATCATGTCAGCATCTCCGTGCCAATATCACACTCCAAAAAAAAATGCATGGGTCAGAAATAACATGCCAGGAAAAAAAAGAGAACGCAAACCTCTGTTACGCAAAAATAGAACCTCTCGCAGCTCCAGCGTGGGGAAACTATCCCCGAGATGAACATTCTAATCGGCAATGTTACAGCGATACAAGGCCTAGACTGCAAACATTTTACACAGATAGGATCTTCAATCTAGACATTAATCTAAGCTAAATCCAGAGTTACAATGATCGGAATGGCTGCCTGGCTGCCACGCAGGCACTAAAGCAAACCACTGTTACATATGGAAGCAGCAGGGCTGAGTGGAGCTCGTTTCCGAGTCTTGACTGCCGCCGCTATATCATTCACCTGAAAAAGGTAGAAAATTCATGCAACATATAAGAGCCTCAGGGGCCGATAACACAATCCCATTGCTTCTGATAACACAATCCTATTGCTTCAGCACAATATCCTCTCAAGTCCCAAGTACAGAGAGAATATTTGGTAAGCGGAACAAAAATAGCTAAAATCCCTTAAGATCTGTACTTCTTTTCTCATCAGTTAAAACTATCTTCACTCAGCATAGCATGCAAAGACTCAATGCAAATCACTGTTGACTTTTCTTTTTTCAGATACATGGCCACCAACGCCAATTGTTTTAGATTACAGTACATTTCAAATAACAGAACATCAAGTTGGGGCCGCTGATAGGTAATTTCACATTAGTCCACAAAGAATGCAATTAACTAGCTTCCCAAATGAATGCATTAGAAGTTTCAAATCAAGGGAAGGGTAACAAACATCAGGTAAGGAAACATTGTTAACGTTGCTCACCTGCAGTCTCAACTTTTCCAAGCACGCTCTTGTGCAGCTTGAATTCCCTACATAAAGTCACCAAGGTAAGTGAGGTCGACTGATTATGAACCGGTGCTCAAGATATTGAGAAAAGGTATATAATCCAATAGACTACCTGCTGAATCCTACTGGGATCAATAGAGCCAGCTGCCTGTAACTGAGTATAATTCAACTCCTGTATAGAATTATTCAGATCTTATTCAACTGTAGTAAAAAAACTGACAAAAGCAAAAGATGGAGATTGCAAAATTCGAATCTTCAGACACTCTATTTTCCTTCATCGTTATCATAAAGTTCTTTGTAATCATACATGTGTCCAAAAAGATTATATATATTGATCTACAGTCTATAAGCTCATATATATCCTCTGTTGCATCAAAAGAGCTGAATGCTGATAGAAAATATGCAAACAAAAAAATCGCAAGCAGTCGAAAAGAAACCTACTCAAATCCATAGGAAAAGTACATGCAATAAAAATACAAAGCTACAAAGAAACTTATTCGTTTGGATAATTTTATTGGTTTGTCCAAGAGACAAAAATGATCTCTATAACACTGTATTTGTATTACAAGAAATAAAAAAAACACTAATATAGAACTATAGATCATGCAAACTGGAACAAAACCTTAAGGTCACAAGCTGAAATTATGGCTGAAGAAACTGCATGTGCACCTGCTGTTTCATCTGCATTTGTGTTTGTCCTTGCTGTGCCTGAGGAAGTTGTTGGATAGGTTGCATCGATGGAAGCGTCTGAGCCTGAGGCGGTGACTGAAGTTGCTGCACAGCAAGCTTTTGTTGGTGCTGTTGAAGCAAAAGAAGTTTCTGCTGTTGATGTTGCTGCTGCTCGTACAGTACATACTCTTCAGGCTTCTCCCACTGCAACACAATAGCTCATAAGAATGGAACCCCAAAGGTTTCAAATTTCAAGATGATGGGTGAAAAGTATCCATTCTTCACCTTACTCTCTCGAGTAATGTTATTGTAGTAGTATTTAAAACCTTCAGGGGAGGTATGCTCTGTCCAATTGCAGGTTAAAGTAACCTGCTGTGGAATTGCATTGATGTTTGTTGGAATAATGGCAGCTGGAGCACCAGGGGTACTGGATTGCACCTGCTGTCCCTGCAATGGAAACTGAAATGGTGAAAAATAGCTCACAAAAACTTTGAATTTGTGCCAACTGTAATATACATAATACAACCAAAGACAAACTGAGAAATATATAAATGATGGCAGGGAAAGGCAGCAAAACGGAAGGGTGTATGCAGAGTGATCTCCGATATTAAAATAGGTGTCTTCTCAAGGAGATAGTTGCTATGAAATTACCTGTTGTTTAGGAACCTGTGAAGGTGGTTGCTGCTTTAGGTTAGATTGCTGCTGCTGCTGCTGCATTAGCTGCAGCTGTTGCTGAAGCTGAAAAATTGCTTGCTGTGAAGATTGATAACTGGACTGCAAAGCTGCCTGCTGTTGGAGTAGCAACTGTGGTGCTTGTGATGGCATCTGCTGCATTGGCTGCTGAAGCATTTGCCGTGCAACATTGGAGGGAAGTTGCTGTTGGCCAGGAACAGCTTGCATGGGATTGGACTGTACAGCTGAAGGCACCTGTAAAGCGCCTGCAGAGGCATTTTGTTGCATCAATGACTGTGACGCAGGAAGCTGACCAGGTAATTGCATAGATGGTATGTTCTGGCCAAAAGAACCAGGCCCCATGGATTGTGGGACCTGAAGCTGCCCGATCTGTTGAACAGGCCCCTGCAATGGCTGTCCTTGCTGAGAATTCTGCAATTGTACAGGGAAGTTCTGTTGTGGACCAGGTGGCTTTTGCAAGGGTGGAATCTGCTGGCCCCCCAGATGATGCCCTTGGGCCATGGGAGGGTTTATGCCCTACAAAGTAAAAGGCGTCATGACCAAGGACTTGGAACACTTTCCATCAAAGGCAAATGATGAACAGAAGAAGTCATAATATGTCTGTACCATATGAGAAGAAGTTGGAACAGCTGTCTGACTTGACAAGGAACCATTCCCAGGGAACATCTGAGGTCGAAAACCAGTCTATGATGTTGCAGAATCGAAGGTAAGTAAATGGAGCTAAGAAAAAGTAACACTGTAATAAAGGATTGGCTTGAACCGTACAGTGTCTGCTGATGATGTAACAGTGCCACCCATTTGAGCCATAGGATTGTCAGATCCCAAGTTATTAAACTGATGAGGTGCCATTGACCCTGGGCTTGACAGATGCCAAGGGTCAGGAGGCATATGTCGACCCCTTGGCTCATCAAGATTGGCTGTTGGCCTGAGTAGAAAATAGCAATGAGTGGAATCGGTTAAAGTTGTCAGACTTCTCGAGTAGGAAGATGCTTACTGCTTAGTTTAATAGACCACTAGAGAGTCAGTCAAAAAGAAAAGAGAACATGAACTGACAACTCTATAGCACCCAGACTGTCTGTTCTCTATAACATTAAATCTTATCGTTCCATACATATCACGTACTGCATGTAATTCTTTTCTCGAATTACTGCAAGTATTCTTTTGTCTAATGTTTTTGGCAGATGCACTTCAGTCAAAACCATTAACCCTTACTAGTCTATAATAAGATTACAAGAAAAACAATTCTTTTACCACTCATGGAACCTCCAAACTTTCTGCCACCCGAAAAAAAAAACTTTCTTTCTTTTGCCACTACTCCATTTGCGTCCTTTTTTTTGTTCACTCCGTGTGGTCAACGTTGTCTCACCGTTACGAAAAATCAAGAAAACCCAGAAAATTATAGAGATGGCTTTTGATAGAAATTTTAAATTTTCACAAAAAATTGGGCATGCTACATAAAATCTGAGAAGATTGAAACATTTTCCCTAGTTTCAATTTTTCAAAAAAAAGGAAACTATTGTTCAATAGTTACCCCCGAAATATTTTAAATTTTCTAGTATTTTCTTTTGTACAAATTTTCTATGATTTTCTGGTAATTTTTCTTAACAGTCAAATTGTGTTGAACGGACAGGAGTGGCAAAAAAAAAATGGCATAGATGGAGTTGTGGCAAAAGAGAGAGGCTTTTTTCGGATGGCAGAAAGGAGATTAGAGGTTCCACCGGTGGTGAAAGAAAATTTTTCTCGAATATTATAAGTTGCAACATGAAAAATGCAAGCCCCAAAAGTCAGCAACTCTGAATGTGCAGGGAACCAGGGACAAACCATATGCAGTTCTTTTCACCTAACAATCTACCACTAATTGTCCTCTTACAAAAACATAACTGTTCAAATAAGAAGTAATCAAACCTGATAACAAGTGCTGCATCAGATCGAGGACTTAAACCAGGACCTCCAAATGCAGGGCCACCCCTAACCAAACAAGGCAATTCAGACAGCAGTAATGGGGATAATTACACTTAACTAAGGTAAAACAATGAAATATGCCCTGCAGCTAAATTAGTGCAGAGTTAGGACATCAGAAAAGAAAAATACAGTCAAAGAAATCTTAACCGCCTTGATTCTCCAGGTCTAGGCCTCTTAGGATCAGCAAATCGAACTATTAATGGTTGCTCGCACCCCTAGCAACACAACAGATACACTATAAGTATTCAGGAAGGAAATATGCAGAACTAGTCAGCTTGGCACAAAAATTTACCCTCATTACATAAGTCCCGTTAAGAGCATTCATGGCTGCCAGCGCCGGTTCTCTTGATGAGAATTTGACAAAGCCGCAACCTTAATATTATTACATATGTTGCAACAAAAGTAAAACAAAAGTTTGGAAGAAAAGAGTAGATTGGAGAAATGAAGCAAAAATGTATATAACAAACCTCGGCTCTGTCTCATGCCATCTTTCATAATGTAAACATCTTCCACGTAACCATATGGAGCAAAAATCTATAAAATGTATTAAACACGTATATGATTTAGTGCGCAGTTGTCACATGTTTCTGAACTAGAGTGAATTTATCATCAAATTCATAAAAAAGCATCATACATAAGAATGCAGTATTATATGTTGGTTATGGATAGATGAGAAGTTTCTCCATCCACAAAATTCTTTCAAACAACAAAAATTTCTATTAAGTTAAAAAACAACACGACAGTCTCTTACCTCTTCAATCTCCTTTGCAGTTGCCTGCTTATTGAGTGATGCAACAAACAATTTGTGCTCAATCGCCCCTAGCAAATTAGTTGAGAAAACAATGAAATCACCCAATAAGTACAATAAAGAAAAAGATCTGAAGAAAATGGATTTCATTTAACAAGTCAAGCATATCTCACTTCTCTCAATATTTTAATTTAGCCTAACTCAGAACAGAACATTTAAGAATATTAGAAGTACTATTTGTCAGAAGAGAACAGGCACAATGTGCAAATTTGGAACACTACTATTAGGAATTAGATGAAAAACAGGAATATGAGAAGTCATCTGCACATCCTATATAACTAACCATCAAAGGTGACTACTGTGACAAAACTCAAAAGGCATATACAGGTATATCATTATATCTTAGTGCAGCTGAATTTGGCCTACAAGCTGCCATCTGTCAAAACTCAAAAGTTTTTTAAACTTCAAAGAAATATATAAAAAAAATGCACAGCAAACAAACACAATAATTTTGTGGGAACAAAATTATGAGGTAAGCGACACAATTGCATCAAAGGCCAGTATCATTATAAAGCATAAATTGGCTACTAATAGTCAAACTAATATGTAACAAAAGTACTTTGAAGATTACCATGGCGCTCCCTTTCACCATCAGCATACCTAACTTGAATAGGGCCCATCGCCTGACAGAACAGATGCACAGTCAATAACTCGCAGACAAAAGATTGATGCTAAACAAATGGTCAACAAAGAGATTAGTTACCCCAGGTAAAGTGTACTGGTTATGCAGAGCTCTGATGGCTCTCTCAGCCTCTTCAGAAGTAGCATATTTAACAAAACAGCAGCCTGCAAACGCAAATATATGGATTTGATTATAAACATCAAACCGTTGCAATTTTCTGTATATTTCAATTTGATCTAATGTATATGTAATAAAAACATAGTGGAGTTAGCCAACAGCAGGAGCCAATGGTATCATTTTTTGAGAAAGGGACATGAATGAAACTTCACCACAGGCTCAAATTGTATTGGAAATGCAATTCAGTTCACTGACACGGTGAGCAAGTTAGAAAAAGTAACAGCCACATCTAGAAGATGTCAATGCACTCAACATCTGACAGGTTGCATGATCGTAGCCCTCTTGGTATATCGTACCAAGTTAATCATTGAATAACAGTAAGAATATGTCACAACAGAGGGCCTCAAATATATTACTACATGCTAAACACTATAGTACAATCCACCAAAGCTATGCTGCAGGACATTAATAGTCAAGACTCATGAGCAACGAACACTTATGTACTCATAACTGCCAGGTGACACACACCAAAGATGGCAACCATGCATGAAATCAAAACATATCCACAATATCATAGCTCAGACCATATCTCCTTGCGCAGCCTTACAACTCCAATAGCTAGAGTGTTGACATAACCCAAATACACACATATCACAAAGTAAATGGGTCTAGAATCAGGGTTCAACTTCAATCTTCCCTATGATTAAAACATATGCTTCACCAACCATTTCACCAAAAAAAACAGCACCAAAGTACAAGTGCAAGGACTTCCACAGGGCATTCTTATAAGTTGCTTGGAAAATGATCTGATTCAGAATGTCCTAAACTCACGACCCCTTCATAATTAACAGCAGTTACATGCAGCGTGAATCCGTGAGTCAAATAGTTTGGAGAGAAAGTCGCCACGTGAATGAAATACATAAACCATGCCGGTGAGATTTTCCATGCACACATCAGATGTAATGAGCATAAAATTAGTATATCATCGTCATGTAATGCTACAGAAAATTATTCCAGAATTTTGTGGTGCCATAAACTCAGGTCAAAAGAACCAGAACGGCAGAACCATCAAAAGAAAAGCCACAATTCAATGGTATCTGAAAATAATACTAATGGTGCCATCAACTTTAAAGGACTGAAATTGTGTCATTCAACCCTATCATAGCAAGCTGATCATACAGCACAAAACGGCGTTATGGATATTGCACTTTGTAAGATATTTCATATAAATGTAAAGTGCAACCATGACAGCCATCGAGTCCAGCAATGACATTCTGTCTGGAGATATAACAACCCCACTAAGTGGATCCAAAATTAACAGCTGTCGCACACAAACATCCACAAATTGCATACAGTCACAGCGTAGCACAATCAAACAACCAGAACTCACAATATACATTATTTTCATATCAACCAAGAGGTCTGCGCCACTCATGCCATGGCAATCATGTATAGTTGAACTGAACAGACGAGAACATTATTGTCCATCAACTCCATCCAAACACAGCTCTAGATTGGTCATGCACATGCAACTACAATTTCCCAACACAAAAACGAGAATGAATAAAACTGCATCGGTTTAGATCAATCAGGACAACACTACACTGCATCATCCAACCAGGCAACCACTTATATATTGAGTGATTCAACCACAGCATTGAGGGATTCCATACAATGCAGTTCATGGTGACAAGAACAAAAAAAATCTGAAACCACGAAAGGCAGAGAGAGAATTTTGGTCTTAATTCATTAGAAGGTTCTCTGTTCCTTTGCATCACATTCAAAACAAACAGATGCAAAAGTTCAACTGCACCCTTAGTTACGGGTAGAACAACACAGGACATGCACAAGATTGATATAACCTAAACAAAGTTTTTGGTACCAAATCTGCTGCCTTGTCTAGCAATAGAGTGGAGACTAGTTAGATTGCAGTAATCAGCCAACAGTTAGTTGCTTCCATTCTTGTCTTCTACTGAACCCACATGAGATAAACAGAATGGAAGCGCAGGAAACGAAAATCAACAATCGCCAAATCTAACTGAGAGAAGATGCAACCTTGTTGCTCCTAATAACTCTCAGAACCTGAAAAGAAAGAGATACATGTATAGTGATAATATAAGAAGAAGAAAAACAGTTTTCGCGCACCTTGCTGTTCACCAGTATTCCTATCCTTGATCAAAGCGACTTCGATAACATCTCCATGATCCTCAAATAAAGACCGAACCTGAAGACAGCAGAAAGATGTTTCACAAACAGAATAACACAACAAGAAAATTAAATAACACAAAGAACAAAAGACAGAAAAAGTAAATGGTTGACCTAGCTTAATCTTCTACTTTGCGACCAAACAAGATTAAGGCTAAATGTGATGCTCCTAGTGGAGCTGAGATCAGAAAATTGACTTATGAGAATAAGCCATAACTGGCTAGAGGCAGCTTTAGCTAGCTTTTAAGTGAGACTTTTCTCTATGTAGATAATTTATTAGCTGATTTTTTTTATAATCTAAGCTGCAAACCTCAATGTGGTTTCATGAATAGCAATAAGCTGGGATGCAACAACCTCAGATAAAAGTACCACCTAAGCAGCCTTCTGATTTTATGTCCAGACAAATTATATCATCAGGTCAACAAGAATAAAAGCGCTAGGAAAACATGAAGTATTTACTAGGTAAGAAAGGGCAGATACTACATCAAGTGTGGAAGCACACTCACATCATCTTCAGTCGCTGTCCTCGGAACTGACCCGATAAAAAGTTTAACATAATTGCTTCTGTTAACATGATCTGCAGGAAATTTTCAGCAGGAATATCAAATAAGTTTCTGACGAAAGGGTGTAAGCCTAAGATTAAATATTTCTCCAAAGTTAATTCAGATACAACAGTACAGCCAGATGCTATTTCTAACATTGAAATCATTCTACAATAATTCCAACAAATATAACTCACTTGATGGCTTTGAATTGGAAAGTAAACTGCATAGATTAAAAAACACACAACATTTAGGTAAATGGTTCATAACTGAATGCCAAAAGTTCATCCTCCATAAAAAAAGCTGGGTGATTTTTTTGCCACCTAGGGATACATGCTAGTGTCGTATTATGCAACTGTGTACTTGTACGCACACTGACTTACAGCCAAATTTGTCAAATCCCAACATTGACTGCTCAGTTTTGCCAATATTGTCGACAACAGCTGATTGAATTTGAGTTGATATTTTCCAGATGTCAAGTAAGATACAAACCATCACCTCCCTCACAGCACCAAAACCCTCGTCATGCGTAAGCAAGCTAAAGTTCCCCACCTTGAGACAGCAGAGCACAGCAAAACCTAACAAAACCAAAGCGCCGAGACCCAAGATACTGGACGAAACCTGAGTAGTCTCCACGGCCTCCGCCGCCACCGCCGTAGCGATGCCTCGGCCCGCCGCCCGGTTCGCCGAAGTCGCCGCCGCCTCTATACCCTCCGCCGCCGCCGCCAGAGTAGTCAGACGAACCACGGTACGGGTGGAACCTCCCGCCTCCACCTCCGCCACCGTCGCCTCCGCCCCCACCCCCACCCCCACCCCCACCCCCACCGCGGGAGGAGAAGCGGTGGGGTGGGCTACCCCCGCCGCCGTCTCCGGACCAGCGCGAGGGGCCGCGCGCGAATCGGCCGTCACCACCGCCGCGAGAGCCACCCGCGGGGCCGGAGGGGTCGCCGCCGCGGTGCATGTGGAGAGCAGGAGGCGGCTAGGGTTTTGCGAGGACGCGGGTCGCGAGCACGGGAGGAGAGGAGAAGAGAGCCGAGAGGCCCAGGGGATTTTCTATTCCGCTTCGTTAAGAGCCAGTGGCCCTGAGGCTCTATTCGGTTTTCTATGAGATTGGATCATCCGATCGGATGGTCGAGTCCGTAGTCAACGTGGTTGCCTCCGTGTCCCTTAGTACTTTCACATTTGTCGAGACTATCCCGGATGTCGTACCGCACCGGTTTAGCTCGATATGTCTAACCTTTCAATTTTTGGATCTTTTCAAAAAAATTAAAATAAAAATAACTATTTAGTTTTTCCTAAATTATTAAAGCGTAATTTGGAATTTTAGAAATAAAAATAATTTAATGCGAGTAAATCAAACTCCAATTAAATAAAAATGTTTTATTTGATTTTCTCGTTTTATCTTGAAATTCCTTTTTTCAATGCATGGTTGTTTTTTCCCGAATTCGTTTTATTTCTTTTCAGTTTTTCTGAATTTCCAGAACCTTGTTAAAGCTTTAAAAATAAAATAAATCATTTGCATTTTATTGGATTAATTTAAATAAAGCTTAAATTGAATTTCAGAATGAAAAATATTTTAAATGATTAAAATAAACTTCAATGAAATCCAAAATTATTTTATTTGATCTTTTCAGGTTTCAAGGAATTTTATAAAATTTCATTGGATTTTTTGAATTTATCTTCTTTTTCTCCTTTTTCTTTCTTTCGTTTTATTGTAGTACCAACATGGGTATCATATTATGCTTAGTCGCGATGGAATTCATGACCACATGCTCATAAAGGATTAATTTTGACTAAATGATATATGGAATTGTGGCGTGGCCACTATTATTAAAATTTGTTGTGGCATGACAAAGGTTGACATTTGGTCGGGTTTGAACGGAAAATGATTTCGTACTCAAGCAATTAATCATGCAGTAAAGGGGGTGATTTTTGGGATGTGGTTGCCTCGCTTGAGTATTCACTAAAGACTTAACTTTGTACGCCATTGATCTCGGCCATACCGTACAACCACATGTCCGAAATGGGCAGGATATGGCTGAATAATTTACTGAGTCCAAGCATTAAGCTCGCAGGCTGTAGTTGATAGGTGTTCTCTTGATTATGGTAAATGCACCTCCATATCTTGAGATGTGTGAATATGGTAAATGCACCTCCATATCGTGCAGGCGATGATAAATGAACGTCTATGTCTGTCGGGGCTTGCGTTGGGCGATGGTAAATGAACGTCCACGTCTGGGCAAGTTATCCCCCACAACAGTGAGCTCTAGGTCGATGGTAAATGAACATCCATGACCTGGGGTTATGCTCATCGGGCGAGCTGATGTAAGGATAATGTATTGTAAAGGCTTTGTGATAATGTCTTAGTTGCACACCTTCGAAAATGTGTGAGCGGACATTACAAGTTAATTATCTCGTGTAGGTCAAGGTGTACAACCTCTGCAGAGTGTTAAAAACTATTCGAATAACCGTGTCCCCGGTTATGGACAACGTTTGGTGATTTCACACGAGGGGTAGATTTTCTCAAAAATGTTGGAACGGTGGATTGGTTTGGGTTTGGAGTGGATAGTTCTGGTTGATGGTTGAAAAGTGAACGTGGTGTTCACTAGTTGTTTCAAAGAACTTGTTTACTTATGTATTTAATCTTTTGAATTATGCTTGTCAATCTATTTACTATGTTTACTGTCAATACTGCTTTATGTAAAATAGCCATAAAACTATCCTTATTCAAGCCTTGCATGAATATTATCTACATACATTTTCCTATGACTTGCTGAGTACTTTATGTACTCACAGCTTTGCATCATTTGTTGATTAGTCACCGAAGAAGAACTAGTGAACTGAGAGTTCTATGAAGAGGATTACTTCGAAGACTATGCGAACTAGGTCGCGTTCTCTAGTCGATTGCCTGTGGGCATGTCGGATGGCTACCATGAGATGTTTTGGTTCCGCTACAAATTTACCCTTTTGTCTTAAGCCATGCGTGGCAAACTCTGTAAACCTTGACCATAAGGTCATTTTGCTACTAAGTAATATTAATTTATCTGCTTCTTAGCTGTTTTATTGTATAGGTATGATTCCATCGATGTTGCAATTGTATGAACTAGCTACTGATCATGGGACTAATTCAGAATATACAGAGGGCTCTGATTCAGTGATCCAGGGTCCCAACAATATATACCGGTATATCATTCCATAGTTTAATATAATAATATATAGTTATAAATATATATGTTGAATCATATATAGACTAAATTTTACTTGTAATATTACTCCAAATACATAGTAATATTACTCCAAATATACAGTAGTAGGATTAAATATAACATATACTTCAATGAGTTCAATAGACGGTATTATCAATTTCGCTAGTATGGTCCATATTGTCTAGTATCAAAGCAGGTATGGCCAGTATCGAGCCAGTATGGCTGATATTGACCGATATTGAGCCAGTATGGGCAGTATTGACTGGTATTGAGGTCGGTACGGAACGCATGGCTATTCTATACCATTTAGGTGACAGAATGATACATGTTGGCTGGTACCATAATAGTATTGATAAGTTTGAGTACTTTTGCTATTTTGGATGGGAATTGGAAACTATGTATTTGGCATTTGCACATTGGATGCTAATTTTATCATGTTTGTGTGTGTTTGTTTTGCTACGATGAGTCATAGCTCCGTTGGACAAGCTAATCTAATAGACACATTTAAAGCAGCTATGCTATCTTTAATCTACTATTACATGGCAAAATTTTCTATTTATAAGCCCTAAAAAATTTATATTCATAAAGCTTCTGCCAATGCTAAGATGAGACACATTAGATCAAAACATCAAAGCATTTCCAATATTTTGATGAAGTGTCACCGCAAAAAGAAATATTTTGATAAAATGGGAATCGAGAGGAGAAGAGAAGAGGCGGTTTAGAAGACACCTCCAAATATTAGAGAAGAGATGCTCTTAAGCACTTGTTCATCCAATATTTGGAGTACTCTCAAAAACCAATGTGGGCCTACATGTAGACCATGCCAACCAAAAAACTTGTTTGCTACATCTCCAAATCAACTATACAGTTAAAGCAAATGGCAAAAAAAAAACAAAACAAAACAAAAAAATTTCTTCGCATTGTTTCTTAGCTCTAAAGTATCTCCAACATTCCTCTCCAACCAACTCTACAAGAAAAGTTAGACCTGACGCCTACGTAGAAAAGTTGGCCAATACCATGGTAACCATAGAATCAATAATAAATGACAAGCTCAGAAATGAAAACAATGGGGGAAAGATCTAAGGGAATGTACAACGATACGGACAACTACTGTCTATAGCAACTTTCCATGTCATCTGTAAACAACACTAAAGACGGCTCGTATAATGGATTATGGTGATACAGTCGGCTACAGGATTGTAGACAACACATAATCTTTTAATGTTTTTTTTGTTCTGGTGGTACAGTCGGCTATAGAATTATAGATAACACATTTCTCTATCTTTTTATTCTTTTTTATCTATATCGGTTTTGCACACCTTTGTTTGTGTTGCCACCGGCCTCGATGCCAAGAGCCACTTGCCTTCTGATCCGTCGGTGCGACCTTTACACCCACTCCTTTCCCTGACGCTGGGAGCCTCCAATCTCTAGATTCACCTACGCCACCTTCAGATCTACTACCTACCTTGGTGTTCAGAACCATTACCTCTATATACGTTGCCTTCTTTGACGATTAGAGCCTCCCAACTCTTGATCCACCTGCTCTACCTTTAGATCTATTGCCTACCTTGACATCGAGAGCCATCGCCTCTAGATCTGATGTTTTCCTTGACGTTGGGAGCCGCTCGCCTCTTGATCCACATCCGGATTCATTGTTTTTCTTGATGTTGAGAGCCATCGCCTCTAAATTTGCTTCCTTCCTTAATGTTTGGAGGCTCTCACATGTAGGTCCACCTGCGCCACCTCCAAATATGTTGTCTGCGTTAATTAGTTTTGTAAAAAAAATTTGAAAAAAATTATACAATCAATTACACTTGGTAAGGAACCTAAAAAAAATTCATAATGTTTGGATCTCATTTTCTATATTAGAAAATTCATACAAACAGTATCCTTAAATAAATTTCAGAGACAAAATCAGAACGTATAAATTTTTTATAAAAATATACAAGCAATTAAACTGTGTCGGAAGGCTCCACAAAAAAAAATGATAATTTGTTGAGCTTAGTTTCTATATTTAAAAAATTCTAGAAACAAAAGTAACTGACGGCGATGTCATTCGGCGTAATTTTTGGTGTTCACAATGTTATTTTCCAGTGCATCACGAATAGAGTGCCATTCCTCCGATTACGTCTCAACGTGATGTCACTGAGCTAATTATCCCAAAATAAAAAGGGCTGCTTGAATGGCACATAAATTCCAAATCAAGCTTTTGTTATAACCGGTTTCCCATTACAGCAAGATATGGGACCAATGCTAGTGTCCTTAATTTGTTTCTCCATACTATTTAGCAAAGTTAGCTTGAACAAAGTTGCAATAGCGACATTGATTTTTTTTGCTGGTGCTACTTACTCAGATGCTACTCTATATTAAGAACTCACATGCTTACTTCAGCAATCAAATCATAAAGCTTCTTTTTCTTCAACCTAAATCATAAAGCTTCTTAATACAATGCAGCGGACATGATATGTTTGATTCAGTAAAGGGACAATATACCACTTAACTATATATTTTCCTCCGTGACAAAGTGATTTTGTGGTGGAGTGAGAATTTTGTAAGACATCTTCACCACATAGATATACGTTGCAGCGTACGATACACTAAGCCAAGAGAAATTTTCAACGGATTTGCTAATTTTCAGTTGCCTGAAATTTTCTTATCCATCAGTTACCTATAGTTGCACAGTACTAAGCCTAAAAGTGCAGTACCAAGTGATGTGTAATTTTAGCATAGCTCTACTATAACTTTTAGTTCTATTTGTTTTCGTTTTTTTTTTTGTATTTGTAGGGTTGTAGGGTTCACTTAGATTTACTTTTGTCTAGTTTAGAATTTTTTTTGTATTTTTTGAATTTTTCTTGTAATACTTTTGTCTATTTTAGAAAGAGACAATCTGACCCATAGAATGTTTATCCAACAGTGAGAAAAGGTGACTGATGGATAAAGAAATTTCAATCACCTGAAGCACAGACACTCCCAATTTTCAATTAGAGTTTAAATACGCAGGTGGATATGCGAGTTTTTAGTACAAAAGAAAACATACTGCTGGATGTCTAAAGCGCACAAATTTTACCAGGGAAGCAGTTGCCGACATGTCACATCCGAAGTTGTTAAACTCTAACATCCTTCTTATACGCTGCAGGCCTCATAACAGATAAGATATTGTGAGAGACGGAACGACCACAATATCATGATCAAAATAGATTAATCTCATTGAAGACTAAAATAACAACGACAAAACATTCACGACATGTAGAAAATATTTGGCGAAACTGACAGCGAATTCCTTTAGCACCTCAAAAGAATACATAGGATATACAAAAGGGAGATGCTAGCTCATGTTATACCGCTGGAATGCATTTCCAATGGTATAATAGTTTCATGCAGTTTTGTGAAGTTTCAGTTGCATAAAAGTTTTAGATTTTGAGCTTGTAGTTTCGACTAGGTTTCAATGCGTTTCGTGAAAAGTTTCAAAAAGGTTTCAGGTTACGAGTTTGATGTTTCAAGCATGTTTGAGTGTGTTTTGTGAAAGTTTCAAAATGCTTTCGGCGCTTTTCATGAAGTTTGAGAAATGTTTCAAGTAAGTTTCATTTTTTTTTTGCAAGTTTCAAAAAAAGGTTTCAATCATGAACGAGACAGGATGAAACCTCCAAGTTTCAAGCATGAAAACATTTTAAAAGTTTTCAGGTTTCAGTGAGTTTCGCGTATTTCTAGTAGTTTTCAGAAAATTCCAAGAAAGTTTCAAACCCAAGTTTCATCAAGTTTCAAATTTTGGAACTCAAGTTTCAATAAGTTTTAGACAAAAGAGTTTCAAGAAGTTTCAGCAAGTTTCATAAAGTTTCAAGAAGTCTCGTGAAAATATTTTAAAAGTTTTAGGTTTGAATGAGTTTCTCGTATTTCTAGAAATTTCGAAGATTACAAGAAAGTTTCAAGCTCAAGTTTCAACAAGTTTCGGATTTTGGAACTCAAGTTTCAACAAGTTTCAAATTTTGGACTCAAGTTTCAACAAGTTTCAGATAAAAGAGTTTCAAGAAGTATCATGAAAATATTTTAAAAGTTTTAGGTTTTAGTGAGTTTCTCGTATTTCTAGAAGTTTCAGAAGATTCCAAGAAAGTTTCAAGCCTAAGTTTCAGGAAAAAAAAAGTTTCAAGAAGTTTCAACATGTTGAAAGAAGTTTAAACAAGTTTCATAAAAAAACAAGAGCTGTAAAGTTTCAAAAAGAGTTTCAGCGCGTTTCAACAAATTTCAATGGGTTTCAAATAAAAAACTGTAAGTTTCGTCCAGTTTCAAATTTGAAACTTGATTAAAAATGAGTTTCAAAAGAATTTTAACTTAGTTTCAAAAGACAAACTTCAAAGTTTCAGAGCACGTTTCGTTAGGTTTTCATCAGGTTTCAAAAGAGTTTCATAAGCTTTTAGTGTGTTTCAACAAAATTTCAATGGGTTTCAAATATGGAACTATAAGTTTCGCCTAGTTTCAAATATTAAACTTCATTAAAAACAACTTTCAGAAGAATTTCAATTAAGTTTTAAAAGACAAACTTTGAAGTTTCATAGAGTTCCAACAAGTTTCATAGGAAAATTCATTACTTTCAAAAGTAAACATCAAATTTTAGAAAAGTTAAGGAGCCACCAGGATCTCATCGGCGGGCTGCACATTGCATTGCTCATCACACATGCACCCGCGACCACTATGGTACGCTAACGCACTTCGGGCGCCGCGCCGACCGAGGACCATGGCCACTAGACCTCGTCATCATTACGTGCCTCCCCCGCTCGATCCACTGTGCCGTAGCCTGATTCACGCAACTGCCGCTCGAACTATGCCGCCGGCGAGCAAGCCCTGTGGCGTCTCGCCATCGACCACCGCAATGACGCACTGCGGCGAGCCCATGGCTGCCATGCAAGCTAATGGCGTCTCGCCGTCCGCCACCTCCGCATGAGCCGTGGTCGTGTTCAATCGCTTGCCATGGTTGCTCGCAAGTCGTTATTCCACCCCCCCCACTGCACGAGCCCGCAGCAGCGCTCGATCGCAGGCCATGGCTGTTCGCAGCTCGTCGTCCACCACCACCACCACATGAAGCTGCGACCGCGCTCGATCGCTCGTTGTCCGCTGCATGAGCCCATGGCCGTGCCCAACCGCTTGTTATGGCTGCTCGCCGTTAGCATGCCTTGGACTTTTGGTTGTAATAGCTACGTGCGTCCATTGCATGTAGCGAGCTTCGCTCGTGGTGCCTTACCGGAGAATGGAGGGAATCGCTAGTGAATAGGGGGGGGGAGAGAGAGAGAGAGAGAGAGAGAGAGAGAGATATATATATATATATATATATATATATATATATATATATATATATATATATATATATATATGTGTGTGTGTGTGTGTGTGTGTGTGTGTGGAGAATAGTGTGTGAAGAAGGGAGGAGGCTTGTGGATAAAGATAGAAGGTGAGTGGATGATCTGTAAGATGGGTCAAATGATTCAATCCAACGACTATTTGCTATCATTTTGGTTTTGCTTCCAACGCTATAGCATTTTCTAGCTTTTTACTATACAAAATGTTTCTGTACGTTCCAAACAGCCCCGTTTTACTTTTCCCACTCTTCTCCATGATGGCCATTGTGCGTTCGCCCCCGCCTGTGCCGGCTCAAAAGGTAGGTTGCTCAACTCAGGCGTCTACAATTTCAGTCGGTGATACGCGGCTACCATCGATCAATCAACTCCGGCTAGTCAAGATTGACGGATCCTTTGGCCAAGATGGCCATGGTGGATGGGGCTGACGGGTGCAATTTCACAGGCTGCCAATTTTAATATCTGGCCTCAAACTTATATTCAACAGTTTTGTATGACAGTTACGATATAGGGTATTAGGATAAGCAACACTTTTATTCAACAAATGTTCAGCCGAATCTGGAAAACATGAACAACCCTTCAGCAGAACATGGAAAGCGTATCACTCTTCAAGCTCAGCAGAAACCATATGGTATTCAGTCTGACATCGCATATGACAACGTACTAAGGTCCATACAATTAAACCATGACTTGCAAAACCACGACTATAACACGCTGTTGCCAACAAGCACAAACGAAGCATGATAACTAGATGCAGTATACTTCGAGAAACGACTTGTCAACAAGCTAGTTGTTCCTCAACTTTATTCATAGTAGCCATAGATGGGCATTAGCAGCACCACGAACAGACATCCACATTGAATGGCTTTTTAGCTTGCCCAGCAGCAACCACCATTGGGGCCATTCTCACGGTAGGTAGTCGTCCAATGAGAGATGAAGCATATAGTGCGTGCCTATAATGACTGGATTCGAATTCAGTACATCAAACCTTCGTGTCTGAGCAAATAAGAGTTCTCATACAATTCATCCCATTGGAGTGTCGACAGATCAATCATACTCCACCCTCCCTCTGGCCCGGGAAGACCTGGCACACCCTGCAAATACCAAACCAAACAATGTAAAGGGTCTACACAGCAGGTAAACATCCTAAGCAGGAAAGCTCACAACACATGACTAAAGGAGATTGCTGATCTTAGTACAATAGAAGTTGGCAAACAAGTAGAAGGCAAACAAGGTTCAGTCAAGATATACTAAATCATCAAAATCATAACCAGCAAAAAGTAGAACCTATTTGAAATTACAAAGACACCTGCAGGTTGAAATTACAAGTTGCAACGTTATTATATGCAGTAAAACCTATTTGAGTAAATGCAGTACTGAAAAAAAATGGATTCATTAAAAAAGTTCAGTACTGAAACAACCACCCCTCTGCAAAATGTAGTACATCTATTGTGGGCAATATATCATAATTTATAGAAGCATGAAATGTGATTCATTGAACTAATCACCAGACTGTTTCAAATCAAATAAAAAACGCCTAAACTAAAGCAATTCATGTTAAGATGCCAGCACCACAAATAAATGGTACAGCAAGTAATGGCAATATAACAAGAACGAATCACTTTGGCACTATAGGAAAATGCAATAAAAAAATCTAGGTGAATTTCGCAACTGCATCTAATAGCAACAAACTGATCCACATAAAATAATTGACAGGTACATTGAACTTTCAACACAGTTTCATGTTGTGAGCCAACTCCCATTCAACCATCTCAAAAGAAAAAAGGGGGAAATGCCATGACAGAAGAAAACATACTAAAATGCACATCCTAACAAAAAGCTAACCAGGACATTGAGGAAAAAGATCTAGCGAGGCAAAATGCAGGCATAAAAGTTAAGCATCAAACTTACCAAACCTGTCAGCAGCACTTGCTATGCTTCCGAGACCACCATTCTCCAAAAGAAATTTAAGACTATGAAAGGGCTGCAGGTATGGGACCGAACTCAATAGGTGTCAAGCTGTGCCACTTACTCCACCTCAACAACTCCTATGCACATGAAACAAAACAACATATAAATAAGCATTCTAACTTCTTCAGATATGTCGATTAAATTTTGCTCCAAAAAAGAAAATGTGAAACAGCATCATACATACTCTAACATGCTAAGACAAGTAATGAAACCGAAACTCATGTCTAATGTCTAATTTCTCAACTTACAGGAAGAAAGATGCCTACCAGTAATCATCCTGGCACAAGCTACTGAGTCACACAAGATAGCGGCCAGATAGGATAGATTTTGCTGGCTCTTGTTCAGCCACTTGACCACTTTGTTGATTTCTTTGCTGGTAGTTTTGAACCATATTCTGTTTTGCAGGCTCAAAAAGGTGGAAGTCTTGCCATGTTTTCTCATTGGCTCCTTGGGCGTGCACACCAGAAACCTGCTGTTTACCAGGGAAAGGGAAGGGAGTGGTGAATGCACTGCTAGTGGTGGTAACACCAGGATAAATAGCTCTTAAGTTATGAGCACGATCCACTGATGGCTGGTAGCCATCCAGCCAGCTGTAATCATCAACCTGTGGGTGCTGCAGTTTCTCAACTGACATAAAATCATCCTGACGCTTTGGGGTGATGTGGTTAAATCCTGGAGGAGGACCAACAGGCCTTGATGGACGACTAACAGGGTTCTTTTTTGACACAGCGACCGGTGCTTCAGTGAACTTCATTGCCGCACCATCAGATGATGCAACTGACGGTACAACTGAATCAAAAGTAGATGGGATAGTCTCCTCAGTAGATTTCACTTGATTATGCATCAAATTTGCATTGATACGACCAGATTCAATAGATACCTGAGGTGAATATCCCATAGACTGCAGTCCACTCAATCCACCCTGCAATCTCTGCTCAAGAAATCCATTTCCAGCTATGTTAACATTCTCCAGTCCACTCATTAAGAGTTTTTCTTGTTCAAGAAGCAATTTTGGATAATCTGGGCTACTGAAATGTGGAACCATTGATGTGGATACACGTGGATCAGAAATAACACCTGGGAAAGCTTGAATTGTGTTCTGAGGGCCAACAAGTGGTGCACCATTACTTGCCCAGCTGGAAGTAGGCATCTCAACAGGCTGCACAAATTCATAAGTAGTCGACCTTGGAGCAATGCTAGGAATCACCTCTTGCCCACCATTGGCAGCCCAACCAATAAAAGTAGATGGGATAGTCTCCTCAGTAGATTTCACCTGATTATGAATCAAATTTGCATTGATACGACCAGATTCAACAGATACCTGAGGTGAATATCCCATAGACTGTAGTCCACTCAATCCACCCTGCAATCTCTGCTCAAGAAATCCATTTCCAGCTAGGTTAACATTCTCCAGTCCACTCATTAAGTGTTTTTTTTGTTCAAGAAGCAATTTTGGATAATCTGGGCTACTGAAATGTGGAACCATTGATGCGGATGCACGTGGATCAGAAATAACACCTGGGAAAGCTTGAATTGTGTTCTGAGGGCCAACAAGTGGTGACCCATTACTTGCCCAGCTAGAAGTAGGCATCTCAACAGGCTGCACAAATTCATAAGTAGTTGACCGTGGAGCAATGCTAGGAATCACCTCTTGCCCACCATTGGCAGCCCAACCAATAGAAGACATGGGAAGTGACTGGTTAATGTTATAATTACTGGCAGCTGATACAGATGCAGTGCTCTGAATAGCAACCGATCCACCATTGGTCGGCCAACCAGCAGTAGACATTTGTACAGGCTGGATGTGTCCATTAACAGGTAGTTCTGAAAGAACTTTCGGGAACTTTTCAGAAGCTGTAGGCTTGAAAACAATTTCTTCATCTTCTTCTCCTTCAGGACACAACTGTACTTTCGACTGCAGTACTCCCAGATCAGCTGCCACTGAATCGAATCTGCTTGCAACTTCATGTTCCAGCTCAATTGCATTTGTTTCAAGTGCATTGGAAGATCCATGAGTAGAGATGGCAGCTTCTAAAACAGGCGGCTCCTTGGCCATAACAAACTTTCTAGAAGATGGATCAAAATATATTCTCAGTTGATCAATCTGAACAAAATTCAGTAGAGCCTTCCCTGCAGCAAGAATCCGTTGAGCTCGTGCTTTCTTCTCCTTGGTGCTTCCATCATTTTCAAGTGTGTGCTTGTTTGAGAAATCCAAGATAATCTGTGCAGGCACCATGGGTGAAAATCCCCTTAATTCAAAATCTTCCCACAAAGCAAGTCTGTTGCCAGTTTCACCCTCTTCATACATGCCCATTTCAAAAAAGCAAGCCTCATCGTCATCACCATCAATAGATGCAAGGTCTGTAAGGATGAGCTTATTCATAAATGAGACACATTGATTCCAGAAGAAAGATCGAGCATTCGCATGCTTTTCCTCCATCTCATAATCAGCAGCTAACTCCGGATGGCATGCCAGCCACTCGATGTAGACCACCATGGCTGGAAGATAGAAACTTGATGCAATGTCATGAAGCTCTGAACACCTTTTGAGAATATGTCCAACAAACTCGAAAGCAGCTGTAAATGCGTTTTGAAGCAGTACCCTGCGTTGCACAATTTCAGCATATGATTGGCTATCGGGCTCTTTCTTCACATTGTGCACTGTGAATATAAGGATGGCAATGAGTCTAACTATAGCTAATGCATTTTCTGCAGCATTAGAACCAAAATTAAGATCCTCGTTGGGACCAGAAGAAAGGAGAATTTTCAAATCATTGCTGACCAAAGCAAACAGCTCCCCAAATGTTTCCAAACTGTCAAAGAGATTACCAAAAAAAAACCGATTAGAGAGAGAGAGAGGATTTTTTTAAGAACACCCAGAAGATAAGAGATTGGAAAGTACCTAGTCCTTGTGAAAAGTATTCCATTGAGTCTAACAAACCGTGTATAGAAGGCCTTCAGTGTATCTGGAATACTGTGCTCTCGTTCTTTTGAAGCTGATTCAGTATTAACATCTTTGGTCTGAAACCTTGTTTCCCCTCGTCCTCTGCCCTTCCCAGCTGACCGTGGGGGTAATGTCCTAGCAGTGGCAACTTTATTGTTGCTTTGCAGCTGTGCATAGCTTTGGCGATTCTGCACAGGTTTTACTGTCAGAAATAGAAACTAATTTCACAGTGCAGGTCTGAAAAGATTTTTCAATTTGATTATTAGAACACTTCCAGTATTCTTAATATTACACAGCTAGTTCCTGATAACACACCCACCCACCAGCTAAAATTATACTGCTATCTTCCAGGAATTAGACTTTATTTCCGATTCAAAAGTAATTTGGTTTTAACTTATGGCATGAATGATGATAAGCTGTAAGCAAGCTGAGCTTCATGTGTGTGTGTGTGGGGGGGGGGGGGGGCATAGTTACATGGACCCAATCGATAATTAGCAAAACATAGCATACTTAATAAAAATGCAACATGCTATGAGATAGGAAAACAATTTGTTACAGGTGGTCATGGAACTCATGCAATCTTACAAACATCCCTACCACAAGCTAATCAATCTAGATCCCATCATATCCGATACATTTATATTTCTTTACTATTAAGTGAGCAACTGGAACAACATATGTCATTATCATAGTCAGTTATGTCAATTTTTGTGAGGTCAGATACAACATTTAATGATTTAAAAAATTAGTAGCATAGTGCCTCTCTAACAAACAGGATAACAAGCTAACAAACAGGAAACCTGATAGCATTGCCACATAAGACAAAATGATGGAAATGTGCACAATTGGATGGAACGGAAGGAATGAAAAAGCAAACAAAAAAAAACACTCCAGAAATTACAAGCATATTAAACTTGTAATAGAGAAGAGGCACAAATATTGAGAAAAGAAATAAAATTGAACTCCATAGTCATTTTCCATCAAGGATGAATCAGTGTAAACATGTAAAATAAGTGCAATTATGGAACATTCATACTATATGCTAAATCAGTAATGCTACAGAAAATAAGTGCCAGGGGTGCAAATAAGTTACGACAATTGGGGTCAAATCCACGTAGCAATACTGATCATCAGATATATCAGATCCACAACTATAATTCATTGAGCTCACTACTCACCAAAAAAATGCAAAAGGAGATCCAACTGAGTTTGGACCATCTGGTCAAATATCAGATGAACAAGAAGAACATTGGTAGATAAATGGGGAGGGAAGTAGAATGCAGTACTCGCAATTCACATAGTAGTATACATAAGCTCTTCCATGTGAAATTATACAAATATGATAAAGGGGTACACAAATTCACAAATTCTACAGAAGGTAACGAACTAAAAGAGAAAGCACATGACAGAAACAATAGTACAGTACTATGGAAATGAGTTAATGCTGAACATAACAATGGTACCTTCTCGAAAGCAAGAATCAAGTTGTCCCGTGCTGTAGAAAAGGGGGTATCTGCAGCTAAGCTTCGAAAGTACCTATAGACAGCCACTACCTCATTGCTTGAGTAAGACGCTAATATCGCAAGCTGAAAAATCCGATCAGAAGGTCATCACTAGATAACTGGATAGAGAATATATAAACATTTGACCAAATATAGCAATGTGATTATACCTGATGGTGTGGGTTGCCGCTGGAAGGGAAGATTGAAGCTGCCTCCTTGTAGTAACTAGAAGCCGCAGCATATTCACGACTCGTAGAATCAGAATCACCAAACATACCCTTGTAACGGGCCAGGTCCCCCAGATATATCAGACAGCGGTGGCATGACATCAGGGCTTTCTTCACTTCGGCTGTTTTCTTACCATCTTTTGCAGGGTTATTTGCATTCTCAAGGCACTCGGAGAAGTAACCCAGAGGAAGGCCATAATTTGATTTGATCTTCAACATCAAGTCATGATAGAAGCCAGTTGCTTCTGAAAGGAAGCTTCTGAAGGCCGATTTAATTCTCTTAATTCGATCTGTGCTGCCATTGTTCTTCCCACTCTGAGATGCAGCAGAGCTCGCAGAATTAATGTGGTGCCTGAAATCATCAATTCTTTTGTAGTGCAACTGCCACAAGAGATACTCTATCTCATGCTTTTCAGAGAAGTCATGGTCTGCAAGAATTATCTTCTCAAAATTCTCGCGCATCTGAAGCCATATGTTGGGATCTGATGGGACTTTGGACTGTGCTGACTTCTCAAGATGACCTTTGAGTTCGGCATTCTACACAAATAACATCACATTATCATCCTTGCTTGCAGCTAAAAGTTTCATAAGGACTGAATTTATCTATTGATCTCTTTTATCACACGGGAAACCCAAACCCAAAAAAAACATGAAAATCATCTAGTATTCCCCAAATCATTAACATCCAGGGAAATAATTAAATCTTTTGTTTTTTGCTTTTTGCTTTTAGAAACAATCAATGTAGACCGTTTATTCAAAGTAAATTGGCTTACCAGAGAACGCAAAGCAGTACGGTTGCTACTTCAGCACTGACAAGCCTTGACTAATTAGAGTAACTAGCAAAATTTATACATTCATGCATCGCATATTAGGCTGCGAGATTCAGCAGAAAGTTACATCAAACCCAACCCGACAAGCAAACCATTTAAAGCACTAGCTGTAACGTATATAAAGAAAGACAAGAGACCTCACCTTCTTGAAGAGGCGCTGCGCGAGGTCCCGCGAGGGCGGGGCGGCAGCACTATCCATCGGAACAGTCATCATCCATCAAACGAAAATCAGTCTCAGCACCTGCAACCAAAGAAAACAAACTATAAGCACTTCAATTACCAACAGAAGCAACCATCAGGGGAAAAATAATGCAATCTCGCAAGCTACAGTGCTTAGGGGGAGAAACCCGACCAAACCCTAATATCCCGCCCAACAAAAAACAAGCAAGGATAGATAAATCTCTGCGCCTAAATCCCCCAGAGGTCACCCAAGAATCCCCGGATCTCCCTTAACCCCAACCAACCCACGGCCAAGAAACGCGAATCCGGGTCAAAATCTACGGCTCCGCAGCGGGAAAGACCGCGATCGGGGTAGCGGGGAGCGCGAATCTGCCGTAATCGCGAGAAAAAGGAGCGGAATTCGTACCTGGCCGTTGTCTCGGCGACGAGAGCGAGAGGAGGAGGAGGAGAGAGAGAGGAAGAGGGGAATTGGGGGAAGGAGGAGAAGGTGGAGGCTATTTTTTGTCCTTTTGTTTGCGGGGGTGGTGTGCGTCGCGTCGTCGCCGTGTCCCGGTTGGGCTCAACCAAGGGGCGGCCAGAGGCGGTTGGGGAGGCTGACAGTGGGGCCCAGGCAGCCCTTATTTTCTTACTAGTAATTTCTTGTTTTACAGCACAAGGACTAGCTTTCGAATAACAAGCAAAGTCCCCTTTGTTTTTGGTTACTGATGATTTCGATAGTTTATAATTTCTATAGTAAATCAGTGTGATCACGCTATGGGCTTGTTTGGAGGATTTCAAACATTAGAATCTCACAAAATCCGGAAGGGAGTGAGTTTATCTTCTCAACTGTATTAGTCAATCTTCATGTTCCCACGCTCACGCCGTCCCACCATCACGGACGCCTTCCTCCTAACTATTCTTTGTGTCCGCCTTGACCACCACGAGTTATCTCGGTTACCTTAAAGGAGAGAGGAGAGTGTCACTTCTGCTGCAATCAAAATATCCACTTATATCTAGCTGAATGCATCTATCGTCACTACTTCCCACCGTCGCTCACCTTCTTTGTTCTAGCACAAATCACCGTTATTGTCGATGTACCCCTCCTTCCGAGAACGAGACAAATCACCATTCTTTGTTGGGGCTATTGAAGGGATGAGATAGTCGGTGAATGAATAAGGAAAAGGAAAAACTCTTAAGAAAATTATTTTATGGAGTTGCACTCATGATCTTTCTATTTCCATTTAATTTACTCAAATCGTGGACATATAGGACCCATATCAGATGAAAATCACCACATCCAAAAACAAAAAACTAAGTTAGGTGCTAAGATATACCCCCAGCTTGGCATCTTCCGAGGCTCCATACGCTGTGAATGCTCTAGACCATTTACTTAGAGCATGTTTGTTTGGCTCCCTGGTGACCATCCGCTCGGCCGAGCCCTCCCGATAGTCAGCTCAGACGATGCATGGTGCGCTCCCTGGGAGCCAGGCGTAGAAAATGAACGCCTGGCTCCCAGGCCTGCCAGGTCTCCTGATCTTCGTTGAATATTTGATCTAACGTTCTATTTTTTATTCATTAACTCCAGGCATATACTTTCAACCAAACAACTTATCTCCAGATCTGCCTGGCCAGGCAAAAATCATCTACTTTCCAGGCTACATCCAGGCACCACTTTTTCCCAGGCATGAAGTCCAGGGCACCAACCAAACAGGCCCTTACTGAATTCCCGCCTATGCGCTAGCCATGGAATTTCAGTTTTTTAGATTAAAAACAACTTTATGTGTCACTTTTCTTCTTAAAGGGTTATGAGCTTATCATATCAAGACTTGTTCTTATGTTTTTTTTTTGACCGAATGGACTTGTTCTTATGTTGATCACCTAGAGGCCCAAGAGAGCCTAACAATTAGTTTGGCATTGAGGTGGCTACTAATATACATTTTAATTTTATTACTTAGGATATAATAACTAATTGTTGGCCTCTTTCTAGATCCAAGACAAAAAAAAATTTATAGTTTGTGAGATTCTCTTAGCTAACTATATAATCCATACTACAACATAGAAAGAACAAACCAGCGCATGCCCTTGATGTGGCAACTTCCTCTTATAACCTTGTGGTCTTTCCTCCTATATATATGTTCTTCTTTTGTGTGCAGTACTAGGTTATCTGGATGCATACACATCATTGTTGCGACCCAAGCTGGCATCACATATCATCCTATCAAATTTAACGCTATTAATTGAACAGAGTTATGTTGTACTGTGCGTTGAAATCTTGTTAAATCAATGAAAGAGCCAACCAACTTCTAGCCTGACACAAGGAGCCTTAAGGGCATCTCTAATAATTAGAGATAACCTTATCTCTAATATATATCACATCAACTTTAAAGACAACATCTCTAATAGATAGTCTCTAGCATACTCTCTAACATTTATATTTTATAATTTTTTCTTTGAAACGGGCCTACATATCAACTAGAGTAGATTAATGTATCATATCTTGTTTCACGTGCACAACAGTCTCTTCAAGAAGAGACAACATGTTCTCTCTCTCCTCTCTCTCTCCCCTTCACGTAGGATTTTGTTGACGTGGTATAGGTAAGAGACGACAATAAATACACTATTGGAGATGCCCTAACAGGGTCACCACGGGCAAGAGTTCCAGAGAGTAGGACCTGAAAATCAAATTCCTAGCGGAATAAATTAGAACCTAAATGCCTTGCTTTTCGATTCTCCGCCTCTCCCAAGTAACTTCACCCGTTTTGTTGTAGAGTCAGTGCCTCTCTCATAGTAACTATGGCGACTAATGACGTCGTCGACGGCGTGTGACGAGGGGGACCCACCCTGAGTTTACTCATGTACATAGGACCCTAGGTAGAGTAGATTTTTCCTATTTTCCCTGTAGCGGCAACACTTGAAATGGGGGTTTCTCTCACCTCTAGCTTTTTCCTTCGTCGTTGATGGGGCCTAAGTTCTTTGCGGACCAAAGCTCTACCGAATATGTGGATTTCCCATTAGGGTCTCTAGATTTGGGATCTCCTCCAATTCTCTCAAACTCCAATATATCCTTCCTTATCCTATTCAAGAGGAGGATAATCTACTTCGTCTCCAAGCTCCTCACTGGCATCCTCTGTTATTGGAAGTTTTTGCGACAATCTGTCTTTGCCGACGCTGTTCTTCCCTGACTATGGCACTCAACAACCTATAGATCTACCTCAAAGGGAGCAAAGGAAGCCTCAAGGTCCTCTAGTGATTGCCTGGCGGACCGTTTTTTGAGTGGTTGATTACCCACAAGTGCACGGGGTTGAGTATCCTCTTTACGAGTATTCTAAGGCACCATAGCCATAGGGAGCCACTTGAATGTGTTTCGAATATCAGTTTAGGTAATTAATACACTACAGAAAAAATATTAAAACGTAAATACATAAGACGAATGATGAACTAGATCATTATAACAGTTCATGTGCTTCCGACTTTGTAATACTTCATAAGGATTAATCTACCAATAATTAAATGTTGCTGACATGGTGGTAGGGCCCAATATTAGTCCATATGACCTCCTAAACTCTTCCGAAAGTCTCCAGGTATTAGGTTCAACTCAACTATCAATACATTTCACTTTACCCCCTCTACCTAGACAAGTTTCAATTAATAATGTGGCATCCACATCAATATCCACGTCCTCCTTCTTCCTCTCCTCTTCTTTCTCTCTTCCCATCCATGTCCCCACCCTTCTCTCCTGTTCTACCATACAAGTAGCAAACCCCACGAAAAAATAAATAAATAAATAATCTTCCTCCGCTCTACCAGAGACCTTGCCGGTGAACAAGCTCTACCACAGGCTGCCACCGCCGACCGCCCCATCTACGACCTAGGAGCTGCGCGGCTCCGAATGCCCTCTCTAGCTTGCTTGCTACTTCTCACAACAAGAATGTTAACTAGCGGTGGAACAGATGGAGATGGAAGCGAATAAGGTGGGTGCTACGGAGTGTGGAGAGCTCGACCTAATGGATGCAAAATGTGAATTATTGCAGCTCATCGTTCTCGGTGCCATCCAAATCCAAGTCCACTTATTCTATTATATTCTATACTATTCTTTTGTGAGGCAACGTGATGCGCCCAAAAAGCACATCATTTTCCTATTGTTTATTACTTGTATTTCACTGATTTTATGCTTTAATTGCTCGGACAATCATTAATTAATTGACAAATGTACAAGATATGTGTTAGTTGATGTTATCTGCATGATCCGAAGGGAATCACACACTTTGAGGAGATGGAATGGAAATATATCGTCAAGAGGAAGGAAACTAGACTAGGGTCATCGCGAACCGAGCTTCTAGAGAAGAATACGAGTTGGGGTACGGTTTGGCCCGACCACCCTAGGCACACACGACTTTTCCACGCTGAATGGGTAAGATTCATGAAGGGTCCGAGGTAGTATTTGGCCTCCTTGTGGCACAATTCGCAATGTTGAAACCCTAGAGAACCGCTATTTAAAGGAGCTAGATTGCATCTACACAGAGGAGACGAAGAGAGGAACATCGAGGGATAGCCACCACGTCCAAAACACCATCTCCACCACATTTTCTACCATTGTTCATTCATTTTCCATCCTCCCTTGTAACCATTCATCCATCGATGTATCGGAACATCAACAACATCTTATTTAATATATCCTTGTTATTTTAGATTGTTGCTATTGTGTTTTCATCTATTTATCCTGTGCTCTTGGTCACCATGATGATGCATGAGAAGCCCCCTAAGGGCTAAGGGTTATAGGTAGCTGTGTAGCAATAGAGATTATAGGGATGTACTAACATTCAGGCATGCTTTTGTAATTATCTTTGATACTAGCGATTGTATATCTTGTCTCGATACTAGGACTCGAAGGGCCCCAATGCTCCATAGGTCAGAGCAAGGCAAGGTAGCAACAAGTGGTGCGTGGAAGATTGGCTGACAGAGTCGGTGACAATTAAAGCGACAGAGATTGGATGTTAGAAGCAAGTCACTCGAGAAGTTTGACATAGCCACAAAGCCTAAGGCGTTGGTCTGATTGTAAGGCGGTATGCAGTAAGACCTTAATTGCAAGTGTGATGTGCTAAGGTACGCACATGAGTGTAGATTCTGCTATACGATGTTTGTCTGAGCGAGATGTATCCAGGGTGTGTCGTCTACGTGAACTCTTAATATTATTACAATTGCTCTCATATTTAGATCGCCGTATTTTATCGGCATTATTGTCTATCATTGCAGGTGAGCCGAATACCCTAGGCCCTAACTTCATCTATAGTGCAACCATCTCGTAGCTTAGAATTAGTCGTAGCTTTAATTATTAGTCTTTATTATCATCCTTCATCTCCTTTCCTACTGTTATTTAATTGTTTATTATTTAGTTGCTCCATGATGGCTAGAATATTCCACAGGTCCTTTTGGGTTCAATATTAAACCTTGGAATACTCCAAGGGAAAGTCTTGCAACAACCTCGTGCACTTTTGGGTCATCACAACGCCACCCACAATTACTGTTAGATGTTGTGGACTTGGCTTACTAGGCATGATGATTGTGTGAGCTGTGCAATAGCACTGGGGTGGCAGGCTCTTTGTGGCTGCACGATGTAGAGGGTGGCGGTCACCAGTTGTGGGACTCGGTGTCCTGTGACCTCGATCCAAGCTTTGGTGTCCTGCTGTAGCTCTAGCATGGATGTTGGAGAGGGAGAGAAGACGAAGAAGAGGAAGAGGATATGATGGAGGATGACAGGTGGGCCCTTACCCTTTTTTTATCAAATTGCTGACTGCACTGCCATCTCAGTCCAAAACCAACTCACATGACAAAACCACTGCCACATCAATTGAAAACCATGGTGGAATGGCCTCGAGGTGGTAAAGTGAATAATATCGATAGTTGGGGGGGGTATAATGCACGATTCTGTAGTTCAGGGTTTGCAAAGAGTTTGAGGGGGGTCAAATAGACTTTTTCCTTAATTAAATGATTAAGAACATGGCATTTTTGTTTGGAATCCTACTTGGGCAAATGGGTAGTCCATTTAATATCCCTCGATGAGATCTACAACTTTGTAGTGTTAACCATTTTCATTTGAGTCAATTTAAATTCAAAGTGAATTTACGCAATTTTAGAGCTGACAAGCGCTCTCATGCTGATACACTCAGTCTTATTAAATCAGTGTTCTCTTCTATGCTTATATGTCTAATGTTCTCTTTCTTAATTGTTTCGCTATAATTACACAATTCTAGTGGAATGGAATTCAAGGAAATAATAGCATCTTTGTCTAAATTCTTAGGAGTATTTGTGTCCCTAAATCACTTGGTGTATGTAACATCCCAATTTTAGTGCCCTTTTGAAATTTTCAAAATTAAAACGAACCATTTGAAAATTATTGAATTATCTAAAAGCTTAATTTGAATTTTCATAAATTTAAAATTTTTAATATGAATAAACCAAACTTCAATTAAATTCAAAATTGATTTATTTTATTTCCTTTAGTTCCATGGTATTTTCTAGAATTTTCTTGGATTTTTTTCAAGTTCATTTGCTATTTATTTGAGCTCGTTTTGATTTATTGTATTTTTTGAAATTCATAAAATCTTCTAAAATCCTCAAATCCATCTCAGGCCAAATTCCTTTCTCGCTCGGCCCATTTTCTATTTTTCAGCCCAGCTCGCTTCTTCCTTTCTTTTTATGTTTTCCTTCATTTATTAAAGCTTTTCCTAAATTTCTAGCAATTAAAATTAATTTATGTTCGAAAATAAAAACTAAATTTATGTTGTGAATATTTTATTTAAGATTAAAATGCACTATTTATATACTCTGAAATTTGTAGAATTTTTAGAGATATCTTGCTATTTGTTTTAGTTTAAACTATTTTCAACATTTTAAAACTAATTACTATGTAAACAATAATTATTTTGGTTATTATTATTTTATTTGAACTGAAAATATTGTAAGATTTGTTGTATCATGGTAGGGAATGCCATTGGTCTTGGTTAAAACAAGATGGTTTCATGCTCAAGCGAGTGTTCATGCAGTAAAAGCGGTGCCGTGTGCGCATTGGGATGAGGTAGTCTCGTCTGGGTGAACACTAAGGACTTAATCTTGCACACCATTGAACTGAGCCAAATCGTACAACCACATGTCCAGTATGAGATGGACCTATGGCTGATTAATTTGCAATATCTTGACTTTGGTATTGCCATTTGGTGGTGTGGGTTCCGGGGTCGACGGGTAGACTCTCACGGTGCAAGAGGGGGCCCCCGACTGGGTGCGAGGCCCTTCGGTGGTGAAACCTTAGCGGACAGCACGTGGTTAAGATAGAGCTTTGTAAAGGCTTTGTGATAATCATTTAGTCACACGCCTACGAAAGTGTGTCTTGGTAGACATTATAAGTTAAGTATCTCTTGTGGGTAAAGCTGTACAATCTCTGCAGAGTGTTAAAACTGTTCGAATAGCCGTGTCCCTGGTTATGGACAATGCCTAGGGATTTCATATGGGATATAGAATTTTATAAAACTTGGGATAGTGGAATGATTGGGAAGTGAACGGGTAGTTCACTAGTTGTTTCAAAGTAATTGTTTACTTTATGTATCATGTCTTTCTAATTACGTTTTACAATCTATTTACTGTATTTACTGTGAACACTTCCTTTCTACAAAATAACCAAACAACTATTCCTATGTTTAAGCCTTGCATGAATAATAATTGCATATTGTTCCCTACGACTTGTTGAGTACTCTATGTATTCACGACTATATACATTGTTGATCAGTTGCGCTGAAGAACCCAGGAACTCTGAGTTCTACTAGGAGTACTTTGAAGACTACGTGAATTAGGATGCGCTCCCCACTCGATTGCCTGTGGACTTGTCGGTTGGCTACCACGAGTTTTCTACTTCTGTTGCAAGAGTATTTATTTGTCTTTTAAGCCTTGCGTGGCACATTATGTAAAATTAGACCATAAGGTCCATTGCTATAATTCAATAAAATTTGGATACTTTCATAGTTATTTCGTTCAATGGTTGATATTTTATCTATGTTACCACTGTGTGCACTAGCTTGATTTTGGACTAGTGCAGAATACATAGAGGGTTCAGATTTGCATATTCGGGCCCTCGACAGTGTAGTAGGGATTAGAAATCTAACTGCTCTTATTGAAGCTCTTACATATTTCTGGTTTAGCTTGGAGATTGGTGAACGAGCCTCACACTCTTTTGGGATCAAGTTATTAAAGCTAAATATTTCTCTAACAATACTTATTGGAGAGTTACAGGGCATTGTCCTAAATCAAGGGCCTGGTTTCCCTTCTTTAGGTATGGAAGCACTTAATTTCTTTAGTGCAATGGCAGCTTTTGAAGGTAGTGCTACTATTTGGAGTGAACCTTGGTGGTGAGATAGGTACATAAACTCAATACTTGGCTCTTTCCCATGCACTAACAGGAAAGGTGACTACTTATGGTATGCAGATGGACGGTGTAATAGCCCAAATTTGAACTTTTAAAATTTTTGTCTGAATTTCTTGGATTTCAAATACTTTTGTTGTAGTTCACAAATTTCCAAAAAGCTTTGATCGACAGTTAAAAAATATAGTTTAAAGTCCTAGCACCAATTTGAATTTATAAAAATCTATATGCTAAATGGTGGGCCAAACCTCCTCATGATTTGAATTTAAATTTCAAAACCATCTCTGAAAAATCCAATCAAAAAGTTCAAACTTCTCTCTCCCCCCTTAGGCCAAATCTGCTCTCGTGGCCCAACCTCTTCCCATCCCTGTCAGCCCAGCCAGGGCCTAGCCCAATCACCACCACCCTCTTCCCTCTATCCTCCCCTCTCACGTAGCCCAGCCAACATCGCAGCCCGTAAGGAAGCTGAGGCCCAACAATAGCGGCAACCCAGCATCGCTCCCCTCTCGCGCCACTCTCACTGCCGTGTGGGCCCGACCCCAGCCACTATTCTTCTTCTTCCTCATCTCTCTCTCGCTCTCTCTCCCCCTCCCACTCGTCCTCTTTCCTTCTGCGTGAACACATGTGACATTCCAGAGCTTGCAGCTGCAGTAGTCCTTGAGCACAATGCCGCAACGAGGTAGTCACATCTCCGTGTTGTGCCTACTGCATCTTGCAAGAACTCACGCTCGAGCTGCCGCGAGAAGACGCCGAGCTCCTCTCCCTTTTAAGCTAAACCGAGCATGTCATCTTCTTTGCCTCATCCTCCTCTTCTTTTCTCCTCCCGTTCCCCACCTTTTCCTCGCTTGGTCGCTTGGGATGCTACTGCTCTGCGTCATCCTCTCCAACACCGGTTGTACCGACCGATTCCTCCTCGTCTGGTGCATCTCGACCCAAACCTTCTTGAGCATCTCATTTGCCTCGTCATCCTCTCTCTCATTCTCTCACTCACTCTCTCTATGTCACCACAGAGAGGCCGAAACACCTCGACGTCCACGCCACAAATCCAGAGTGCGCCCGCAACCGTTGCTGTCTGTTCCTACCCAACCCTGTGAGCTTCGATCTTAGAGCCTCGGTCCTCCATGTTCGCATCGGTTCCCTCTTTCTAACGCCCCTTCCTTGTGCTACCATGGACCGTAGACACCGATGCACCTCGCCTTCCTCAGCTTCGGTCACTCACCGCCACACTCAGCTTCACTGCCGATGAGTCCTCTCCTCTTCCTCCTCCTGTCATATCTTGTTCCTAGTTCCCACAAACTCAGTAGGTGAGTCAACGTTGCCATTTAAAGACTATAACCCATCACTGTTGTTCCAGTGCTAGCGCCACCGTGTTTCTTCGCCACTGACATGACGTCGGTGACCCTAGGTCCCTGTGCCTATCTCTGTAGCATCGTGCATACTCCCTCTAGCTCATGTTGTGGCTAGAAACACTCCCGGGTCCCTCCTACGTCGAATCTCCCGCGTGGTCAAAACCCCCGCGCCGCTCAACGCTGCTGCACCGCCACCTCCATCCTCTATTTTAGTCGACACCACCACCTACAGCTTCGCCATCCTCTCCACGTTCCATTTTGCCAGTTGCCCGTGCCCACCGCCGTCCTCTCGCCACCGGTGAGCTCGCCTAGCCACTCGGCCAAGGCTCCCTCCCCGCTCGTCTATTTAAAGAGGATGACCTGTAGTGCTGACAAGTGGACCCCACACAGATTAGATTAAGTGATTGAGTGATTAGTTAGAATTTAATTAGGAGATGATGTTAGTATGACAAGTGGCCTCGACGCAATTAGGAACTCTAATTAAGACATATAGATTAACATAGGAGTCTATGACATATGGACCACACCACTTAAAAATACCCCTGTAGACTTGGTCCATAAACTCTACCGCCGACATGTGGGCCCTAGCCCCTTGAACTGTTGGGGGACCGAGTCCTTATGGACAGTGGTCCCACCTGTCAGTCTCTAGGGTTTTTCCAAATAAAGATAATTAGAAAATAAATTAAAAACCTAGTGGAGCCCACCTATCAGTCATAGAGGATTTTCTTAATAAAAAAATAAAAATGAAAAATCCAACTAGACCCACCTGCCAGAAACTTTAGATTTTCTAGAATTTCTCAGGTCAAACTTTGGAGAGCACTTATCCCTTGTTTTAAATCCAAATAATTTTATTTATGTTTATAAATTCGTATAAATTCAAGATCTTTCCATCAGTACCAAAATCATATTTTTGGAGTTCATCTAAATTTTATTTGAATTTATTTTAGTTATGTGCGTTTATTCGATATGTCGTTTTGAGCTTAAAGAGATTCCAACATCGCCGAAGACTTTGCCACTGCTTTATGACAAGACCAAGACCTAGTAATATCCACAGTTGAGCAAGACAAGTCCTTATAATTGATCATGTTGAACCTATCTTTCAAATGCAAAGTATTTTGTTTCAAAGTACTAATTGGATGCTTATTATTATTTTATGAAGTGCTATGTTAAAGGTTGATACCTAGCTATGCCAAAGGTTGATGTTATTATTTCCCCTCCTTGATTGTTGACAACCCTTATACCTTGTCACCCTAGGTTAATTATTACATGAGTAAAACTTCCCTTGGATAATCAATAATGCATGTTGGATGTGCTTAGACACTACTTAGTAATTGAATTGAATATGACACAAACATTGCCATTACAAGAACTTGGGATAAGATTTGAATCATAGTGTGGTAACGTGGGTTACCACTGGAAATAGGAAAATATTATTTAAAATGATGGAGACTTGGGTGAGTGGTTGGTATGAGATTGGGGCAGTGGCATACACCTGTGAGGTCACCCTAGGATCGTACCCGTATCAAGCTAAGTGATCACACCAAAAGCGCAACACTTAACAAGAAACGAAAACGATTCCGAGTGCCCGGATATGCGTCTCATGCTAGCTCCCAACGATTAGTGGCTAACATGCACATATCCTAAAACAACATTGCATTCACATCCATACACAATATACGAGAATAATAGAATCGTAAATACAACATTATTGAATAGAAACATAATGTGCAAGTTTGCATAAGAGGGCCAATCGGCCAAAAGTAATTATCAAATGATAAATCGCAGTGGAAGACAAACTTAAAATAAAAAGGGAATAACCGAGTTGGCATGCCCACAATCCTACAAGCAACCAACTGGAGTTAAAGTCGTAGCGTCTAAAGTACTTTACCCAATATAAATGACTTCTCACCTGAACAAATGGACAATTTTTAAGTACAAAGTTGTACTCACGAGACTTTTCAAGAAAAATAAAGATCATGAATGTATCAAAGGAAAGCTACTACACTAGTCAATTTTCGGCATAAAGCAAGTTTTGCAATTAGATAAATAATATAGATTCAAATTGCCATGTTTAAAACATTTAGAAAATATTGCATAACAGTAAGTAATGATCAACAACAGTATAATCTCCAACTATAATCAACACATGAACATCCCAGTCGGGACACAAATCGTTCCATGACAAATTAACACGCGAACTTTGCGTTCAAGATATCATTTCAGATCTGAACAACTAACATAATGATGTAACATTTCCAACCATAACCCAAACCAAAATTCCCATGAGCTAACTGTGCATGCTTTCCTACAAGTGATGTCCATAACCGGGGACACAGTTATTTGAATAGATTTAGTCAACTCTGCAGAGGTGTGCAGCTTTCCCCACACGATATGAATACCTCGTACTGTCGCCATGCACTCTTCCGAAGGAGTGTGACTGAGATATCATAACGAGGCCATTTCAATGTCATGTCCTAACTATCAAACCACCCGAGGATCCGAATCCCATGGCAGACTGAAAGCGCCTGCACCACAGGTGAACCCCGTTGTGTAAGTAAGTCCCTTGCGCAGTTTCACGGCAAACTCAAAAGACCCTTAAGGGCAAGAAAATAAAAATAAAACATGCCCCCACTAGGTTGACAAGAGAACCATTAAACATAAACAATAACAATTGTCAATCTAATTATGTTTTGATAGCTAACACGCAACAAATTATTAAGCTAAGCCTTCGCTATTATCCCGACGTGTGGTTGTACGCAAGACTTGGTTCATCACACCACAGACCGGTCCTCAAATACCCAGATGGGGCTACACGAATCCGGGACCACCCCTTCATCACCCTATCACCCGTCCAAGTCCAACACACAACAATACCCCATCAACAAGTTCATAATAATCAGATTCGAAGATCTGAACATTTTTCTCAACTCAACATAATCAAATCCATATAATCCTCAAATTATATCAAGATTTGATTCGAACCATCGGCCGATGGACTAGCTCCATCAACCGTTATCGACTACAACTACTAGCACAACTAAGCATCGTTCTACAAATTAGCAAACACTCCCATATAACATATATCCTTAATCATTCAAGGTAAAAAAGGTAATCAACAATCAAAGGAGGGCCAGTGCAGCAAGTAGGAAATTAACTACTTCTACCCATGAACATACTTTTTCAAAATAGCATGCAATTGAGAGATTAAAAACCATAGAAAATATTTTAAAATCAATAGGAGCAATATGATCAAGAGGAGGGTGCTCGCACCTTTGCTGTACCACTTGTTCAATCTCAGGTTACACTCATGTATACGTTCGTATCGTCGAGAAATCTATCGAAAGAGCGATATTGCAATTAACACCAAATAAGCCAAACATTCAGAATGCTCAAAAATGCATAAAATTTATACAGTGGGTAGATCATGATTTTAGATGAATTTAGGTGAAAGATTCATTCCATTTGGATTTAGTATGTGAAAGTTATAGCAGTTTGAATCTCAGTTTTCTGGAAAATCCAAATTAAATCCAATCGGCTACTGTTCATCCTAATTTAATTATTTGGCCAAAATTTGCAGAGTAGTAGTGGGAAAAAGAATTACATATGTAAATAGAGAATAATTTTATAAGACCAAAATAACTGAGTTTATCTCATTTGGAGTTTTTATGAATTAGTTATGAATTTTCAAAGTTAATAGCCTTTTCTTGTTCGAAAATAACTCAGTTTTGGATCACTCTACACAAAATATATTTTCTGTGATAGTGAGTTGTTTGAAACCTATTTTAAAATAAAGTTCACTTAAAATGAAAATTATCAAAATTTGTTTCACTGTTTTTGGGGTTAAAATGAATTAGTTATACATTTTTGAAATTAAATCAATTTTTAGTGTACAAAATAATGTATTCTGGATTTTACAAATGCATTTAATACTTTTTGTACTGAGAGAAATCTAGCCAAACTCACTGACGGGTGGTGTCCAGTGCCTAGTGTCATTTTCTATTTTAATTTCCAATTTATTGTGTGCTGACAGGTGGGGCCCTAATGTCATAGGCACGACTTACGAAAACAGTGTGGACAAAGTGCACAGCAAAGTGCCAAGATCTAAGGGGCTGGCTTTCTGTGCACTTAATGGCCTCAGGCCCACAAGTAAGTCAAACTACACTCATTTATTTTCGTGCTAATTAAAGCTAACCAAAGCTTTATCGAGACAAACCAGGATTTGGTTGATTAATGGTCTACGGTTTTCGGTCGAAAATTCCGACAACGCAGAGGAGTGGTAGAGCCGGCCGTTGCCGAGCTCGCCGACGGCGAGAAAACGGCGCCCTGGGCTCGGAGTAAGCTAAAATGGATTGTCGGGGTTTGTGGCTACCTTTAGGAGGTGTCGTCGCCAGTGGAGGGGCACGGTGGCGCGCCGGCGGCGGGGTTGAGCGGAGGAGACGAGTACAGGTGTGAGACGCTCGATGCAGAGGCTTCTCCAATACAAGCTGGCGCTGGATTTGGGCTCTGAGCTTAAGCCGCCGCGATATCTCCGGTTTCGGCCGGATCAACTGGTCGTGTTCTCCAAGCATCGACGGGTTCAGACATCTGATGGCGGCGCACCATGCACGGCGACAACACGCGGTAAGGCGAGAAGCTTAAAAAGAAGTGGGGCAAAATGCTCAGGGGGCCTTTGCGATGCTCACCGTGCTCCTGAAGGCGACGGGGAGTGACCGGGGTGGTCTGGCGACGAGAGTCAGCGGCGACGCAGATGGCCTCCACATGGATAGCTCGCCGAGAAGGATGAGGAGGCTCGAGGCAACCTGGGGAAACTCGAGGACCTCGATGTGGTTCTTCTAGTGCCGCGAATCGGGCTAGGATTCACCGCGTTGGACTCGGGGAAGAAAGGCGCGGTCGGCCGGAACTAGAGAAGAAAAAGCTGATCTCCCTTGGTGCTGCACCAAAACACGATTAAAAACAAAGGTGAGCTCAGTGCGATGGTGCGAACACTAAGGACAAGGTGGTTTGGGATGAGCTTGCCTCTAACACGGCGGAGCGTGATGACGATGCTTGGGCACGCTCCAAAAGCGGCGATGAGGCGGTCGTGTTCCGGGAGCTACAAGCATCGACAAGAGCTTGGGTTAGAAGGAATGGAGACGACGGAGTTAGAGGAAAGGAATGGCGCGGTCGCGACGAAGCTCACCTGAGAGAGACGGAGCTAGAGCTTCCTTTTCTTCCTCGGCTGAGAAGAGAAGTGAGCTGAGAGAGAGAGGTTGAGTAGGTTTTGAGCAGGAACGAGGACGAAGATGAACACGGTGTGAGAATGCGGTGCTCAGGGATAGGCCGTTGCGAGCGGTGGAGGAATGGCATCGTTGGTGCTAACGGAGCCCACGGTAGAGCATGTCCTGCGCATGGCACCCAGCCTCTGACCAACGGAGAAGAAGGGTCTGACGATTTGGGCCCGAGGTGTCAGCGGCTGAAGGAAAAGGCGGCTCGGGCCTAGCGCGTTTAGGCGGTTTGGTTGGACCGCGTGGGTTTGGGTCCGATCAGATGAAGGCTCGAGTCAGTGTTGTTCGAACCGTTAGATTGGAATTGGACGGTCCGGATCTCGTGACCGTTCGGACTGGTCCAAACGGCCCAATCAACGCGGGCCGTCCGATCAAGAATTAACGGTCAGATCTTGGTGGTGCCGTTCGATTTGGTCCGAACAGCACAACCGATCGGTATTGATTTCAAATCTGATGGTCCACGCGTTAGCTGGTTGGGTCAAGCCACGTTGGGGTTGGGGCACACCAGTTTGGCTCGGGCCTGGGTCGGAGTCTAGTGCGGTGCAACAGTGCTAAGGTCTGAAAACCAAAAACACTTTGACCAAAATGTTGCATGTTTGACTAGGGCTTTAAAATTAGAAATAAAATTCTAAAAATCCTGAAATAATTTAGGGTGTTCCTGGGACATCCTAGTACTCAAATAAAATCTTAAACTTCACTATTCAATATTTAATTTGAATAATTTGAATTCAAACTTAAAATAGGTTATTGATTTGAGTTTAAATTTTCCGAGGGTCAATATGAGTTCCAAAAATTTGGGAAAAATTATATTTATTCATGATAAATATTATAGTATTTGAATAAATTATTTCCAAAAGATGAACAAGAGTTTTTGTTTTTGTTTTATTTTGGAACTTATAATTGAGTTGTAGGTTTAACTTTGTTTTAGATTTTTTAAGTGCAATAAAATATGCAAAAGTTTCAAAAACACTGTGTATGTTAATGAGATGCATACTAAATCTCATTAATTAACTTGGGGATGTTACAACACCAGAGTTGGGTTTGTGGACTGTCTCTCTTGAGTCGTTTAAGGACCGAATCATTGCTGCATTTCTGAACTAATAATTATGCGACTACAAGTCTAGTATGGGATAGACCTGGCTGAATAATTTACTGAGTCATTATGTTATTTCCATGTTGTGGGCAGTCTAGGTTGAGTTGCTGGACCTGGGCTATAGGAGGGCGTATCTCTATATACGCACCTCTTGAGTACTATGGTGGTACTAAGTCGGGATACATCTACTCTCCCAATGGTGGTTTCTTCAGAGTTAATGTTGTTCAAACACCCGAAGAATGATCAATTGGATGGTGTAGTATTATGGCGAGTTATTGTAAAGACCTTGTTGTGATCGTCTCTATTGCATGCCTAAGGAAGCGAGTCATGGCCGATATTATGAGTTGATCATATCTTGTGGGTAAAGTTGTACAACCTCGGCAGAGTGTATAATCTATTCGAATAGCCGTGTACCCAGTTATGGGCATTGTGAAGTAAGCCACACTTTGTTAGTTTTAATAAAAATGTGGATCGACACATGCTAACGTGAAAATTGTTGTAGAGATGATATAGGTGGATGAAACCTCGTGAGTGGTAATAGAAGGATGGAAATTGGTTACATGATGAAACTTGCTTATACAAATGACACTTTGGGTTTGAAGTTAAAAGGGCTAGGTCATAGGTTTGGAAAACTAATTATAGTATTTGAGCAAAACCTATTTTTTGCTAAAATAACCATAAAAACCCTCCTTTGGTAAGCCTTGCATCTATATAATTGCATTTGGTGTGAGGGATTACTGAATACCTTTGTACTCATTGTTGCTCATATATGTGGATTTAGTGCTCGAAGATACCAACCGGTGAACAGGTACCCCTTCCCATCGAGAATTGAAGATGACACCAAGTACTAGGTGTTGCCACTGCTTTTATACGTATTTCATACTCTCCTAAAGTGCCATTTTCTACTATATGCATCGCTAACGCTACGTATTGTGCTACTAACCATCCATATTCGAGATATACGTTCAAATGTGTTGTATTGTAGGAAAACATGACTTTTCAGGCACTTTTCTTGTCAAATCCACTCATTTGGAGAATTCCGCTCCTAAACTGACAAATCGACTAGTTCTGAAGATCCATTCCATGAGTTTTCAATGTTCAAGATATTTTCAAATCCCAATTTGGAGGCTCTCAAGATGATGCTCTTGTCTAGATGATCGAAATGCATATATCATGTGCCTAATTTGGTGTAATATCCCAAAATTTCAAACTTGGGATATTTGTACTAAGAATAAATGCGGAAATATTTTGAGCATGTTTTTGAAATTTTCTCAAATCAATTATTGCATTTGCATACAAATAGTAGCCTTAAAAGAATTTTCGAGAAACATTCAAAACAGATAAAATTCTAAAAAACTTACAAAAGTAGCTACACCGTGTCAGGAGCCTCCACAAATATTTTTATAATTTTTTGGAGCTCATTTGCTATATTTATAAATTCCTCAATCCCTCAGCCAGTTCTCAAAATTTTAAATCAATCTCCTTTTTCTCACCGCCCCATTGGGCCGAAAGCCCAACATGGCCCATCTTCATGCACGTCAGCCAGCCCGCCCTACTCCCCTCGCTCATCCTCACTAACACCCTAGCCCCACCAGCGAGAGGTCTTCGTTCACCTCGCACCACACCTGCTCTGCCTACCCCCGGAATGCGACACCGCCCACTGTTTTTACGCTCATCTGCTCCCGTCACCTCTGCGCTGCGCTGTGTGTCACCCTGACCGCGCCAACCACCCCTCTGTCGCCGCCTTTTCTCCCGAACTGGCAGAGTCGCCAAATCACGCTCCCGTGTTCTCGCCGTGCCCGCTGCTATCTCACCGCTCATCTCGCGCTTTACTCATAGCTACTTAAGCATCCATGTGCGTCACTTTCTCTCCAACTCGTCCCTTATTCCATCTTGCACAACCTCTGAGCTTCTTGCTCTCTGGATTGCCGAGAACGAGTGAGTCATCCTCGACGCCGGTGAGCGAGCTCCCAACCGCCATTGCCTCTGGTGAGCTTCTCTACCCTCAACACCCTTGTCACCGTGTGCCTCATACCTCACTCATTCTATTCCTTTGCTTGATGTAGCCCCTAGAGCTCTGTAGCATGATCACACCATCGTCTTCTTCACCTCCGGCGCACACCCCGATCCAAGTCAGCACGTTCTTGCCATTCTGGTGAACTTGTACCTTGGCTAACTGCGTCACAACATGTTCTATACTGTACTAATGCTATTCCCTCGCTTGATGTTGGTCCATACGCAGAGGATCACTGTAATCATGCTTCTTTCCCAATTCCGGTTGCCGCAGCCATCTTTGCTGTTTGCTGCCACCCGGTGAGTCCCTAGTTGATTCCTTCCTCCTTCACCATCCTTAGCACACCCGTGAGCTAATGCGTGGCTCCTTGTAGCTTCTCCACCACCGTAGAGCATCTTCACTGTGAAGTCGTCACCGTAGCCTCTGCCCGTCGTTGCTCCAAGCTCTTCGGCCATCCTCCGACGCCGTTAACCCCCTTGGTGAGTTTCTAGTAGTCCCCTAGAGCTAATACGCCTGTTGGATTGGATGTTTACCTATCGTAGAACAGAAATCACTATGGCCGCCCATGGCGCCACCACGGGAAACGTTGTCACCATCACTCCAGTGACCATTGGTCCCCATGCCGCCACCAGTAGCTTCACAATAGCCCTGTGAGGACCCCGGTTTATTAGGCTTGTAATACTTAGTCATCCATTGACCCTAGCATCACAAACATAATAATCCGTGTCTTCGAGATATGTATACTTCCCAGAATGCAGTATACATACCCCTTTACAAAATCATGCATCAATTCCATTCAAAACATAGAACCAAAGCACGAACTAGATTAAAAGACATACATAACATATAGAGTTATTACAAAAGGGGCCGACCGGCCAAATACAACTAATAAGGATAACACAGCGGAAGCCAAAAGCCATAAGATGGCGATAAATAAAAGAGAGCCACAAGGTTTGCCTTTAGCCCACAAGGCAACCAACCAAGACGCCTAGCTCGATTCCCAACCGCAGCACATCTCACAAAAGTAAAGCCCTTTGGGCTCTACCTCCTCTGCAACAAAGTTATTAAGCAAAGCAAATGAGTACAAAGAATGTACTCGCAAGACTGATGTGTAGTATAACAGAACTATAGTTTAACTACATGCAAGCTTTATTTAAGTGGATGAGGCTTTGGACTTATTTTAGCATAAAGCAAGTTTTCATTTGCAATATTTAAATAGATTCCAAAGCAGTTTTGCAAGTCATTTTTAATTTGCAAGAACAACGAGACAAGTAACAACAACAATAGATAGATGACAACAACAACCTGGAAGTGACTAACCCAATAGCCACCACAACAATAGCATGAATTACCCATTCATACCAACCATGTCAAGTTTTAATTAAAGGTTGTAGTCTAACTCTCGAAAGACTTCCCCAAGCATGTCCATAACCTAGGACGAGGCTATTCGAATAGTTTTAACCCTGCAGGGGTGTACCAATGTACCCACACGTTAGACCGCCTTTTCGCCAAGCTATTAGCACACTTCCTTTGGTGTGTCGGCACAGCTAGTCCAACGAGACCTTTCCAATATTGAATGTCAACCACGAGTTGCCCATATGGGGATACAACCGCCCCATACGTTGATGCGGAGTCATCAAAGATGCTCACCCCCTTATTCGGGTGGTGCTCCTTGCAGTGGATAACCCACTACTACTCGCCCAATAGCCCACCATGCAACCCGAAGCTAACACCCGCCAAAGTACTTAGCCAAGAGAGGTCCCATATCCCTCTCGTGTGGTTAGCATGCAAAAATGCTTGGTTCGGTGTAACAAGATGTTCGGTCCTTGTTGACTTAGGCACCATTCCACAAACCAACAATCACACCATCATCCATTGTGCCCAAGTCCAAAAAGCTTTCATTTTCATTTTTGTTTTATTTGATTACAAAGTAACAAAGCACAAGATGGACATATGGAATAATAATTTTTGTGTGATCAAGGTCATCGACATAATGTCGACAACCGCCCATTCCTACCGTAATCTAAGCATTTCTAAGCATACCAACACGTGACCTACTAAGTGATGAGAGCTCATCCAACGAACTCTACATCACAGCAAGGTAGTCCTAGGCTTAGTAGTAGAGGATGAACATTTACCTACAGGATATGCATCTATAGGATCACTAAACGATATCATTAACAACAAAATAGCAATGCATACGTACAAGTTAAACAAATTATTAGACTTTAAAGTAATGGGACACAATGGGATATGATCAAACTGCTTGCCTTGCTGATTTTGCTCAAGATGTTGCTGAGGTTCGCTCACGTGATCAACACACTCGTCAATACCTAAACGAAAAGGCGAAAAGAATCGATAAGAACGACGAAAATCCAAAAGACAGCACAGCAAACAAACTCCAAATGCTCTGAAATTTCTACAGCAGCAAGAGGATGGTTTTTAGGGAATTTAGCAACAAGAACCAATTGATTTGGATTCTCAATGCAAAAGATATGAGCAAAACAATTCTGCTCAGCCCTAAAAATCAAAACTGCCACTAATCACACAATTAAATTGTTTGGCAACATTTTATAGAAAGGAGGTGCTACTGAAATTTTTACAGTAAAACAAGCACCTCATTAGATGAATAACACAACTGAGTTCACCTCATTTGGAGCTTTTATGCATGTTTTATGATTTTTCAAAGATATGATAAAGAGCACAACTAAAATGTACCCACAATCCTTTTGAAAATAGTGACATGCCTAAATCCTATTCTAACATTTAGTGCATTAACAGAGGAAGCCAACAACGTTGGATTCACTCAAAAATAATCTACAGAGAATTACTTATGCATTTTACCAGTTAACTTGAATTTTTAATGTAACATTTAAAGTTAGTTTTGAAATCTATTTGCAATTCACTTTTCTGGAACCAAAGTGAGCTCACAACCATTTTTATATTAGAGCTCAGCTCAAACCAGAGCTGCAGAAATTTGAACCACCTCATTTGGATTTAAAATGAAATAGTTATGCATTTTTGAAGTTATTACCTTTTTCAGTTCACAAATAAGTCCTCTTTGGGAAAACTAAAAGCCCAAAAAGATAGGGGGAGGACATGAGCCATAGATCCTGGATCTAACGGCTCAAGACCTCCCAGGTGATAACGCGCACGCGCGCTCGCGAAGGTCCAGAGGACATGGGCCATTGATCTTGGATCCAACGGTCCATGTCCTCCCAGCAACGCGCACGCGCGAGCGAGAGGGGAGGTCGTGGCCGTTGATGCTGCATCCAATGGACCACAACGAAAGGGGGAGGACCGGGACGGCCCAGATTTAGCGAGGGAGGTCCTCAACGGCTGAGATGACCTCGAGGAGGTCCTACGCGGAGGTCTTAGCGGCTCAAACCTCCAGGGGAGGTCTGGACGGCTATGATTCAACGGAGGAGGTCCTGGACGTTCAAGATCTCACCAGAGGGGAGGTCTTGAACGGCCCAGATCCAGAGCCACAGCGCTATAGCGCGCACGGGCAAGGAGTTAAGGCACGCGGGACAACGAGGAGGTCCAGGCGCGCTTAAGACATCAGTAAATGCTCCCAATGATGAGCATTTACTGCCCCAAATCTTTGTCTTAACGGCACGCACTGGACGTCCCGTTCCGACAAGAACTTCAACGCAAAGATGTGGTCAATGCCGGCGATGCGGACCTCGCCGGCGACAACCGAGGGCACCCACGTGTGCGCAATAGTGTTGCGCACACAATGGACTCACTCTCGATGGCGGCGACGGCCTTGAACGCCGGCGAGCCTGAGATGACAAAGGTGACAAGCATGGCCGAAATGCAACATTTGAGGTAAAGCTCCGCAGCGATTCATACAGCGAGGTGCCAGCTCTAAAGGACTACCAGGGTGATTACCTGGAGGTCGTGGCGGAGCTGGGGAGGTCAGAGGAGAGGAGGACCGACGCTGGTGAGGAAGGGTGCTCCACGGTCAAAGCTCCAAGCTCCAAATCGGCCACCTCTGCAAATGTCCCAACCAATTTTGTTAGGCCCTTGGTCACAGAGGGAGATGGCATGAATTGGAAAAAGGAATGGAGAGGGTAAAGCTCCCAGGGACCCTTGTTCCACCGAGGAGCTCCAAGCTCCAACAATGGCGGCCAAGAGAGCTACGGTGGTTTGAGCTCACAAGCACAGTGGCGCAAATGGTGAGGTGTGTAAAAGAAGCCAAGGGTGATACCATGGGGTTTTATAGCTAGGGCAAAAAGAGGTCCTGAGCCACGGGTTAAGCTCATGGTGAGCATAGCCCATGCGCGGTCCATGGCTAGGACAAGATGGAGGGGACAGGGTAGGTAAGTCAGAGCATGGCCTAGGGGCGGAAAGACTGACACGCATTAAATGCACATAGTCACAGAGCCGTTGGACATGACAAGGCTCTGACCTTCTCCACTGCCATGGCTCTAGCACGCGTGCCCAAGCTAGGAGAAGAACATGGCAAGGCCTCCACCGTTGGATAAAGAGGACGGGGAGGTCCTGGCCCTCGGATGTGTTTTTAAAACGGTAAGTTTTAAGTGAAAGACAAGGGAGGTCACACCACACGATTTGGATCGGGAGGTTGTGACCCTCGATTTTCATTCTTGCGGATGCGAACGGAAAAAGGGACAAGAGGTCCAAGGCGTTGGATCTGAATCCAACAGTGCGGACTGATGGGAGGACTTAATCGCAAGACGATCTGACCAAGGGCGTGGAGGTCGTGGCCTTTGGATTGAAATCCAAGGGCGCAAATGATTGGGAGGTCTAGGCTGCGCAAGAAGCGCAGAGGAGGTCAGACCTTGGATTTTAATCCAATGGTGCCGATCAAGCGAGGAGGTCTGAGCCTTGCGCTGAAGCGCAAAGGAGGTCATGGTAGTGGGATTTACATCTATGACCACGACCTCACTCGGTGGGAGGTCCGATGCGCACAAAGCAAGGGAGGTCGTGGCGGGATTTGAATCCAGCGGCGCACAACACAAGATGGGGAGGTCAGTGCGCTTGATATTGAGGGGAGGTCGTGGGCTATTGGATCTGATCTAACGGCTACGACCTCAATTAGGTGGGAGGTCTGAGTGGTTTAACAGCGAGGGGAGGTCATGGCCATGGATCTTTGATCCAACGGCACAAGACCTCGATGGGGTGGAGGACTTGGGCGTTTGATAACGAAGGGAGGTCATGGCTGTTGGATCTGATCCAACGGCTATGACCTCGATAAGATGGGAGGACCTCGCGGTGAATGTTGTGGAGGAGGTCGTGGCGGTTGGATATGAATCCAACGGCTACGACCTCAAGTGGGTGGAAAGGGAGGTCTGTTGAGCCAGAGGAGTGGGTTGGGTTCAACCCAAATTGGAAAATGGCTCAGCCCCAGGAACAGTGCAATGTTATGAATTCAATTTTCAACAGCTGAGACTTTGTAGAATTATTTGAGATAGCAAAACAACTCTAAAATTTATGAAATTTTAACTGGAGCTTGCTGACATTAGGATTAACCTTACGTAAAATTTCCAGAGGTTTTTATGAAATGCATTTTTCTCAGGAAATTCATTAAGGCTGTTCAAGGGTTTGTTCTACCTCCAAAAATTATCAAACAAGTTTTAAAACTTATGATATTTTTCAGAGGGGTCCCACAGCAACTCTAGGACCAAGGAAAAATATTTCCAAAGGTTTGGCACAAGATTTGTGACAAGTGGAAAATGAGTTTGGCTTTTGGTCAACAAGAGCTTAGTGTTTTTGGATTTCACAACTCTTGGACAAAAATTACATGAGAGTTCAGGGGTTTCAAGATGTGAGAAAAAGTTTTAATTTCTACACATTTAATTACATTTGAAACAAACACCTGATTATACATCTGGGATGTTACAAGCCCCTAGAGCCTATGCACACCACCTTTTGCTGTGCTTTTGCTCCATTCACGAAAGTCGTCGCAAGCCCGAGAACCTTCGTCGTTTCTTGCCGGTGTAGCACTGCCTCCGTCCACCTCTCCGATAGGGTCGTAGTCGAGCTAGGAATCTATTTTGCCATCCTCGAGCCAAGCCGTTGCGCCGTTCGCCACCGACGAGCTCGCCATTGCCGAGCCGGCGCTGCCGCTCTGTGCTTTGTCCTCATTCTCTTTCTCTCTGATAGTGGGCCACAATCGTGATTAGTATTTGTTTAACGCTAATCACAGTGGTTAAATAGATTAAGTCGATGACATATGGGAACAGCTGAAAAACTGATCAAAAAATATATTTTAAACGTATTTTTAGTACATGAGTCACTAACATACGGGACCCACGCACTGTTTTCATTAATAAAACATGTTTAAAAACCGATATGCTCACAAGTGGACCCCACTTATCAGAGGGTTAACTCAGGAATAAAATCAAATTAATGTTAATCACCTAGTTAAAAAATAACGAGTTTATGACATGTGGGACCATCATCGTTTTCCTATGTAAAAACATGAATTAAAAACTTGAGAGACTGACATGTAGGAAATTGATTTTCATAAAAATATAAAAATGAAACAGTTGCTTTGCGTAAATTTCAGAAAATACGTTTTTGACGTCGCCCTGTTCTTATCTTCAAGATTTTTCAAACCGAGCAAAATTCAAATGCTAATAACTTTTGCGTATGAACTCCAAATTGGATTATTATTTTTTCTAAATTAATATAAAATCATGATATGTCTATTATGTGCAGATATCTGAGTTTTGTTTCTATTGAATTTATTTTACTATTTGTGATTTTTTCGGCTCTTTCGAATAGACACCGGAAGCGCGAACGAACCTCTTGACGATCCAACACCCTCATTCTTTGAGCAACCAGAGTAAGGCAAGCACCTCATTTGACCATGTTGATCCCACTATTTCAATTATTGTATTTTGGTTTGCAAAACCTATTATGCATGTGTGTATGTTTGGCTAAAATTGCTATATTTACGGGTTACAGTAGTTATATTCCTATTGTGTGCATGATTCCTCCTTGTCAAGTTGGTTTCCTTACTGTTGTAGCCTTTAGAATGTGGTTTAGAAAATAGCTAACGTCGATTTGGGTATTTCGATTACGAATATCAAATAGATGCTTAGCCGAGCTCTAGTTTTCACTAGATTTGAACATCTGATAACATTCATGTACAAAATTGGTAGATTTTGAAATGTTTGACCAGAGGGGTTACCTCTATTAGTTTGGTATAAAAATAAAAATGAAAAGGTATAAAAATAAAAAGCTTAATTTTTGACACGGGCGAGTTATAATATAAACTGAAAAATGTGAGAGTGTGTTCTCGCATGTAGTTAGGGGAAGGTTCTCGCCTAAGTCAATTAAGGAGTAAACTTCGGTGTGCCAATCTTAGCCTAAGCGTACAACCACATATGCTAGTAAGGGATAGTCGTAGTTAAATAAGTTATCTAGGACTAGCCTTGCCTGTTGGAAGGCCATAGTAGTATGAGCAATCCAAGAAGGGTTGTTCGAAGGGGGCTCCCTCCACCAAGGTGTTGGGACCAAAGCTTGCCAATACAATGGTGGATGTCTCACTAAAACGGGACGAACCCAGGTGATGTGAGGGTTTAACCATTTTTTTCTTCTCTATGTTACATAAGTTTAAGCAAGAGCAACACCTAGAAATACATGGCATTTTACCAGTTCCAAGCATCCATATCGGCACTTGAGCAGTGGGAGAAGATAGGGAGGAGGCATGGAAAGGTGAGATGAGGGAGCAGCGGTGGCACGGACGGCGTGGGGCGGCAACGGCAACGCCTGGGGCGAGAGAGGCGGCCTCTAGGTGGATCGAGAGGGGTAAACCTAGGGTTAGGGACACAGACATCGGACGGACGGATCTGAGCCGTCCATGCCAAACTTGCGATCGAACGGCTTTGCACCCATCCGATTACGACCGTACGATGGAGATCCGACGTTTGCCGACAGCCGAGACGGTACCTCGACGTAATTTGGAAAACTGGACAGGTGTTTTCGTGAAACCGGTGACGTAGGGGCTCCGGAGGCCACCATTCCTTTTAGCTATAGATAATAAACAGATTAGGGAAGTCAATCTAGGCTTTAATACTCTAGAATTTTCACATATTTACAAATATTATGGTTTTGGTTGGAGGAGGCAATCAGATCATTCCAAATATATTAGTTTGTTTGTTTTGAATAGAACCACATTTATTTATTTCCGTTCAATACAAAGAATGTTTCCAATAGTGACTTCGAATCTTTGATGCATCCAGAAAATAAAATAATTTGAAATACTATTTCACAATTTGCTGTAAACATTATACCACATTTATTTATTCCATTTAACATAGAAGATTCTTTTTGAGATATTTGACATAGTAGCATTAGGTATGTCATATATGCAGACTTTTAACACTTTACTTAAATTTTTCATATTCCCAATAGTGATTTTGGAGGATCAGGGCAATCAAATTAATCTAAAACTGGCCAAGATTTGAGAGTACGAAGTTCTTCCTACCTCCACTATAAATTTGCCCTTGAGCTCACTAATGTAGGCACAAAGCAACTGCTCCATCCAAACCATCCACAAAGGAAAAATAGAAAAAGCCAAGCAAGCAGCAGCCATGTCTACGAAAATGGTTCATGCTACTAAACTTGTGTTTCTGTTCCTCTTCCTAGTTGTGCAAGGTAATATATCTTTGCCATGTCAATTTTCTCTACTCCTTGGCATACTCTCGTTTGATAAAACAGAAAAGTTCGTAGGTTTCAGTTCACAAATTTGCTGTAAATCTCAACTTTTTTGATATATGTAGTTAATTTAAAAGTTGAACAGGAGTCAACATGTATCCTTTTGGCACTGGTGGCAGATTTTGTCCCAATTGCGCCATATCTCGGCCTATTCCTCTCACAAATAACTTAATTCAAATGAGATAGATTTGTGGTTTTTTATTTGTTTGGATTGTATTTAAAAAAAACTCGCCCCTAGAGGAAAATGATCATATGTAGTATCGTCTTTAGTCAGTGAAGAATGTAACGGCAAAAAAACACCCGTGGACTCTTGACCTATTTGGTATTTTTACCATGGATTGTACATATATATTTGGAATGATACTAACCAACCAATGTCCTCGACGTTTCTTCCAAGCTACAGGTCACGGCCAAGGGTGCAACCCATCAGACATCGTAGTTCACCAAGTGAACCTGGGAAAAGGAAACGGCATGATGGACTTCACCTTTGAGGTGGAGACAGTAAACAAGTGTGCTTGCACAGTGAGCAACCTACATGTCAAGTCCGATGGCTTCAGCAGCTACACACTGATCGATCCATCAGAGTTCCGCCGGGACGGCGACGCCTACCTGCTGAACGACGGGAAGCCCTTGGGCAGCAATGGCTCCGTCAAGTTCACTTACACGTACGACCATGCCTACGAGATCACCCCCACGTCCTGGAACGTAGATTATTGTTGAATTGATGTGACATACGTGGAAGTAATAATAAATCTCAAGTGAGGGGGGGGGGGGGCGCAATGTGATCTTCTCTTTGAGTGTCAGAATTTTTTTTTCTGCAAACACATTTAGTTATCCATTTATTTATGTTCTGAATGGAAAATTGGGGCAAAAAACTAACTAACTAACTATTTTTTGCTATTTTGCATTCAATATTAAAAACATTCTATTACTAATTCAGAGTAAGCTGAATTCCAAGGATCCCCATTTATTCATTACTCCCTCCAGTCACGCCGTTTAGGGATAACATTGGCTATCGATATATTTTTTAATATTTAAATTGAACATATAAAAATGATACACACACATATGCACCCTGGTGCCTAGGCACCCAAATCAATACCCGTTGATATGCTTTGAGATTCACAAAGTTTGACATGGGTATCTTCACATACCCATAAAAAAGGTATTTGAGATGTCAAACTTCGGGAAAAAAAATCATCTTCAATTTAACTAGTTTGAGCTAGTTTCATGATATATAACAACTCTAATTGCACTAAATTCAAAAGTGCTCCAAACTAGTTTGAACTGAGTTCGAAACTCGCTTGCTATAAATATATCAGGGGTATAAAACATTTTCATACCCAGACTCCAAAATTGACATCGATTATACACGCGTATCGAATGGTTCATGATGTGGGTGCCTAAGCACCCAGGTGCCCTATTTATATTAAGTGCGTCCATCGAGTGGATGCGTCTATTCGTACCATGCATAAGGTATATAGGTTCATGATATGGTACATATGTGCGTCCACTGAGTGAATGCATATATTCATACTGTAAAGTACTTAAATGGCCCAGACATGGACTCTATAGGTTCGCATATATTCATCTTGATATTATGATATAAGGGTTTCGTAATCAACTTGTCTTTTGCACATGCCGCACACACAAAGTGTGCTAGATCAGGAATGTATTTGGACTACAAGTTGTGGCCATCAGAATGGTGTAATATCCAGCGCATCATATTATCTCCAGGATTACCCAAGCGTTTATGCCATGCTCTAAATAGTTTTGGGTCAATCACCTGGATATTCATCACAACATATTCATTATGATGTCTAATAGACGTGTAGTACAATCTGGAGGAAAAAGTGGCAAATGTTTCTATAGTTTCTTTGCAAATATCCAACTTTCTTTGTATTGAGAATGTACTCGTGACCATTCTCCTCTGTCTCCACATGAGAACCATTATTACGCATATATTTAAAACTTAATAGAGTTCGTGATGATTCTAGTAGCAATAATGCATTCTCAATAATTATCTTAGTTCCCATCGGTAACACTATCATGGCTTTTCCAGGTCTTGTAATATTACCACAGTTGCCAGCTATGGTTACTATATTGCCAATCTTCGAACTAAAACTCTGGAAATATTTTATATCCCTTAGGATCGAGTTTATGATATAACTGTCCACAAGACAAAGTTTGTGTTACCCCTCCATCGATTGTATTTCAACAATTCTATAAGCATGAGATAAATAATTTGCATGAACTAAAACATTGCATACGCACAAATGTAAACATTAAACATGCACACGAAAACTAGAAATACATTATTCAACTCGTGAACTAAAGATTACAACGAGTAACTTCCAGGCCTAACAGTAATATCGTTGACTAATTCAAGATCAACGAAATTTGGTCTTTTTATATTATAACATGATCCTAAACACACATTCTAAACTTTGGCTATCGATATCTTTTTAAATATTTAGATTGAACACATAAAATTTGTCTTATGTAATTTCATATATATATATATATATGGAAATGGTATGGTACTCTCACTTTTTGTATACCACTTAAATCATATGATGATATCTCTTTACCAATTTGAGCATACTTCAATAATAATTATAAGATACAACAAAGTGAGTTCTATAAAATTTTTTTATTAAAGCCCACTTTCTATAGCAAAATTTATATATATACTTCTTTTATATATGAAAAAAAGGTATACAGCAAAAAATAAAGGGCTCCAATAAAAATTATATATATTTGTCACCAAAAGAACTTGCATCAAAGTCGTAGTTTAGAAACCAAACATTCTTTTGACCGGGGGAAGTACCAACCTAGCGGGACTCAGGACCAACCGGCGTGCACTGCATACAAATACATTCGTACCTATATATGGTATTTCTTGAACTACGATACAAGATATGAGTTTTGATACACTGTCAAATTTACCTCAGCAAATGTGCAATCCTGGATGTAATTAAGGAGCTACAGGATGTAATTAAGGAACTACATAATTGCGAAAACCGTTGACTTCAAATGAAAGAACAATCCGGCGAGCTATTTGCACAATCCGAAACATACATACATACGTACGAAACGAAAACAAACAGCCCCAGAAACAAACAGCAGAGAAGTGATAATTCAGGGCAACATACCCACGGACTTCAGATTCCAAAGCTTTTGCACGTTGCTTTCCTGAATAAACGAATATCGGAAACTATTTCATCAGTCCACCTCTCTTCAGTCCAAAGAGCGGCAAAATTAAAACATATAATCCCAGCACATTACACCCTTGAATCTGGGAAAGCTACGAGGGGAACGGAGGAAGATCTACAGTTCTTTTCTTATGTATGGTACACAGAAGAACATTACCATCTTTGACAATCATCCGCATAGGGTCAGGGTCCAAAAGTTGAAATGGCAATTATCAACTACAGAAATCATCAAAAAGAGGCTCTATCTTAGCTGCTGACTTCTACACTACTGGTGTCCTAAATCTCACATTTCTACACCGTTTCAACTTGGTGATGGCCTCTTGTTCCTTCCCCTGCAGAAGGTCCACATAAACTGATGCTAGCACTGCCCTAGGGTTGTTGGGCAACATTGCAACACCGCGGCTCACCATATAGTTAGCCTGCTCAAGCTCTCCCTGTACTGCAGCGGTCATACCAAGGTCAACATACAGAACACCCCGAGCTTCCTCGGGCTTGAGACTCTCTTGATGCTGAGATTCTTCTGAGGTCAGTTTTGCGGCTGCGGGAGTAACTGAGTCTTCACCATCGCTGTCTTTCTCAACAAGGGCCTTTTCGCAGTTCTCAACACTGTAGGGCAACTCAATATCATTGCCATCTCTCAAATAAACTGTTAACTGCTCAGCAGCCTCCTTTGGTCTATTCAACGCACACAAAGCTTCAGCTGCATATACATGGCTGAGGAATACATACAGCCTGGAGCAGTCTGGCAGCTGCTGCAGCGACTTAGCAAAAGACAAAGTTTTCAAGGGATTCTCAAGACATAATTCAATGAACGCCAGGTCCCCCAGGATAGCTTGTTTAATGTTGAGGTTCTCTTTTCTACAGATGTCATCATACAAAGCAAGAGAGCTCTGCAAGGTGGCATTCAGGCTCGTCGTTCCCTTTTGTTCTCCATTTGCATTAGTTAGCGTTGGACCAGGTGTTTTGGAATCTGTACTCGTGGTGTTCTTCTGACCTGAGCTTTTGTGGCCTTGTGCTGCTCCTTGGTTGGAATCCTCTGTACCTGTTGCAACCACCAGATTTTCCTGCTCACAAGCATCCAATATTAGTTGCCCATTGAGTAGACACTGTCTAGCAAATCTAAGTGATATCAAATTTCCATGTTCATCCGATGTCACTCCCTCAGGATCTGAATGATGACTTCTTGAGTTCACCGGGTTGATAACCAAGTGCCGCCATTTCCCTGACCCCACTACATGAACTTCAATCTCATCATTGCATGAAGTAGCGCCACTTGAACTCAGGAGGCCTTTTTCTAGAGCCAGCAGGCTACACTCAGCAAAGCGGAGCCAAAAAAGGGACCGGTTGTACAAGAGCGGCATGGCCTCACGAAAACAGCGAGCTGCTAACAAAGGTTTCCCACACATCAAATGTTGGATGCCACAGTTGTATGAAATAAGACAAGATTTGTCTTGCGATAATGCAGACAGCTTCAATTGTTTCTCTGAACAAAGAGATAAGCTATATTTCAGTGCTTTGCTAAAGCACCATGTTGAGGCATGGTTAGATCTTTGTTGGTGGAGTATACAACCAAGATTGTTGTAGAACATGGCTAGCATTGCAGGTTCAGTTCGATTGTTGGGTGTGCTCAACAGCTTCACAGCCTTCCGATAGTTCCCTCGGGCATACTCCAATTGTGATTTCAAGAGCAGCTCTGTTGATGAATCCCTACCACGTGCCATGTTCATTAGAACTTTGAGTTCTCGCTTGGCAACCTTAAGGTTCCTAGTGAGAAGTAGAAGCCGGACCTTGTAAATTTGTAGTCTAACTTTCAAATCAGCAGCAGTGGCAGCAAGATCAGCTGATGCCCTTGAGAAATCATTTAAGATAGGTCTGCCCAAGTTTTGATCTCCACCATCCAAAGTAGAGTAAAAAGATTCAAACTCCAGTGTATCATCTGAGAAACTTCCCACCAATAGGTTTTCAGATCCACCAGTGTAAGTATTTGAATCAGAATCTGGAGGTGTGTTACTTTTTGCAGGAGGCTTTGGCTGAGTTGATTGCTGCTGAGCTATGCTAGCATTTTCATTCTGGTTCGTTGCATTAACTACACCAAATGACCTTTCCAGGTATTGAATTATATCCTGTAAAAACATAAGTAATGCACAGAGTTAAATGAGACGAACAAAGTTCCCTCGAGACATAAGTCAATGCTGTAACTTTGGAAAGATAAAAGATCAAATAAATGCTAAGGCACGGCACACAAGTTAAGAGCCCAACTAAATCTGACTGTTAAGACCAGGAATTCTAATGAAGATAAAATCGAAGGAAAAACATAATCATTTCGCCGATTAAAAAAGCAGTGGAAGGTTGCATATTGATAAGAAAAGCAGCAATGGAAACAGCCTCTGCCCAGAAGTGAGGGGGAATAGAAGAGGCAAGCATGAGCGCGCGAGCTTTCTCAAGCAAGTGACAATGCTTACATTCAGCAACAACGTTCTGAGTATGAGCACCAGGACAAGAGTACTAGGGAGGTGTACACTGCTCAGCGAGAAAGCGACACAAAGCAGTAGATAGATACTCACCAGCAGATTCGGCACGGAACACACGAATGATCGAATCAAACTGAATGCAAACCATGGTGGCGAATATCTGGTAAATAGAGAGAACCTAACTGTGAGAGGACAAGAAGTAGATCCAAGTATGACGAGAATAAACATAAATAAGAATCGCATAGTATCGATGACCACCTTTCGAAACGAAGGGAGCCGGACCCCAAACATCAGAGTGAACAAGATCAAAAGGACGAGTAGAAATAGAATCACTAGAGGGATAGAGGGCTGTAGCTGCTTGCCAAGCTTACAACCCATACAATGTAAAGAGGTGTCCCCAGAAACAGACCCAAGAATACCACGAACTACTAGAGACGATAGACGCGATCCGCAGAGATGACCTAGACAATAGTGCCACTGAGCAAAAGAAGTAGTGGAGGACGCGGAAAGACCAAAGGTAGTGGTAGTTGCTGACTGGCTAGTAGAGACAACGGAAGGAAGATGAAACCAGTCGAGCTCTCAAAGACGCTGCGAATCACGGCGCCGAGGGCCAGTACCAAGCAGAGTCCCCGTGTGGTGAACCTGAACACAACAAAAGTCAAACTAAGAACAACACGACAGTCCTGATCAGTGATCTGACAAGCCGACATAAGCTGAGGAACATGAGAGCCTGCAGTAACATGAAAAGAAGAAGTGGAAAGGGTGCCTTGGCCTGCAACAGGAAGAGAGGTATCATCTGCAGTCTGAACAGTGAAAGAAAAAACTATAGAACGCACAGAAGTGAGGTGGGTAGAATCTGGTGTCGTGAAAGGAAGCACCAGAGTCTAAGATCCACGGAGACAAGATACTTGACGAGAGAGGAAGCGGAGGCGGAGGCGAGGAAGACTGCTGAGAAGCAAGAGCCAGACGAGCAGAACTCGAGGAGTCTGAGGACAAGCCGACAACGAGGAGTTGGAGCAGTGAGAGGAGCGTGACGTCACCGGAGGAGCCCTAGCGAGAGGCGCCAGCTCCTGTGTGGGAGGAACCTCCAGGGCACTTCGGGGGACATCCACCCTGGTCCCTCCTCCGCTTGTAACAGTCCTGATACCTATGGCCGTCACGCTGGCAGTAGGTGCAGTGAAGACCAGCAGAGAGGCAAAGAACCACGAGCTGGCGGGAGCTGAGGCAGGATCACTGCTTGCTACTGAAGAAAGTCTTTGAAGTAGACAAGACAACAGATCGATCCATGCCACGGTAACAAGTCTCCTTAGCACGCACACCTGTGAGGGCCTCCACCAAGCTCAAGGGCGGGTGGCGAGTTAGGAGTTGAGCACACAGTCTCGAACTCAGGCCGAAGACGTGTTAGGAAGTCGTAGAGACGGTGGGTCTCCTGGTGAGCGCGAAGACGCACACAGTAGGACAGGTCCGGCAGACATCCGACCCCAGAGAGTCAAGCTGGCGCCACCCCTCAGACATCTGCTGATAGAAGTCATCCACGGTGGCATCGAGCTGCTAAAGTGAATGAGCCTGATGCACAACTAAAAGGTATATAACATCACTCGTCGGCTAGTAGTGAGCTCGGAGGCGCTCCCACATAAGCTGTGTCGTCGGCAGCTCCGCCACATCCATGGAGATGGCCATAGGCATGCTACCAACCAAGATGGCGGTAGCACGAGCCTCAGCATCCTGCCATCACTCGTAGGCGTAGAGCTCAAATTGGTAGAGCTCTAAGGCCTCCTTTAGTGCAGCATTGGTGGCCTCCTGAGCCGCCTGGTCCGCACCACCAGGAAGAGCTAGCAGAACTGGCGGCGTAGGGCAAGGCGGATAGGGGTGCTCACCGGTGAGATGACCCCAGAGGCGCTAACTGTTGAGGTGAATCCTCAGGTACACAACCCACTCCCGGAAGTTCGTCCTGTTGAAACGAACCTTAGGGAGCAGGATGGCGAAGGAGCCGCCGGCGGAAGCCATCTGGAGCAAAGTGGGGGTGCGGATGTCGAGGTCCGGCCGAAAGGCCGGACGGGAGCAGAACGACGAGGCGGAGCGAGGCGGATGGATCGAGCAAAGCGGCAAATGAGCTTGCCAGGCGGTGTCCTAGCGGCGGCGAGTTGGCCAGCGACGTCTTTGGTGAGTGGTGGCTCGGCGCGCAGTGTTGTTAAGGAGCACAAAGCGACGGTCGACGACGGAGGCCCAGTGCAAGCCGCCGCCGAACAGGAAGCTAGCAATGGCTACTCAAGAGTGGGGGAAGCATGGCGCGAGGCTCCAGCGGCGGCGGTTGACGTCGAGAGGGGTCCTGACAACGGGATCCGATGCAAGCGGGGCCTGACGGCGGGATCCGGCATAGGCAACGCGGGTCCAGCTTGGGCGGCGTGGTGATGACGCGATCTGGCACGATGATGACAGGATCCGACACGGGCGGCACGGATCCGGCTTGGGCAGCGTGGGGATGGTGGGATCTCAAGCATGGTCGCGGATCTTCTTGTGGTGGCGCTTAGCTCAGAGCGAGGACGTGGCATGATCGATTGGAAAAACAGAGCACATGGTTTGCAGGTGGCGGCAGCAAAAAAACAGAGGAAGCTTCGGTAGAAATAGAGGAGGAACGGGAGGGTGGCAGCAGCGGCGGCAACGGGGACCGACGGCGGCGGCAAAACCCTAACCCTAACCCTAACCTTACACTGATACCATATTGGAATGAGGCTTATTGTCTATTCCAATGGGCCAAAAGGCCAATATATAACATGTACAGGGTTGTCAATATGCAAAGAACACCCTAGGCTATATACATATCTAACAGCCCACCCAAGATCTCTCTCCTGTTTTCAATTTTATCAGCAATAATCCCATAAAAAGGTATTAGACTATTAGCAGTGTCAGCACAAAGTTGCATATATTAAAAAATGCATGTTATGGAAGGATATAAATGGCACCATGCATGTTATGGAAGGATATAAATGGCACCATGAAGCATATGGGGGCAAAGTACACAAACTGAACATATCACATAGAAATAGTGTTCTACTCTTATGTCAGTTTGCAGTGCCAAACAGTGAATATAGTGCATATAATGCATTTTCAGAAGCATCTGTTGACAAAATAGTAAAATCAGTGTTCCCCTAGGCACCCGCCTAGGTGCTAGGCGCAGCCCTCATGCCTAGCCCGCCTAGCCGATTTATCCGGCCTAGGTGGCGATTAGGTACTAGGCGCTGGTCTGTCGTCCTCCTAGCGCCTAGCGCCTAGGGGAACACTGAGTAAAATACCCATAAGCCCACAACAGAATGTTTGCAAAAAAAAGTTACTAGTTTCAATGGAGCAAGCTGTATTTCAACTGCGGGCTACACTGAGGGGAAGAAAATAAACTTACCGCAGCTTTTGATGCATCTTGCAAAGCTAATGAAATATCCAATAACAGAAAGCATACATGAAGTGCAGTTGTCTGCAGTAGTAAAGAATAATTAGAGAATGTAAACAACTTTTTCCTTAATCTAAGCAATAACTAATAATACCTCATTAATTGGTTCAATATTTCGGTATAATGGCTCCAAAACAGACAGTGCAGATTCATAATCATGAAGATGATAAAGGATAACAGCCTGCAAATTCATCAAGTCCATAAACAAATCGGTGAGCGTGTCTTCAGATTACATTGGCCAAAACAGTACTTTCATTAATGCAAACCACAGACCACAAACACCTAATAATCAAATAAGTACTTTCACAGAACAAGAAAACATACAGTGTTGAATGTTATTATGGTTATGCCAAACTCATCCCCATAGGTTGTTGCATTATGTGCCGCAGAAATGGATGGCACAATGCCACTGCCTCTTGATCCCAAAGCATTGTTAACACCATTGGCAGAATCAGCTTGTTCTCTAGATGCACACGCAAGTTCTTCACTTCTTTTCTGAATGCATGTATTGGTAGAACATTAGAATTCCCCCAAATAATTATGAAATTCTGGAGAGCAAGTGCAGTATCATTAAACAATACAAAATGGCATAGCAAATATAAAAAAAGCGTCACAAACTCTAGTACGCTACAAGACACTAGCAGTCGTTAACAACCAAGCATAAGCATAGAAGCTCCTCCCATAATAAGATGTCACAAACACTAGGTTGCACCAATGCTCTAAATACCTGACGGTTAGTGAGCAGCTACCACATGTTGTAGCGGTATGTATGTAGCCTTGAAAGCGGCCTTGTAAACGGTTCAACAATTGAAGAACTTTATATATTTATGTGCAATGTGAACGATAAAAAAAGAAGAAAAATCATATTGAGTTCCAAATATATCATATATTGTTTCATGAGAACATATTACTAGGAGTTCAGTCACTACTAGTTCGAACTTTCAAAGGATGAAAGGAAGGCAGACAAAAGAACAGGGAATTTTTTTGGGCTGCAATAAAGATCACTCTTGCATTTCAAGGCCCAATTGACTGTGAAACTAACCACTATGCATGTATTGTTGCGGCAGACCCACTGCTACCACTTTGGTAGCAGCAGGGTATTACAGATGGTATCAAAGCATCAACCCTCGCTGCACAAACCGCGTGTGCGTGTGCCCTGTAGAGGCAAACGGCATGGGCCATGTACAGAGGGACATTCCTAAATATTTCATGCTACTGAGGGCGTCAGCCCTTTAAGGGGGGAGAATGTAACACCCTGACCTTTAGTACCACATTGCCAATTTACATAGAGTTACACTAGCATATAATACATTTTGGCCCAAGTCGTAGCATGTCCAGGTTAACCCTTTTGGGCAAAGCGAGGTGCTAGCGCATGTGTGCCTGTCCCGTGTGGGGGCTGGGTTTTAGCAAATTTTGGGCCATAGGGTGTTACAAATAAAACAGTGGACTGCACTACAGATCATAAAGCAAGATACGTCAACTGTAGCTAGCAAATTTAAAAGCAACTAGTGTGCACAAAAATTTGAAGTCTTTGATCAACCAGGGGTGGGAATTCAAGTTCTTGATTGCAGTAAACCAAAACTTCAAACCATAAATCGTTTACTGCAAAGAATACAAAGACGCTGTTTGGTCTATGCAACAAAAGCTAGCATGAATAGAACTATCATACACACAATATAACAAAAGCATCCCTAAGATCATAATTTTTCCAACGATTGCTTATATTCAACACCAAGCTTTTCATAATTTGATTAGTTTCAAGCTAAGCAATAAAATAATAGTACTATTCTCAACATGTGCATGAACCATATGCAACACCCTTGTTTCCTGTACCCATGCACCTCACAGCTACAGGTGAAGAAAAAAAATACATACATGCAGAATAAATGAAATTTAAATAATTTGGTCACTGTCCATATACAAAAGAATTTGTCACTAGCCTCAAACAAAATATTTTTCCATGCATGTAAAAACTATCTTCATTAACCCACAAGAACTAAAAGACACATGTATTTAGAATACGACAGAATTATGAAATTGGCACAGAAAGGTTGGTCATTTGGAACATTTTTGCACAGAATAGGCCGGAAACAAATGGATGAAGAAAAATGTGGCAAAGAATCAAGACTGACCTTTCAAGAACTAAGGAATATATGATTGGAACCAACTAAAGGACAGGACTGCAATAAAGAGCCAAACATTAACATTTTATTACTTACAGCAAGGTTGCTGATTTCTATTCATAACTGAGTTTGGACATGGCAAAAGTAAAAGTTTGTTCGCACAATCACATGTATCAGAGCCACTAACAGGTTTCAACTGTAGTTTTCAAGCTTAGCTGTAGAGTTCTCTACTTACATAACTGAACGACAATCAAATGACCAAACAGTGAGCAATGCAGATTCACTAACCTTAACATTGCCTAGAATGTCAAGCAACTCCTTCGGATCAGGACAACCGTCCAAGAAAGATTCTGTGATAGCCATATTGTGAAGGACCTGAAAATTGAAAATTGCGACATCAGCTGCAACAAAACAAAGTATGAGTAAACTTCATTTCTTCCTTAAGAGACAGTATAAACACTACAGACTCAAGCTGAGCATTGTACATTGTAGAAAGTACGGAAGTACATATTCTGTGCTACACAAGGATATTGGGTAACTGTTTCACCAATCATTCCAAACTAAACCAATTTTCCTTTCCATTTGTAGGCAGTTATGCCTTGAATTTAAAACCTAACACAACCATCTTAAACAGGCCCTGGCCTATGCAACAGACGCTGAGCAAGCATATAACCACATCTCTCCAGCAATAGACGCTGATATCAAGCAAGATTGAAACCTCCCTGACCATACACGCCACTGCCAACCTAGCCAAGCACACGGATTCGCTACATATACAGCTTCAAGATTTATTATCCCAGAACTTCTTAAGCATCCTCACCTCTCAACACATAGAAAAGCAGAGAGCTAGAATCGCCCACCTTGGGGTCGCCCTCCTTCTTGAGCAGGAGCTGCGCGAGCACTTCGGCGCACTCGGCGTACCGGCGGCTCTGGAATAGCACGGAGGCGTCCCTCGCTATCGCCACCGTCACGGAGAGCATCCCATCCTCCTCAACCGCTGACTGAGACGGCGGCGGCGGTGACGCCTCCTTCGGGGCCGTGGGTTCCATCAGCCGGATCTCGCCCGGGAGAGGGTGAATCGGGGGCGCGGAGAGCGATGGGAGCGTCGGAATGGCGAGCCGACGCGGCGAATCGGAGCTCCAGAGGTGGGGTTTGGGGGCGGGGGAGGGCTAGGGTTTGGACGCTACGACGAGACGAGGCGAGACGCGAGAGGGGAACTGAAGAAGGCGATGGATAGAGAGACAGAGGAGGGGTTTGGTACTTTGGTTTCCTTTCCTGATTTGATGGTTTTTTTTACGATGCTGCTACTGAGGGAGGATGGCCACGAATTTTTTTTGTAAATAATATATTTAAAATGGAATTATATAAAGACCGTTTAATAAAATTACAAAACAGCTTCCGTCGTCCAATAAATAAGAGTTAATACCTCTGTCGTCATTCCAAATGATGACAAGGACCTCGCGGTTCCCGCCATTTCAAATTACGACTGAAGCTAGGAGGCCCAAAAATCCAGCCTAAATTCACTTTTAATTCGAAAAAAAAAGAAAGAGGAGAGAGGAGCCAGCGAAACACTGTCCGCCCGTACTGGAGGAGGGGAGAGAGGGAGGAGGAGATCCGGCCGTCCACATTGCTGGTAATTTTTTTTGTAACTTTATATGTAATTTCAAAACCCTAGTAGGTTAGTAAATAAAAATAGTAGGACCGTAATTAAATGGATTAAATAGTTTTAGATGTACGATTATGCAGTGTACTTCGTTGTACTACATCTTTTTAGGTGTGTGTAGTTTAGTTATAGAAATGTGGTTAGTCATAAATATATTTTTATGATGTAGTAATTGAATGAATTAGATAGTTTTAGACGATGGTTATGTTGTATAGTTCATTGTAGTACATCTTTTTAAGTGTGTGTAGTTTAGTTTTAGATATGTCGTTAATGGTGTAGATATTTTTTAGAGGAAAAATCCATTTTTGGCTCTTGAACTCTGCTTGGAGTCTAATTTTCACCATGAACTCAAAACCCGGTTGTTTTTCACCCCCCCCCCCAACTTTCAAATCCAGACAAATAACCCTCTGACCCAATTCCACCTAGTTTTCATCCATGTTGGCCGCTTACTCACACCATGTTGGCAAGTAATGCCCCATGGACAACACCATATAACAAATGCACAGTCCCTTACCTCTCTTTCTCACCCCTCCCCCCCCCCCCCATTCCCTAGCTCGATTGCGGCGGCCAAATCCACCAAATCCACCACGACGAGGCAGAGCTTGCAAGTTTAGGGAGCATGGCGGGCTAAAGGAGGAGACACTATGTAGCGATGTCTGTAAATGTTAGTGCTTCTTGGATCTGTTGGGTTTGGATTCGATTTGAAAAAGGATTTTCTTGGATCCGGAGTATTTTTGTATTTTTGTTGGAACACATGTAGGATATCCTTGCGCTGTAGGGATGAATATTTTGGACAAGCTTGTTGCCAGATTCCACTTGAATGGAGAGTTTATCAATGATGGGAAGGTGTTGCATTATTATGGCGGTTCTGAGCGTTTGTCATACATTGAACGAGATAAAGTATCTTTACTTGAGATTACTAGGTACCTTAGAGACCATTGTGAGGTACTGCAGGGCATGTTGCTGCATTGGTTATTTCCCGGTATTCAAGACTATTTGACTATCAACTTGAGTTATTGAGGAGTAACCAGGAGTACTATTGTTGTGAACCTTGATACAGACATGGTGGAACCTGTCCTCAAGAGGTTCTATGTTTGCTTTGAAGTATGCAAGAGATGATTTCTTGCTGGTTGTAGAAAAGTGGTAGGATTAGATGTATTTTCTTCAAGGTGCTATAAATGGTGAATTGCTTTGTGCTCTTGGGAGGGTTGGGCTGTTTTGGACAAAGAAACCAATGATTCCTAGGATTGGTTCTATGCACTGCTATCCAAGGATATTTAGATAGGAGATGGTTATGGCTGGGTTATAATCTTAGACCAACAGAAGGTATTCAATGTGTAGTTGTGTTTCAAATCAGGTATAATTGTGATATACTAACAGTGTTATTTCCTTGCAGGGACTTTTCAATGCTATAGCATATTGGGTCCCAAAAGCAGAACATAGAATGTGTTATAGACACATTTATGAAAACTAGAGGAAGAAGTTCAAGGAGTATCAAAAGAAATTTTGGAGATGTGCAAAAGCAGCCTGCTAGAGACTTTTCAATTATCACTGGGCAAAATTGGCACTAAACACACCAGAAGGAGCTAAAGCTATGATGAATATTGGTCCACATCATTGGAGGGGACTGGTTCAAGCTGGGATCCACCTGTGATTCAGTCAACAACAACATATGTAAGTCTTTTAACGATTGGATAGCACAGGCTAGATACATTCCTATAATAAGCATGCTCGAGGCTATTAGAAGGAAAGTAATTATTAGAATCCAAGAGAATAGGGCAAAGTCTAATAGATGGCAAGGGCAAATTTGTCCAAACATATTCACAAAAATGAAGATATACATTACTAAATCCAAGTTGTGCCTTGAAATTTCTAATGGTAAAGATGCATATGAAGTTAAGCACCTCAACAATACAGTCACTATTTTGCCTGGAGAAAAAGACTTGCTCTTGCAGGTATTGGTAGCTATTTGGTTTGCCTTATTGCCATGCAATATCCTGCATATACTTTGCTTCTAAGTCAGTTGAAGATTTCACCGCCAATTGTTATTTTGTTGAAGAGTTCAAGAAAACATATGACCACTGCCTACAAACAGTTGAGGGGACGAGTGCTTGGCCATTGTGAGAGAGACCTAAGCCTAAAGCACCTGACTATGTTAAGGTGCTAGCCCAAAAAGGAGTGGAAAGGAAAAGCCACTGAAAAGCCCAAGGCCACTAAAATATCAAGAGTTGGCACAATCATCAGGTGCAGGAAATGAAAAGGGACTAGACACAACAAATCAAGTTATGATATGAGGAATGGAGGGACTTCTGCCTCATCTGTAGGAAATGCAAACACCCAAGGAGCTGCAACATCAATAGGTGTACCTGCTAGACCACCTAGGGTAAAATCACAACATTTTGTCCATTCCCTTTTTTCTTTGCGAGAAAAAGTGTAGTGGAGTAGGAGTACTCTTCTCTGGGAGGACTGGAACTACCATACAGAATGCGAGTATAGGACTATCAACTAGATAATCATAGTTATGCACTTTAACTAGAGGATGTGAGTACTTTAACTAGAGGATGTGAGTAAAATGCTTATTACTAAATTTTGCAACCTGGAATGCCAAACCAAAGGATCATCAGGACTTCTTTTAAAGCCAAGGTGACGACAAAGAAAGGAGGTCCAGCTTCTGTTACCTTGGATGCTCGAGTTCCAACTTCTCAAGCAAGTTCAAGGGTGACCATAAATTTCACTTCAGGAGCTTCTGCAAGTGCTATTGTTCATGCCAAGAGCCTCCGAGGAAAGCCAAGAGACCAACTCAAAAGAAGAGCATAGGGCATGTTCCACAACTTCTTGGGCCCCCATAAGTATCTGACGCACTCAAGTGATTTATTATCACATAGAAGGGGGAATTCACTATTTGTCATCCCTTTAGTTGCGTTTTCAGATTTTGTCCTCTTTCCCGACCTAATACATTTTTTTGCCCCCTCCTTTGTCTAATTCTTCAGATTTTGCCCACTTTACATTATTTTATTCTTTTTTGCTCGCTTTTCCGCTACATGGCATGCGAATGACTCTTTTGCCCTCGGTCAAGACAACCCCGCTCCGTCAAGACCCGACCAAATCCTCTCTTGTCGCTATGCCGCTAGGTTCATCCTTTTCTCCCCAATCCCTTCTTCTCTATGCTCGCTTAGTTGAAGGCGATGCGCGCGCAAAGAATGGTGCATGTGGACGTGGCTCCCCAATCCCCTTCTTCTCAGGTCCGTGTTCCCGACTCGGCACTTGAAAGCGGCGACGCCATGAGCATGCTAGTAGGCGCCATGGATCCCAAGGAGATCCCAGTCGGGTATGTCCCCATTTCCCCGCTTACCATTGTTGCTTGCTCGATCTTGTAATACCCCAAAAATATTCGAAAGAATATTCGGGAGAGAATAATTAAATTAGGAGAAGGACTAAATAGAAAATAGTTATTTAAGCAGTTAAAGAGGGGGTTTACAGCGAAATTTGGACAACCTGGGCCGGGGCCTCAGGCCCATTGGTATTTGGCCCAAAAGTGGGAGGTGGTGGCCACCATAAGGGGAATTTAGCCAAAGTGGCCCACTACCATGAGGAAAGCACCACCAACAAAAGGAGGAGGGGAAACCCTAGGGTTGCTACAAGAATCCTGCTACATGCTGCCTCCACCGCACCATAGCATCAGTAGCACGCCTCCCCATTGATGTCGCCCCTCCATGCCATCCTCCTTGGCAAGCCATGTCGCCCTGTCACGGCCAAGGAAGAAGGGAAGAGAAAGGAAGAGGAAGAAGGAGAGAAGGGGAGAAGAGGGAAAGGAGGGGAGACCACCAGTGGGTGTTCGTGATCTTCGGCAGCTCGTTGTAGGTAACCTTCGTTCCCCATGGATTAGATGTTTAATTAGTTGTTTAGCAACGTCGGTTGTTTAGATCCCTTTCTGTCCCATAGATTGAATGACGGTTTTGATGTCTTTAGAGGCAGAATCCGTGGATCCCATCTCTTAGAGATATTTAGGTTCTGTCCTTAGATTTCCGTGGCCGCCAAGAACGCCCAAATCCGATTAACTATTAGCGAGTTATGATTTTTCTAGTGTTGCTGTCCTGATAATCTGTCAGCATTTTGACAGTTTGTAGAAAACTGGGTTAAGCCATTAGTTAAAGAAGGAATTAGAGGATCTTGATATAACAAAAAATGTAGGTAATTTCCATAACTTTCCAGAAAGCTAAAGAACGCAGGATTTGGGCACTCGTAGCAAAAGTTATGGTGATTTTAGTGTTCTGTCCAGAGAATCTAACATGAAAATTGATGCCTTTTAAATTGGCTTGGTAGGGGCTTTGGATGTCAGAATCAGAAGGGACCCTCAACTAGGTTTAGTTGGGGAATCTAATTACCTTTCCAGAAAGTACTAGAACACCTTATTTGGACCCATGTAGTGAAAGTTATGATTTTTAGAAGTGGACTGACCACAGAGGGGACAGATCGATCGTTAGAAGTGGGATGTTTGGAAGGCGTTTGAGAGTTTGGTTTTTTCGTTTGAGCTATTAATTATGTCTTGGGTCCAGTATGGTTGTCTTAGCTTGGTTCATAATTATGTTCAGGTGGGGATTGGTCCTGTGGGCAACGCCCTTCAAGGCTCACCGCCTCCGCACTGCTGAGGCAAGTATCCTGCTTATAGCACAATTACGATCGTTTGATGTGAATGCTTGTGTTTACTTGTATTAGTCATACATGGATGATAGGGTGATGAATATGAGTGGAATTTGGTATGCATGTTTTGGCTAAAGGTTTCCGATGTATGTTGTTATTGCCTTACATGCTATGAGAGATCTGAAGTTGTGATATGTACTTGATGATTCATATGTATGAAAGATAGAATCATAGTTTATATGCATACTGAAAGCATATCTGAGACTTGGTCACGTGGTGACCAAGTAAATACAGTTGAGGTCCCCGTCATGCAAATGACGGGCTTGTGGTCCCTACATTTGTGGAATGTGGGCATTGAGGAGAGGTCCCCATCATGTAGATGATGGGCAATGGTCCCTATACTCATGGAGTATAGGTTTTGGTCCCCGTGCTGAGGGCATGTGCAAGGGTATACATCGACGGTTGTATACCTCAGATTACCCGTAAAATGCTAAAAGAGATAAAGATTAAAAGATGCATTGCATGTTCGCATTACATAAGCATGGAGTTATTTTTAGCGTAATGCTTCTTTGGACATGTTGATGCCATATCTGTGTGGTTAATGTTTTTCTTATAGATACTTGTCGAAGTCATTAGACTCACCCTTGCTTTGTTGTGTTTTAGGTACCACAGCAAGAACGGTATGCATGGGAGGGAGTAGATTTATTGAATGCACTCACTACCATTCACCCTAAAGGAAGAATATCTTTTAGTTCATATTCAATTAATAAGCAAACCGATTGAGATTCATTCATAACTTTGGTTGAATGTTTTGGCTTATTTGTAATAATGAGATTAGCTTAATGTGGATTATGCTTATTATCGCTTTTATTGGAATGCAGACTATTTTGCATGCTTGGATGAATTTGGATATTGAATTATTGTTATTGTTATATTCAATTGTCAAACCTCTAATAGTTAACAATACAAAGGAGATTCTGCTGAAAATTTTGGTAAATGGTCTTAGTAGTATTGTTTAATTTTATTCTAGTAGCATTCCGTGCTCAATGTTGAGTCGGGTGTTACAATTGGTATCGAGCGGTCAGAGGTCCGTGGTTCTTGAATATTAATTTTGACACACTATGCATGATGGGATGGGAATGGGCTAAGCATTGCATTTACGCTTCCGCTTATATCGTATTGTTGATTGTCGATATGAATTGTGCATTATTGCTCATTAATTGATTATATGAATATTATGTGGGGATAACCCATGTTGAGAGGTTGAGGTCGTGGTTGTGGCCCTGGGCTTTACCAGGTTACACCATCGTTCGTGGTGTAGGAAGAGTGAAGTGTCTATAGCGGATATCATAGTACAGGCGTTGTTAGTGAGTATCTTTAGAAGAGTTGTTCTCTTCCTAGAATTGGCATTTGGTCAACCCTTGTCCAATAGTGATTGGTGAATTTCTTTTGGGTTATTATTTCTTTGCGGCTGATGGGTTGCTTTGAGAAAGGTTGGTGTGTTTCCCTTGGCTAAATTTGTCTCGTAAAGCAATCATTGTTTTCCCAACCGATGAGTTATTCTTGCAGCTGGTGAACTTGGTTGATTGACAAGTTTTGACCTTTGTATTGGAGTCTTGTCCTTTCCATTGGAAAACTTGATCTATTATTTCGCTTGATGATTTGGATAATGAAAGTTTCCTTTTGCAAGTCCTGTTATGCGTGGAAGCTTTGACTCAAGGTATCTCTTTTGGGTATTTTGAGTGTTGGAGTTGGATGCTTCTCTTTTATGAAAGAAAACGTTAAAACCTTTATCGACGTCTTGTCATGGTTAAGCGAGAGGTTACAATCAAAGAAATTAATGGTTGTTATTTGGGTTATCAAGTTGAGTCTCAGATTGTGGTGCATATTTGATCTTAACTAAGATCCTTGACGGAAGTCGTTTAATTTGATGGTGTCTTGTAGTAGCTCTTGATGAATCTGTGTTTAAGGGTATGGCTATACCCAATTGAACTTAAAGAAGTTATTAATAAGTGTGAGATTTTGATGATTTGGTCTGATCATTAAGATTGTAGGATTTGTTAAATTTATTGGATAATTCGGTGTAATAGGTCTCAATGGATTAATCTATCTATAGTGATGGTTATGTTAAGGATATGTTTGATGTTGCCTTAGAGGATATTAATCCGGCAATTTTCATAAATTGGCTACTTGATTATTATACTTAATTGCTAGATTGAAACATGTATACCAGATTAGATGGATGTGAGGTAGTACCTTGTGAAACCCGGTGGTTGAAGGAGATGATGTTAATAAATCTGTAGTTAAACTCTGAGCATAAAGTGGAATGTTGACTCTGTGTTATAAATGGATATGTAACTGTAAATAGCAGTAGGACTCTATTTTCATATGTGATAAATACAATTGTCAATTGTTAATGATAATTGAAGTGGGTGTTGAGCAAAACTTATGGTTGAATGGATGAATGCATAAGTGGTCTCTTGATAGTGTGCCTTATGTAAATTGTTATTTGATAGTATGATTTTGATGAAAGAGGGTTGTTTCAACCTTGTACTTTGTGTCTCCTTGGGAGAGGTTTACGATGGGATAGTAGGCTATGAGGATTCTCGTTAATAGTGTATTATCTTATTGTTAGTGTGATTGTCGGTAAGGGATCATGAAGATGATATTGAATGTTTTGTATAAAGGATTGGATCGTCACCGATATTGATTAAATGAAAATGCTTCTAGTTTCAAGATTTGCGATCTTTCGCACCTCAGATTAATGTGGTAGCTGAAATTGTTTTGAGCAAAGTGACGCTCGAGAGGTTTTATTAGTTCCTAAGTGGTTTATGTGTTGTGGTCTTGAAATCTCTTCTTGTTGGAGTTGGCATAGTGATGTCAGAATCAACGGAAGTCGCTTTCCTTTGTTAAATGAAAGAGTGAAGTATAAGTATTTGAGATTGAAGTTAAGTTTTGTAACTTGCGTTTATCGATTTTTGCCTAAACTTTCGCTTTGCCGCCAGAGTTTCAATCCCAAAAGCAATGTTTTATGCTCGCTTGAGGTTTGATATTCTCTCGCTAGGGACGTGTGCCCTCATCTATGATCTCATCTTTGTTTTCCGGATCGCTATTTGATTAATTCTCTTGATCGGGTAACTACTGTAAGTAGTAATGTTTTCCGATGTGCTGAAATTTATTTCTATTTGCCACTTCTTCTAAGAAAGGAGTTAACCGAACTGTATTGCAAAGTCTTTTCAGATGTGTTTTGGCAACTAGATAGAGGTGGTCTAGTAGATGTTTTTGTGAACCTTTTGGTGTCAAGTTGTTGGAGAGGCATTGAGTAATAAAACGATTTATTAGAATAGTCTTTGGAGAGAATTTGATTTAAAAAGAATGTTTGCCTTTGGAGCTAACATATTTTGTTGTTGCAACTAGTAGGACCTATAGCGAGATGTGGTCCAAGATTTGGTGTTCATTTTGATAGAACATTAGAAGTAGCAAGTATGGAACCCTTGATTAGTTTATTAGAGTATCGCAATTGGGTACTCGGTAAGATTGTGTAGAGGAATTATGATGCTATAGTCTAATGAGAGTAGCAGTGTAATGAAATCTAATAGTTGTGTTAAACGATGGGATAGTAGGGATTGTTAATTTATTGTCAAATATGACTTGGCCTCAGAGATTAACCCTATGGGAGTTAGACTATCTCTAAAGATAGTGTGGTCAAGAATATATTTATTTATTGATGTTAGTGATTGAGTACGTTTGAATCTTGATCATTCAGTTAAAGTATGGTGAATGGGTATGTTGTGGTCGTGTAGCTGAATTTGATTGATATGGGTTAGAGAAGGTCTAAGGTTGGTGAAATGAATCGCTTTAGGCGGTATTTGATTAGTGAGGAATGTTGTTATTAATAACTGAGGTTATTGTTGAGCTGTGTGAAATTTTAGTAAACGAATTTGAGGATTTCCTATCAATTATACTAGAAATTCAAGGTAGGAGACTTGGAGGTTACATTTGGGGCTTTGCATGTTATGCTAGGACCTTGGAGACCCAATATTATGTGTAGAGGTGGATGAATAGAAGCGAATTTTAAATAGTGTGTTGATCTTTGATGGAATCCTTTGGATGCAGTAAATGAGTGTGTATGTGGTGAATTTCAAGTCGATTATCCATAAAAGATTGAGGTGATGTGATTGTGGATGAAATCTATATTGAGGTGTAATGGGAATTATTTGTCAAAATAATTCCTTTGGTAGAGAAGTTGATCAGAGTATGTTATGGTGGATTGGGAGAGTCTCTCCATATAGATGTGGATTTTGTGTTCAATTCGAGCATAGCTTTGAGATTGCCAAATTAAAAGAAATGAATTAGTGTGTTATGCGATGATTTGGAATCTCAGGGTTTAAGAGAAAGTTGAATTCTTAAAAGAAAGTTTGAGGAAAAGGTTGTATTCTCGGATAATGAAGTATTCTCTTGGTTTTTATCTGAGCTTTGTCTCTATGACAGATGCCAATTATAAATTGAGTTGGTTCTTCTTGGTATGCATGGTTCTTTTCGGTTAAGACAAAGAAAGGAAATGGTTGTTTTGGGGCATGCGAGTGATTTTTGCCTTTGGCTTATGCAGTGTTTATTGGCAAACTGTTTACTTGGAAAGTGGAAGAGTTCCATGATGAATCGTTCGGTTTTGGATTTAACTCTTTTGGTGGGGAGTTGGTAATGCGTGTTTGCGATGAGGATCATTTATTTTCAGTTGGGTTATGTTTTTAAAAGAATTTGTTTAAAACGAGTTCTGTTGTGCGTCCCTAGTTAAAAGAGGTGCTCATCGTTAAAGTGAAGAGATCGAGTGATACAAGGAACAATAGTTCTATGTGTCTTGTGCAGGTCGTGTGGATGATGACATACCTGGAGAGAGTGGGAATGTGTTTGATCAGGATAATCCAACGATGAGTGTTGGCGACGTCTTCCCTGACATGAAAGCATTCAGACTGGCTGTCAGAAAGTATGCAATTAATGAGCAATTTGACATCCACACCATTAAATCTGACAAAACAAGGTTCAGAGGAAGATGCAAGGATGTGTGCTGCCCATGGACAATTAATGCTCATAGCACCAGGAAAGGAGAAACCATCAGGGTACTAACTATGTTTGATAAGTGTAGCTAACTGTCATGTTTGCTATATGATGTTGCTAATTGTCATGTTTGTATTTGCAGGTGACCAAGAAGCCATTTGAACACCCATGTTCATCGACTAGTAGGGTGAAGACCAGTATGGCATCTCAAGGTTGGGTGGTTGACAGGGTTATGGGGACCTTGAGGAAGCACCCACATCTAGGGGCCAAAGAAATCCAAGAGAGGTTGCAGGATGAGTACAAAGTCACTTTGCAATATGAGACAGTGTGGGCTGGTAGGCAGAAGGCAATAGATAGGACATTTGGTTCCTGGGAGGACAGTTTTGAGGAGTTGTATAGATTCAAGGCAGAGATTAATCTTAGGTCACCTGGTAGTATTATTGAGATAGCAAATAGACAGATAGGTGACAAGACATATTTTCATAGATTTTTCATGGCTTTGAAACCATGTCTTGATGGTTTTTGAGAGGTCGATACCATACTTGAGTGTTGACTCAACACTCTGAATGGCAAATGGAATGGACAAATTAGTCTGCAAAGGATCGCCTAGATGGACATAATTGGATGTTCCTGTTGCTTTTGGTTTTATAGAATCTAAGACAACCGATAATCGGACTTGGTTCATGCAAATAGCTTGAAGAAAGCAATATGTAATCCTCCCACCCTTGCTATATGCTCTGATGCTTGTAAAGGTCTAGAAAATGATGTGCAGAATGTATTCCCTGCAGCTGAGCAGAGAGAGTGCTTTAGGCGCCTTATGCAGAACTTTGTGAAGAAATTTTATGGTCCTATTTTTGGTAACATGTACCCAGCTGCTAGGGCATACAGAGCAGACAGATTTGACCATTACATGGGCAGAATGCTTGAAGCAAGTCCTGAGGTTGGAGTCTACTTGAAGAAGCACCATAATTTGTTATGGATGAGGAGCAGATTCTCAAAGGACATCAAATGTGATTACATCAACAACAATCTGGCTGAGAGTTTCAACAGTTGGATTAAAGGGCTGAAGGACTTGCCTGTTGTGGAACTAGTCGACAAGCTAAGAGAAAAGATAATGGAAATGTTTTACAAGAGGAGGAGAATTGGAGAGAGGTTGCAGGGGAAATTTTCCCAGCCATAATACACCAACTCAATATGAAGACTAGGAATTTAGATCATTTGAAGGTGGGTACATCATCACATGAATCTGCAGAGGTAACTGAGGTTGACAACAATCATGAAGTTCACAGACATGTTGTTTACATCCTTGTACATGAGTGCACGTGTGGGGAGTGGCGCTAACAGCAAACCATGCCTCGATGCAATGGCATTTATTACAACCGTAAGAAATGCAAATATGGAGGATATGTACACAATTACTACTTAGTTGCCAAGTTCATAGTCGCTTAGAAGGGGTTGTTCACCAATAACCCAGAAGAACCAAGGCCAAAAGTTGACTTGGGATTTAAGTTGTTTCACCACTTGGGAAGAGATCATCAGAAGACCTCACAAGAGTAGGTTTCCATTATTCCTAGAGAAGGGGAAATCAAGTAGAGCAAGAAGGCAGTGCAAATGCAGCAGGTGTGGGGAGTTTGGCCATCGTGGCCGATTTACTGTAGTCTCAATGCAAACAAAAAAAAGGTAACATCATGAGGCTTTTATACCTTTTGCATTACATGTTTCCTTGTTGCCTTGTGTAACTGCTGTGTACAATAGGAAGAGAACTGCTGTGAACAATAGGAAGAGAAAGGCTACAAAGAAAGGAATTGCAAAGGGTGCGTCTGCTTGTACACCCCGTCAGATTGCAACCAGCAGAGGGTGCGCCTGCTTGTACACCCTCGTCGTGATTGCAGTACCAAGAACTCGAGCAATGTACTCGGTCCCGCTACTAGGAGGTATGGACTTGCATTTTGTCAATATGTATGGACTTGCATTTTGTTAGTATGTATGGGCATCTCACAATGGATGTAATATGTATGCAGGCAGCTAGCACTGACAATGGGAGGAGGTGACAGCCAAGACACTACTCCTAGGAAGAAGTTCGCAACTCCCAGGAAGAAGGTCACTACTAGTCCCAGGAAGAAGTTGACACCAATCAAGAAGAAGAAATGAGCAAAAATAACAATTTGTGTTCTAGACTTGTTTGCATGGACTTGTAGCCATTTCAGAATATTTTGTCAAGATGTTGTGTTCTCGCAGTTTTTTTGCAATGTATGCCTATGGCTAAGAATCGACCATATTTCCTATGTTCTAGACTTGATCTGCGGCAATCATTGTTATGGACTCATCGGATCAGATGCTATGTATGCCAATGAAAAATCAGCATTTGCCACCAGTGTGTTTGTTCTGTGATGAGCATAATGTTTGGAAGAATTTGATGATGCTGATGAATTTGATTCTGAGATAACTCTAGCAATTTCTGATACCTGCTTCTTGTGTACATGATAATCGATTCCTGATACATAGCAATTGACTTTGTCGGATTTCTGTTGCTCTTTATCAATGGTTTTGATGTAGTATCCTCCCTTCGCTGAAGGCCATGGATGGTATCAAAGTTGCTAACGGCCTTGAATGCAAGATATCTTATTTCGGTTAAGAAAGAGGAGACTTTCACCTAGTGGAGATGTTGTTGACAAGTCACCTGTTTTAAAAATATATGCTGCAAAAGTGCAGCGCTTCCATAGATTTCTATCCAAACCTTAGGGTCATCGACAAAATACTGGTAATTCTACTATGTTCCAAACATCTTTGTATGAATCACTTTTTAGACTAAATGTAGCATCTTAGCATGTTTGCCTCGTCAGATCACTTTCTTTCCCCGTCACTATGGTTATTTGCATAGTAGCATCCAAAGATCTTTGTGTGAAATGTACATCTTTTCGACTAGTGCTAGGAAATCAAGACTTTAGTTGTCAATATTACCTAGCATGATTTAGAAGTATCACATTGTCTTCCGTAAAAGGGCCCCGCAGAAAATGCACATCCCAGTTATTCGTGCACAAGCTCGTATGACCTTATGCCTTCACAGCTTGCTATCTTCGCATCACCGATCCGACATTCGATATTAACACACATATACAAAAGAGATAAGAGTCATCATGTCACATATGTTATGATCCACATAATGCTTGCCATTTTCAACAGATGAAATTACACATGATGTTCACTTTTGCAAACAAAATGATCACCACCTTGTCGACACTAAGCAACTAAAATGCCTCAACTAAGATCAAGACATATTACACATCAAGTTGAGTTTCCATTTCAAGACAAAATGCGACTACTACTAGGTACAAGTGATAAACTACTTCCCCGATACAACAATTACAGCCATTACAACTAAACCAACGACCAACAAGTTGAGAGCACCAATTGTAATAGAAACTCTCCCTTGCTTCAATACCTTGTACATGGTGGCATCGGTGTTACCATTGAAAGCCTTTAACTCATGAGCTCTACTTTCATGGCCTCAAAATCACCAGAGTAGATGTGGCTTCAAGTAAGTCTAGAATTGCATCTTCTGGGAAGTGATGTCCTCTTGAATCACCCCTTCTTGGTCGAAAATCCACATATTCTTCGGTCCACATGAAGAAGGAGCAAGTCTTTTGCTCCTACGACAAACCAAATAGCAAAGGATCTCAAAATCAAATGAAGCAACCCTCCCAACTTGAAACCCAAATTGAGCAAGGACTACTTACGCTCTATTTGGTTCATAGGACACTTGTAAAATATCTTCCCAAGATTTGCACCCTTCCCGCAAGTGAGTTCGAGCAAGGCGGCCTTCTTGCGCTCGGGCACTCCACAAGGGGAAGTCCGGTGTCACCCCGAAGAGAATGCGTAGACAAGTTTACCATCGAAGAACCTGTGAAGTGTACCTAGAACCATCCTTCAACGCTCGAGGAATCGCCGATCGCGACATGCCGCCCTTGCTAAGGCCAACCTGCAGCAATTGCTATGCTAAACCCTAAAGGGGATTGGGAGCAATGGGGGGAGAAGGGGGAAATGGATGAACCCTAGAGGCCGAATCGCCGGTCACGAAGAACAGAGAAGGGAGTGTTGGCACGCACCAGGAAGTGGAAGAGGAGGAGGATAGCAAGCGCGGCGATGGCGTCGAGGGCTCCCGCGGCGGCGAGCAGGTTGGCCTTCAAGAACTTCATCTCCCCCTGATTATGAGTCGAAGCCTCATGAAGTCGTTTTATTTCAACTGCTTGCTTTGAAAAGAATAAGACTAGTCTGATAAAATGACCTCGAAAGGAAAATAAAACTAATCATAGGTAAAGTTTTGCTTACCAACTAGTCGAGAATCCAACTTCTTGACCTCCTCGTGGTGAGAGGCAGTGCTCTTTAAACAGCGCTCCTCCCACGATTGAACATCTTGATCTTTTTCTTTGGCGATGAGGGTAATCCTGTTAAGAACCAAGGTCTTTTCTTTGACCCCGGTTTCAAGCTTCCCCACTTTGACCTCTTTTTCTGAAAAAGAATAAGAGTTAGAAAAAGAAAAGAAGGTCGTAAGTGGTTTTAAGTTTAGCACTTACCGTTTATTTGTCCCTGCAACCTCTGGATTGCAGAGTTTGCCTCCTGAAGCTTATTCAAGAGGTCTTTATTCTTCTCATTTAGCTTTTTCATTCAGCTTTCTCAAAGTCGAGCAAATCAGCTAAGGATTTCTCATCGCTCTTAAACCTACAGAGAAAAAGAGTAGACATCAGCATAAAACAAGCGGTCGTAAGTTCTTCTACGGTCGAAGACTTGTTGTAAGTTTTTCTACGACAGCACCCTGGTCGTAAGTCCTCCTACGATCAGAACCTGGTCATAAGTACTCCTACGATCAGAACCTAGTCGTAAGTTTTTTCTACGACAAAACCTAGTTGTAAGTTTTTATACGATAGTACCTGATCGTAAGTTTTCCTACGACCGGTACCTAGTCGTAAGTTCTTCTACGACAATCCCCGTAAGTACTGTATGAGTGGTCGAAAGAAAAAATGACTACGAATACCAGTTACTTACCATCTCTCTGCTTACTCACAGAGTGTCGCCTTCTCCTATCGGAGCTGAACAAGCTGTCTGTTGTATTCAACAACAGTGATAATTTGCTCTAAGGCTTTCTGCATGACGAAAGATAGTAAGAGGCGAGAAAAGACATATATGTGAATACTGAACATCAGGTACTTACATTCATGGTCGTTCGAGCAAACGAAGATACTACCATCGTAGGGTTCTTCAACTCGTCGATCTCCTGAACTCGATCCCACCATACCTTTTCGAGATGCTCGTCGTCGAAAACATCCCCCCTATTGGAAATATCCTTAGGGTGAGAAACGTGAGCGCGAGATCTGAACACGCGAGATCCTACGACGGTAGCAGGAACGAAGAATCCGAAGGAATGGTCGAAGAATTCGGACCCTTCTTCTTCTTCGGTTGTAGCGGTATCAGAAGCTTGACCTTGGGGGTTGGGAGGATCATCCACGATGATTTCCTTCCTAGCGTGGTGATCGAGTGCTTTACCCCAGGGCCGGATGCCCCCACCGCTACCTCTGCCATTTTCGCTTTTGGCTCCATGACCACCTCAGTGGTCGTAGCCGCTTCAGCAAAAACGACACCTTCCACCACTCGGACGGTGGACGATCCTTTGATCACCGCCACTGTCATTTCTCCAACTGTCGGAGAGATGGCAGTGGGTTCCTCGATAGGAACATCCTTGATGGCTAAAGGAGCCGGGCTAAGATCATAAAAAAGGGAAACACGTTAGATGATAAAAAGTAAAAGGTAAATGATGTTCTTACACTTTTGTCTTTCTACATACCTTCGTGTGCCAGATTTGATCTTGAATTTGGAAGAAACCTTCCCTAAGGAAGATTTTTTTGACTTCTTCTCAACTACGTCTGGTCGAGACTCGAGTTGTGGGATGGCCACGACCACGTCTGGTCGTGGATCTTAAATGAGCACAACTTCTCCTAGAGCCTCCTGGCTCTTCGGATGGTCGAGACCTGTCTCGACCACCTCAAGGGCAAGATCGCCTCGATCAGTAGGTATCTTTGGCGATCGCTTTTTTTTTTTTCAAAAGACATAAAACTCTTCCAGCTTCTCCTTTTCTAGTCGCTGACAAAGCTACTGGAGGCGTAAATCGCGAAAGTCTTATTGTCATAACAGAAGGGTACCTTGATCTTGGGGGCTCTGGGCTTGAGAGCATTGATATTCGCTTCGATCTCCCTTGCCTCCTCTGCAGCAGTCATATCTGTAGCAAATTTTGCAAAGGGCACAGACGAAGTAGCGGTGCTCGAACTTGCGCCTCCCTTGTCGGCGACTTGAACGAGATGACGCCTCTTGGCCGGGGGAGAATCAAACTGCTCTACTGCCATGCCAACAACCATTAGAACGACCTCTTCATCGTCCTGACGGTTTTCCATGCCTACTTTCTGCAAGAATCAGAAAGAAAGATATTACAAAGCGGTCGTAAGTTTTTCTACGACCATCGTCTTGTTGTAAGTTTTTCTACGACAACCCCCTGATCGTAAGCTTTTCTACGACCAGTACCTGGTCGTAAGTTCTTATACGACTACAAGTTCCTAAAGATGAAATCAATTCTTGAGTACCTTTAGGCGCTCTATCTTGTCCTCTACTGGCAGGTCTGCCAAAATCTGAGGAGCCACCATGTTCGGTGGCAGGGATTTCTCACAAATAAGCTTGACCCGAGTGTCAATCCCCTCTTGCGAGAGGTCTACAAGAGCAAGTAAACTTTCAATAAGCCAAGTCTAAAATTAACAGAAAGAAGGTTAAGACTGGGAGTTTACTTATCCTCGTAGTCTCTGGTTGGGTCCTGCAGCCCCGAATACCTCCACATAGGATGAGCCCTCTTCTTCAGAGGGCTATTACGTCACGTGATGAAATCCTTCACTACGTGCCATCTAGTAAGGCCCTCTTCCTTCAAATTTTTGATGGCTTGAATGAAGGGGGCAATCCGACTAAGATCCTTCAGAGTCGAATCCCAAGTAGAGATCTTCTCGGTCGGCTTTCCAACAAAGGAGAGGCTGTCCTCATTGGTTATCTCTCAATAGAACCACCTCTTCTTCCATCTCAGCCACGACGACTGGGTGAACATCTGAATGTACTCCTTCGACTTCCCGTCGTGGAGCTTCAGACTACAACTACCAAGGACTCCACCACCGTCTTTCCATAGAAGCATCGAACAATTCTAAGTCGACCTAATCCCTGTAGGCCTCAAGACAAGTACACGAACACGCCAACATCGTGATAGAATTGGGAACAAGGTTCACCAACTCCACATCGAAGTGTTCGAGTACAAGGGTGAGGAAAGGGTGAGCGAGCAATCGAAGGCCACACTCACAGAACGCCTAGAAGACAAGGATTTGTCCAATCTCCCCCGACGGCCAACGTTGCCCAGCAACCTCGATCCTCTTCATGAATTGGCTCGTTGGGATCTTCTCGGCGGCGACCAAAGCTTTAATCTTGGTCGCATCCATCTCCGATTCTGCCCACTGGGAAGTGGCTCTGGCCATCTCTCTCAAAGGTGGGAGATTTGGATTTGGAAAGATTTCAAGAGAACGCTCAATTTGGTTGACGGTGGAGAGTGCAAGAACTTGAAGAGCAATATGAGCGATTTGGGGAAAGGTAAAAAGCCTAAGCCTCACCCACGATAAGTATTTATAACCGCATGCCTAAGTTAAAGACGTGGCGACTCCAATTGCTGCCATCGCTTCAGAATCGCTTCCAACAGCATGTGTCTGTGAGAGTCGATTGAGATTCTTAAATTTGTCTGCTCGAGAAAACCGAGTTTGTCTTCACACCTCAAGCGAAATTACCTTCTTGACCAAGTTTTCTTCTGGTCAAAAGCAACAAAGTAGGAAAGAATTTGCTTCCGACTACAGTACGGCGACTACTATGTGATCGTAAGATCTCCTACGACCACCTTGTAAGTCGTAAGTCTCTCTACAACCTTCTTGACCAAGTTAATTTTTGGTCAAATGAAACACCAATCGAAGAGTTTTTCCTTCGACCACTTTTCTATGACCATCTACTGGTCGTAAGATCATCTGCTACTCCTTTCCCAAGTAAATTATTTTCACTTGAAGCTAGGGGGGCTAGATGACGAGGATATAATAATCATCATTTAATTATTTATCTGTAATTCATATTATGGATAATAATGACATCATATGGTTCTTGAGTATACCCCTTAATATTCATAAAGGAGAAGCTGGAGGTCGTAAGTGCTTCTACGACCACTCCATAGTTGTAAGTCCTTCTAGGACTACCCCATAGTCGTAAGTCTTTCTACAACTATGTCTTGATCGTAAGCTCTCCTACGATCAGTTTATGGTCGTAAGCTATTCTACGACCACCACTTGGTCATAAGCTCTTCTACGACTAGTCTCTAGTCAATGTGGCTTACAAATATGTGAGCCTAATAACCAGGGAATCTTCTGCACCACATTTAAAGATATGGGCAGTAAACTACGCTGTTATTCTCTAAAATAATGGCACGAATCAACTCTCTGTCATGGTGATAACTGCCTCGCGACGTGGGAACGTTACTACTCCCACAATAATCTCTAGTAACGGCTCCATAATCTGAAGCATTAAGGCACCCTTTGGACTAGAAGAACATCAGCACACTTCGAGTACTATAAAAGGCAGAATCATTAGAGAAGGAAGGGGGGAGGAACCAAGAGCACAAGACGCCTCATTCTAGTCTTTCTCTTGAACTTGTAATCCAGCATACTCAATACATACACACAGGAGTAGAGTTGTTATTCTCCCTAGGAGAAGGCCCGAACCTGTATAAAAATCCCCGTGTCACCTCTCTCTGTGTGATTTGAGTCTTGGAGACCCCCCGAATCAAACAATCTTTACGTAAGTTCGGTTCTAAAACACCGACAGCCCCCATTGCACCCTATCTAGCCATAAATCCCTGTAGTTCATCTCCAAGACATAGGAGTGAAACTTTGCACTCCACGTACCGAAAATGTGTTGCATGTCATAGTACTCGGAGATATACGGCGCATACATCTGTCTCATTTGCGTACACGCCTTGTACACAAGCGAGGATTGCTTGTGCAAGAGTCTCGGTTTATTACAGGTGCATATAGCTACATCACCTAGGGTGCATGCATGTTTCCTTTCCCCCTGGCATGACTGTTGACGCATGGGGCATGGGCGACGACGGAGTGATTAACTCGACCGGGGCAGGTAAGAATGATGCAGGCGAGGGCATGGGGAAACCATCGGCGTGGGTCACAACTGGTGGGTGGAGTGGGTGGCTGGTGCGCTAGCACAAGTGCGTGGGCAGAGCTAGCGCTAGCACTACACCGTGCACGTGGAGGAAGGAGCCTGCAAGTGGGGCCGGACTGTCAGCGAGAGGAGGGAGAACCTGGGTTGCCGCCACATAAAAGGAGAGGAGGAGGGTAGCCGACCCTAGCCCTGCCCTTGCCTCACCTCCCCAAAACCCTAGCCGTGCACCTCCTCCCTGCTGCCCTAGCACCGCCTCTTCCCTGTTTCCAAGCGCCACCGCCACGCTTTGCCGCATCGCCGCTATTGTTTGTCAGGCATGAGCCGCCATCACGCTAGATTGGAGAGGATGGAGGGCAAGGAATAAAGAAAGAAGAAGGAAGGCAGAGAAGAAGGAAAGGCAAGGAAAGAAGAAGGCATCATGCATGTTGGTGTTGCTGCTGCCGTGGTTACTGCCGAGGCAAGAAGGAAGCAAGGAAGAGGAAGGAGAAGAAGAGGAACCATTAGGGTTTCTTGATCCAACCTTGATCGTAGTTCGATTTCGAGGGGTGACGATATGGAAATCCTTTTCATACCATTAGGTTGATGTTTAATCAAATGTTAGAGTTGATTGATCATGGGAATTGATTAATTGGTGATACCCTGTTTCGGTTAGTTGTGCTACAGAACCTTGTGGGGGAGTTTTGGGGTATCTGCGTCCTGATTCATAACTTTACCATGTTAGTAAAGTTGTAGGTAATTATTGAATCTTTCCGAAGAGTGCAAGATCACTGGATTGGGTTAAGCGGTGTGAAAGTTATTGCTTCTAGAGCGTTGCTATCCAGAATTTCATCGCCATTAACAACTTTCATGTAGATTGATTCGTGCAGTAAATGATCAAATTAAATTATGGTCATAAATAGGTTTAGTTATATAATTCTCCATAGTTTTTAGAAGTGGTATGGTTAGTTATCTTTCATGTGGTAGAAAATAGATATGAAATTGTTAACCTTGTTCTGTAATATTCTAGATTAACCTTCAGGGTTAAAAAGGGAGATTTAGATGACGTAATCAGAGAATTTTCACAACTAGGAAAGTGTAGAAATTTGGTGTAGAATCCCAAAAAAATATAGAGTTTGCTATGTTTGGATTCCAGAAGTTATAGATATTTGATCATCGGGACAGCCGGTGTGTTGTCCAGTGAAGAGGGGTTAATTGTGTTGGGTTTGCGCGTAGGAGCGATGTTGAGTTATTTGATGTTCATGTACTGTTGTTGCATGTTTTTAGGTGGATTGTTGGTTTTGTCTGTGAAGTGTTGCTTCGAGTTCGGTGCGGCCTTTGCATCGTTCTGACTTTCGTGGTTAAAAGACAAGTGAATGGTAGAGCGGTAGACATCTGTTTGTTTGCCACTTGTCTTTACAATTAAATTATCATGACATTTATTCATTATTTATTTATACTTATTCAAATGCCATGATAACAATGATGACATGATATGGTCATGACATGGTAATGTTGATAATGGATCATGTTGATGGATAATGGAAAAGATGCTGCATCATTTGCATTTATCATGACAGGATTATATAAGCCAGGTCGGTAAGAAAGTCATGTAGCTATTCTGGTGAGATCAATCGATGAGTAATGTTACATGGCTAGTCCGGGGAGCTCTAGCTAAAATTCTACAGACGTAGGGACTCCACAGGAGTGGAGGATAGAGTGGTTCACTGACGGGTGATCACTCCGCTATACCGGCATCAGCTGATGGAGTTGCATGTGGACATGGAGCATAATCATGCATTATATACACGAAAAGATGATGATGTTAAATTAATACTTGAAAGATGTTTAAGTTATTTGAGAATGTGAATGATGATGATAATGATCTAACTGAATGATAAGTATAGGACCCAAAAGGTGACTAGAGGAGGGTGAATAGGAGCATGAACACTTTTTCTCCTAACTTGGATTCAACATGAATTTCACTCCAATAACTATGAAAGCTATGAAGATCAATATACAAGCACGGTGGAAGACTTGTGTAGAATCCAATTAACACCCCAAAGCAAAACCATCAAAACCACACAACATACAGAGTCGAGCGGTCGACCGGGCGATACATCAAGCGGTTTGATCGTGCAAGAAGACCTGGCTCCGATCGGCAGATCAAGGCCTCGATCACTGGGTCTAGAACAAAGAAAAATGTACCGATGCTAAAAACACAATTTGGTCTAACTTTTGATCTACGGTTCCAAACTTGACCAAACTTGAGACACACATTCCTCAGGATATCAGGAACCTATTTCAAGCAACGATTGTCAAGATCTTTGCCAAAGTTCTAACCTTTTTCCGTTTGATTGAAGGTGGCTTCAAAACTGGGCAAAAACGAAAACTTAATGCAAACACTTGCTCGTGGGTGATTGATGATCAAGATGATCCTAGATGTATTCCCACATATCACAACAAGCTAGATAGGGGCAAGAAACCAACAGAAAATCAAAGAATCAAAGAAAGCCCCAAAATCACAAAATAGATAGCAAGAACACAAAGAGACTCACCTTTGAAGAATCTTGCATAGATTGAAATAAAATTATTGAGGGGACAGCCACTCCATCCAGGAGGACAAGAGCTCAATCCATGAGTACACAAGGAATCCAAAACTCTTTAGAACCCTAAACCTCCAATTTCCTCTCTAAGGCCCTAAAACCAAAACTAGGGTTTAGAATGAACAAAAGGATTGAGGGGGTGCAGCCACCTCCCTCCTCTATTTATAGTGGGGGCTAATTCTTCTAGAAGAGTTTCTCTATTGGGCATCTGTTAAGCCCTACACACAAATGGGTTTAACTCATGCACGCATTTTAAAGCACCGTCTTCATCCCCTCTTGACCTAATCCGCTTCTCCTTGCACCGTCTTGCGCCGCGGGTTGGCAAAAGATCACCAAGGTGGTTTTTAGATGAAATTACTAAAATACCCCTTCTCGATCTTTTTGCAAATACTGAGTCCCATCTTCGTGAAGCACTTTCATGCTTCGCCACGTGTAGGTTGATCAACGGCTCTTATCATGTCGACAAGTCTCTCCGGTCTGGCTTCCACCAAAACCTCCATGGCACTTGCACCGACCCCCGCGCCGCTTGATCTAACCCGTCGCACCGAACTGCCCGTTCGGTCATCCTTATCCATTCAGTGCCATGCTTGAGTCCATTGACCTCACCCGGCATCCTCGATCGTTCTGAATCTTAGCTCTCCAAGCTTAGTCCCGATCATCCTCGCCGTTGACCGTTGTTGATCACCAAGCAACCTGCACAGCAATAGACAAAGAAATCATTTCCGGGAACAAGTTCTTCACAACTTAACCCACGTTAGTGAAAACATGCATCATGCAACACATATGCACTAAAGTCTATGATCTTGACCTAACGAACAAACATCGCCGCGACAAAGGACGACGAGCCAGAACACAATCGGTCAGACCGCCACTTCAAGGCCTGTCTGACCGTCCCATGGCCCGTCTGACTGCCACCTGAAAGCCGGTCTGACCGCCCCCGGGGACTTAGCCAAAATTCCACCCTAGAAAACCGAAACTCCTCTGGAAATTTCAAATGAATATAACTTTTGCCTGGAAGCTCCAAAAAATATGAGACCAAGTGCGGTAGAATCTCCTCTCTTGCCTACACCCTCTATTTTTGGCCCAGCTCCAAACTCCAAAATCTTTTTATGGCCGGTCTGACTAATTTCGAAAGGCCGGTCTGACCACCACTCATGACCGGTCAGACCGCCACTAGCCTGACAGCAGTTTGAGCTTCGCCGAAAACACGTGATTCGACAAACCTTCAACGTTATTGCCAATTATATCATCATCCTAAGATTGTGAGCATATCCCTATGATATCCACAATCTCTCCCTTGATGAACACATTGGCAATCTTTTCAAAAACACAAATTGGAGGTTTGAAATTATAAATACTCCCGTTTTCGCGCAAAGGCACAACTTGGTCCAAATAAAAGAGAAAGCAATAGAAATAACCAAGTTGGCTTCAGAATAGCATAGGCAAGTGAGATAAGGCAAAATAAAGCAAGAAAGCTTCAAATTCCAGAAAGAAGTCAAAATTCTCACTTAAGGTCCATGTGAAAGAATAATTGTTCAAATTGACCTTTGATCATTGTGAGGATACAAGAATTGCAATTCAAGTTCAGAAATAGCAATAAGATCAAAAGAATGCAAATTAAAAGCTCCACCTCACTATGATCATCATTTTTTCAAGAAAATTTCAATTTCTCTATTTTTCTCCAAAAAGGCTCTAGAACACAACATGTTTACCAATCTTTCTCCCCCTTTGATAATGGATTCATCAAGGTGCATGGAAGAAGATAGAGCATGAATAAGATGGAATGGCTGTAATTTATTCATTTTTAGCAAAGGGAGACATGAAAATTGTGGATATCATGGGGATATGCCCATGATCTTAGGATGATGAAACAATTGGCAATGTTGCTTTTGGTTTGAAGTTTCACGCGTTTTCGGCAAAGTTAAAAGGCTTGTATTTAGTCTTTTTGGGATTTTGGCTTTGGGATAGATTGAGTTCATAGGCTATAGTGCATATGTGTTGTATGATGCATGTTTTCACTAACGTGGGTCAAGTTGTGAAGAACTTGTTCTTGGATTCGTGTTTGCTTGTCTATTGTCATGCGTGTGGCTTGCGTGTCAACGATAATAACGGCGAGGAGGATCGACTAAGCTTGGAGAGCCGAGGTCCGAACGATCAAGGATGCCGGCGAGGTCGAGGACTCAAGCATGGCGCAGAATGGATAAGGATGACCGAATCGGGCGGCGGCGATCGTTGGATCAAGCGGCGCGAGTCGCTGTAAGTGCTCGCAGCCGTGGGATCCAGACGGAGAGACTTGACGACATGGAGCCGTTGATCAACCCACACGCATGGCGGCAAAGAAGTGCCAGCGCAGATGGACTCGGTCTTTGGAGAAGGATCGAGAAGGGGTATTTTGGTAATTTTACCAAATACCATCTTGGTGACCTTTTGGTTAAACCATGGCGCGACACAGAAAGGAAGTGGTTTAAGTCAAGAGAAGTGAAGACGGCGTTTTAATTTATGTATGCAGGTGTTCCGTTGTTGTTGGGCCTTAACGAAGCCCATTAGGTAAATCTTCTAGAAGGTCTTTAGGTTAGAGGCTGCCCTATAAAAAGAGAGAGATGGAATATTCTTGGTGTGCTGCTTTGGGGTTGGCGTGCTCAGAGTCTTGGAGAAAAGCAGAGCCATGACCTCTCGTCCTATACGTAAATACGAGATATAGAGTCAAGCAATTTTGTAAGCGCCCTTTGTGCCTGAAAAATCGGAGGTCTGGGCGGAGGATGTAATGATTGCAGTTTTTGCTTCTTGCATATGAGTAAAATGTCTTGTTATTTCATTGTGTTGAGATCTGGTGGTTTGCTGCTTGAGCTTTGTTTCTTTTTGGGTGCTGTCTCTCTTGCGTGAGATTTGCTCTGGTCGGTTTGATGTTGAACCTGTTTCAAGATTTCCTTTTTGGCTGCTTTCCATTGATGCGTCCGTGAGAAAAAATTGGAGTTCTTGGAGGCGCCCTACATCCCGCAGAATCCGGAGCCTGGGGCTGCCTTTGGAGAAATCTGGATTCCCATCGTTTGGATCTGCCATCTATGATGCGACCGAGTCTTTGATTGATGCAGCTGTTCCCTGTGCGTGAGCGTCCTGATTTTACCTTGGCTACGGCTTGTCTCCTCGCAGAAATGAGAGCGCTCGGCGGCTATAGCTAGTATGGTGGTCACATCGATTTGTAAATCATCAATTCCTTGCTTTGAGTTCAGTTGTTTTTTATTCACTTGGATTAGTTCCATTTCTGTTGGCTTTTGTGTGGTCTTGAAGCTTGTGACCGATCTGTTTAGCTTTTATTTGACTGCCATCAATCAATCCACAACTTGCTTGTTCTCCTGGAAAGATCGGTGCTTAGGCGGGGGCTCTTGATGCTCTAATCTGTAGTGCGCTAGGACAGCCCGCAGAAACCGGATCAGAGAATTTGGCTTGCGGCGTCAGCTGCAGCTTTTGCTTGGCCTTCGACTATTCTTCTTGTGTGGTTTTTGGTCCTGCAAGATACGGAGCTTTGTGTGGCGAAACCAGCGCCCGGGCGGAGAAAAAAAAAACCTTGGCGGCGGCCTGGCATCTGAGAGCTCCCGAAAAATCGCTTAGCAGCCTGGGAGCGCCCGAGAAAAGCAGAGCTGTGGCAGTGTGCCTGTAGAGAGCCCTGCAATAGCGTGACGCTATTGGGCGGCTTGAAGCTGCATCGGCCGGCATCTTTTTGTTCCTGCGAGCGAGAGAGAGAGAGAGATCAAAAACTATTTGACGAAATCATGCGTAGGTCTTTATTCTCTGTCAATTCACTGCATCTTTGTCTCCATTCTTGGCTGCCATCTGTGGAATATTTTATTGCTTTGAATGTCGTTTCTCTGTTCGTGTATGTCGGATCTGTGAGGCTGATTCGGTTTTTATAAAAGCAAAGAATGGCGGCGCTTTTGTGTTTTGATTAGTAGTTCACCGCCTATCAATGATGTGAATTGGATCGATGTCTGTGCATGTGCATTCGGTTTTGTTTCTTTGGCTGTCTAGTGTCTGTTATTGATAGCCTTGTGACTGGAGCCTTCAGTTTTGATAAGAGTCAAGGTGTTTGTGAGATATGCTTGTCACTGCCAGACCGGGAGAATCCGAGGACGTTGATGAAAACTGTGGAGAGCCCTCAAAAATCGGTTCCCTTGTGGCGCTGCTTGCGCCTAGTGTCGTTTCGTTTCATCTCAGATTTACAAAGAAGCTAGTTAGTCCTTACACATCTTCTTGTGCGGTCATGCGAGATGTTTTTAGTCTTGTGTTGAGGTTTGATCGATTCAACACAAGTCATCCGCGTGCTCAGATACGATCTTCATAGCTTTTATAGCTATTGGAGGAAAGTAGTGTTGAGTTCGATCGAAATGAAAAATAGAGAAAGCGTCTATTCACCCCCCCCTCTAGTCGCCTTTCTGGTCCTACAAAAATTATCCAAGAGGACTCTACAAGCATTACACCAAGCCATATTATGTGAAGTAGCTATTTCATATCATGGCAAAACAGATGTAACAAAGCTAAAGCCACAAGAGCAATAAATTGAAATAAAAGGAAAGTTTAGCATGACAAGGTGCACAAGATCATAGTTTAGCTAAAGGTATCCAAAAATGAGTCAAGCCATATCAATAAACTAAATGGAACCAAGAAGCTATAAATGAGCCAATGTAGAGCGCTTTGAGTTCAAAGATGAATTAATTTGTTCAAGCACTTGGAATTAAGCATACTTAGCATATTTAGCACTTGCTAAAATGGATCTTTGGTTTTATCTTAGCAAAACAAGTCCTGGACTAGGAGCCATCCACAACTGCCTCATAAGCTTCAACAAGTTTTCACAATTTGTTTTCTTAGCCTTGTGCTAGATCTCAGGCCGTGCCGCGACCATCCCAAGCAATAAGCTTAAGAGAGTGGTCTAGGTCATCCAAAACTCCCCCTGAGTTCATGCCTAGTGCAATGGCAAGCCGTCTCATGAGAAAGAATTGGTGAGATCAGTTTTTTCGCATAGAAAAAAAATCATTTTTCATTCGCTTGACTTATGAACTAGCATAACTCAATCTAAAACTCAAATTAGGTTCAAGACTCAATTTAGCCTATTTGATATGGCATAAATCATAAGAGGATCACTATGGCACAACTAGTCACAAGATCTAACAAGTTATGTTTTAATTCAAATTTTCTCACAATTAAAAGAGCTAGCATGGCAAAAGCTAAGCTACACATGAAAAGCTATGATAAATCTAGCAAACTAGCACAAGACATGACAAGGTATAAGGCATGAAAGCAAGTCACACAAGGATAATAATTAAGGCTCCGTGAACTTATATTACAATGCAAGTTGCTGATTTTAAAATGCAATATGGTACAATGGATGCAAAAGAGCCAACTCCCCCTCAAAACAGGCCAAGAGGACTAAAAAACCCCAACACTCCCTGTAAAGAAGCAAAACGAGAAGAATCAAGAGCCTTAGTGAAAATATCTGCAACCTGATGCTCTGACTCTACAAAGTGAAGCACAACATCACCCTTCTCTACATGGTCTCTAAGAAAATGATATCTAATGTCAATGTGCTTGGCCCTAGAGTGTTGCACTGGGTTTTTGGTAATGTTTATGGCACTAGTGTTATCACAGAAGAGAGGAACACTATCCAAAGACAACCCATAGTCCCGTAGAGTAGATAAGATCCAAAGAACCTGAGAGCAACCATCGGTCAAGAATTACATACTCGCCTCTAAGAAGGATTGTGCAACAGAGGACTGCTTCCTAGGAGAACAAGAGATGAGAGATGTGCCTAAGAAATGACAAGTGCCAGAAGTACTCTTCCTATCCACTCTACACCCCGTAAAATCAGCATCAGAAAAAGCCCGAATGGAGAGAGCAGAATCAGAAGAATACCAGAGTCCAAAATCAAGAGTGTCCTGGAGGTACCTAAAGATGCGACGCACTACTCGATGATGTGAGGCACGAGGGGAAGCCTAAAATCGAGCGCACAGACACACAACAAATTGTATGTCCGACCTCCATGCCGTGAGGTGGAGGAGAGAGCCGATCATGCTACGGTGCTCCTTCTGGTCCACGGGCTCTCCATCCTCATCAGGATCCAGCACGGTAGAAGTGGCAATGGGAGTAGACATTGACTTGTTGCTTCCCATGTCGAAGCGCTGAAGAAGGTCCTTTGTGTACTTGCTTTGATGAATGAAGGTACCTTCTTTCAATTGCTTGACTTGAAGGCCAAGGAAGAAATTCAGCTCGCCCATCATACTCATTTCGAATTCCCTGCTCATAGAATATGAAAATCTGGATACCAAAGTATGAGAAGAACCACCGAATATGATGTCATCCACATAAATCTGAACCAGTAAAAAGTCACTGCCATGCCTGAGAGTGAACAAGGTTTTATCTACCATTCCCATTTTGAACTCATTCTTAATCAAGAAGCTCTTAAGCCTATCATACCAAGCTCTAGCTAGGGGCTTGCTTCAGTCCATACAAGGCTTTAGAGAGCTTAAACACATGGTTTGGGAACTTGTGATTTTCAAAATCGAGAGGTTGCTTGACATAGACCTCCTCTTTTATGAAACCATTAAGGAAGGCACTCTTGACATCCATTTGAAAAAGCTTAAAGCCCTTAGAAGACGCAAAAGCTAGCAAAATACGAATGGCTTCTAATCTAGCTACGGGAGCAAAGGTCTCTTCAAAGTCTAAGCCTTCTACCTAGTAATAACCTTGAGCTAGTAGCCTAGCCTTGTTGCGAACTACCAACCCATCCTCACTTTTCTTATTTTTGAAAATCCATTTTGTTCCAATTATATTGTGATTAGATGGAGGTTCAACTAAGGTCCAGACTTGGTTTCTTTCAAAATTTTCAAGTTCTTCGTGCATGGCATTAACCCAAGAGGAATCAGATAAAGCATGGGTGACATCTTGGGGTTCAAAAGATGCAACAAAAGTAGAATGTGCATGAGAATCTGAAGAGATAAACCTGGAGCGAGTAACTCGCTCATGGAGATCCCCAATCATCTGCTCTAGTGGGTGTTGTCGCTGAATATGAAGATGAGGTCGTGGTGCAGATGTGGCCTCTACCTCATGGGCTGTGGAGGTAGGAGCAGAGACACTCGAAGCGTCGGTGAAGGTGGGAAGAGGCTACTCTCCTGAAGCTGGAGAAGTAGAAGCAGGCTCTCCAACCATCTCAGAAGTGCCTAAAGGATGGATTGGGTCCTCATCCTCAGAGTCGTCATCGACGAAGATACTCTCTCGATCACCAACGACCTGTGTACCTGCACCATCAGGTCTAGTACCAAGACTAGCCTCATCAAAAGTAACTTCATAAGTCTCAACAATTTTGTTAGTATCCAAATTAAATACACGATAGACACGAGAATGAACAGGATAACCAAGGAAAATACCATCATAACATCTCGATTCAAATTTATCCAAGTTGCCATGTTTAAGAATGAAGCACTTGCAACCAAAAATCTTGAAATGAGAGACCCTAGGCCTATGACCAAATCTAAGCTCAAAGGAAGTCTTGCCTAAGACAGATCTCAAGAACACCCTATTGGACACATAGCAAGTAGTAGAGATCGCCTCAGCCCAAAATCTCCTAGGTGTGCTGTGCTCATCTAGCATGGTCCTAGCCATCTCTACAAGGGTTCTGTTCTTCCTTTCTACAACCCCATTCTGCTGGGGAACTCTAGGTGAGGAGAACTGGTGCTCAAGTCCTCTCTCAGTGCAGAATGTGGCAACAGAAGAGTTCTTAAATTCTGTGCCATTGTCACTCCTAATGGTTCTCAAAGCTCTAGGAAGGTCAACTGCTAGTCTAAGGAACAACTCTCTAAAACAGCCAAATGCCTCATCCTTAGAAATCAGAAAATATACCGATGAATACTTGGAGAAGTCATCCACAATGACGAGCACATACCACTTCCCTCCTGCAGACTGAACTATAGAAGGGTCAACCGTGTCTAAGTGCAAGAGCTGACCAGGTCCATCAGTCATCACTAAAGAAAGAGGTGGATGAGAAACATAAACCATCTTACCATGTCTACAGGGTGTGCACACAAGGTCTCTAACATTCTTAAGCCTAGGCAAACCTCTAATCAAGTCCTTGCTACTGATCCTGGTCAAATGGTCGAAACCTATATGTCGAAGCCTACGATGTCGTAACACTAAATCATGAGAGTCAGAAGCCACAAGACACCTAGGACTGGAAGTAGAAGAGATACTGAAATTAGCACTAAAGATCATCTCAAACCTAGAGATCCCAAAGGCATGCTCACCCGGGGAGTCTAGAACTCTACACTCACCACTCTTAAACCTCACTTCTAGACCCTCATCAAGAAGCTGAGAAACAGATAGCAGATTATACCTCAGCTTACTTTCCAAAGCGACGTCCTTAAGCATAAAGTTGTTGTTGACGCGCACTATGCCCTTGGTTGTTACGGTCCCAGTAGAAGCATCCCCAAATGTGATCAACTCGTTGTCGGATGCACGTGTGAGGGAGGAGAACCATCTAAAATCTCCAGTCATGTGTCGAGAACACCTAGAGTCAACAAGCCATATGTCCTCCTTCCTCGCACTACGCACTCCACAGGCATGAGCTAGGAACATCTCGTGCCTCAAGATCAAGTTAGTGATAAAAGACTTGGGAATCCAGTACTGAGCCACACGATGTTTGGGAACAACAGTAGAAGCAGCAACAAAATGGTTAGTTGGATAATCATAAGAATGCACACGAGCAACACCTAGACCTCTCCGAATCGACCTACCAAAAGATCGGTACTCCCCTTGTCTAGATGATACCCGTGATCTCTCCTTACGATATCCTAAACCAAAATGCTGTTTAGAGTCACCAAAAGAGTCAAAGAAATCATCTACGAACCTAGACCTATGTCTAGCAGGAAGGACAGGCTGCCTGGCTCTAGAGACAGTAGAAGGTGAAGGAACTCCTCTAATGGACCTCAAAGCACGCATTCTCTCTTTCCTCTCACTCTTAGCTCTACTGTATGTAACTCAACTATGTGGCCATCCTTCTTGCAGAAGATGCAAGGATACTTGACCTTTGAGAGGTCTCGATCAATAATTAGAAGCATCTGTCTTGCAAGAAGGGGTTTGGGCAAAACCTGCAGATCTAAAGACTAACTTAGATGGCTCAGGGGGTTCTACCTCAAACTTGCCACTCTCAACAGCTCTCACAACCTTAGGTAGGTGGTTCTTGGAATACTCTAGGGAATTAAATCCTAGGTCACTCTTCTTTACACTCACCTTAGATTGATCGAGGATCATGTTAAGGTTCTTCTTCCCACTAGAGAATCTCTCAAGAGTCCTTTTGAGATAGTCATTTTCTTTGGCTAGGTCCTTACATGAGGCACACTTATTTGACTTGATTGCCCTATCATACCTTTCCTTATAAAGAGCTGCCTCAACCTTCAAGGCCTCATAAGACACACAAGAGGCATTCCTAATCCTATTCAACTGCTCTTTGAACTTGACTCTAAACGCCTCTTGTATCTCATCTAAATTATACTAAACTTCAGTACAAAAAGCACAAGAATTAGAATCAATTACTTTCTTGGACACAGTCATGGACATGGATTGTTCAATTTTAGATTTCTCTTCTAGAGTCTTGTTTAGAGCATCATTCTCAATTGTGAGTTTGTGACAGCTTTCACATGAAGCAGTTTTAGAATGAAGAACCATTTAAGTCATTTCCTTCATTTTAATCTTACTATCATCACAATGAGAGCAAGTGTGACTAGCATTAAATTTCAGTAATTCTTTAGTAGCAGTATCCAATTTCAATTCGAGCAATGCACAATTTGAGCAAGGTGAAGGAAGAGCATTTATTGAAGTCACATCTAAAGCAATAGCATCCAAACAAACATGACTAGGACTAGATTTGAGAGATTCTAGTTCATCTAGAGCATCTTTAAGTTGATTTACAATGGAGGAATGAGCAGATTTCAGATTGGTCAATTTATCATGCAAGCTAGAGTAAGAATCACAATCATCAGCAGGATTAATGGATTTGAGCCTAACCACTTCTAGGTTCAAGTTGTCAATCATAATATCCTGTCTCTTAATCATTTTGGCTTGCTTTTTCAGATTTTGTTCAGCAACAACCAAAGCACGTTTCATATCATTGAGTGAGGGGCATACCTCGTCTGGATCGTTGTAGGGTTCATCATCATTGGAGGAATCGACGTCGTGGCTGTCCTTGGCCATGAAGCACATGCCGGTGAAGTCTTGAACCTTATTCTTGCCATGGGAATCATCCTCGTCGTCCTCCGTCCCTGAGTCCACATCACTCATATCAGCATTCTCAAGAGCAGCAAGGACCCGGTTGACGAACTTCCGATAGTTGGGCTTCTTGGCTTTGCATCTCGAGCTTGAGGACGCCTCCGGAAGTCCTTCTCGTCCTTGCCCTTCAGCTTGGGGCACTTGGCCCGAATGTGGTTTGGCTCTCCACATGCCACTTCTCCTCTTATTCCTCACTTTGTTGTAGGCTCTTGTGAATGTTGTGGATAGGAGGGCTAAGTCATCCTCAGGTAGCTTCTCTAGCTGCTCATTGCTCAAGGAGTGCAAGGCGGACAATGAAAAACCAGCTGAGCCAAAATCCAAAGAATCAGAAGAGCTACCCTTAGACGGGTCAACCACTAGAGCCATCGAGTCTGTCTTGGGAAGACGCGAGATGAAGTCAATCTCATGTGTCTTCAACCTCGAGTAGAGCTTATCCATGGTAAGCTCACTCATGATAGTGTTGTCATTGATGGAAGTGATCTTCATCCCCCAAACTCTCACGTCAAGTGCACCCAAGAGCTGATGTGCATTCTCAGACTCAGTAAACACAAGATCCACAGTACGCAAGTTATGAAGGATTTTGGAAAACCTTCACCACAACTCATCCAAAGATTCACCAGGCCTTTGTTCGATCTTTGAATATTCTTTCTTAAGTTGGTTCTGTCTCACTTCCTTGATCACGGTAGAGCCCTCATAGTAGTCAGCGAGGGTCTTCCAGATCTCGTGAGCAGACCTCAAGTGAGCGACATGCTCAAATTCAGATCGACTAAGCCCTTGAATCAAGAAGTTTCGAGCCTTGCTATTTGCCTCCACATCAGGTGTGATTACATCGTCATTGGCTGGCACTACATAAGGATTTTTTATCTTAAGCCAAATTGAGTGCCCTTGAGCCTCGATGTAGGCATGCATGCGAGCCTTTCAGTAAGAAAAATCGACTCCGTCAAATACAGGTGGTTTGGTGGAATACTTGTCAGATGCCACGGCTCCTAAGATCGGTTAAGATCTAAGAGAAGAGCTAATCGGGCTCTGATACCACGTGTAGGACCGGAAAGGTGACTAGAGGGGGGGGGGTGAATAGGAGCACGGACATGTTTTCTCCTAACTTGGATTCAACACGAATTTTACTCCAATAGCTATGAAAGCTATGAAGATCAATATGCAAGCACGGTAGAAGACTTGTGTTGAATCCAATTAACACCCCAAAGCAAAACCATCAAAACCTCACTACATACAGAGCTGAGCGATCAGATCGGCGGTACACGGGCGGTCTGACCGCTAGAGTCCAAAACAGTAAAAACAGCCCGACACCAAGAACACAATTTGGTCTAACTTTCGATCTACGGTTCCAAACTTGACCAAACTTGAGACACACCTTCCTCAGGATATCAGGAACCTATTCCAAGCAACGATCGTCAAGATCTTTGCCAAAGTTCTTACCTTTTTCCGCTTGATTGAAGGTGGCTCCAAAACCAGGCAAAAACGAAAACTTAATCCAAACACTTGCTCGTGGGTGATTGATGATCAAGATGATCCTAGATGTATTCCCACATGTCACAGCAAGCTAGATAGGGCAAGAAACCAACAGAAAATCAAATGATCAAAGAAAGCCCCAAAATCACAAAATAGATAGCAAGAACACAAAGAGACTCATCTTTGAAGAATCTTGCATAGATTGAAATGAGATTGTTGAGGGTTTACAACCACTCCATCCGGGAGGACAAAAGCTCAATCCATGAGCACACAAGCAATCAAAAACTCTCTAGAACCCTAAACCTCCACTTTCCTCTCTAAGGCCCTAAAACCAAAACTAGGGTTTAGAATGAACAAAAGGATTGAGGGGGTGCAGCCACCTCCCTCCTCTATTTATAGTGGGGGCTAATCCTTCTAGAAGAGTTTCTCTATTGGGCACCTGTTAAGCCTACACACAAACGAGTTTAACTCACGCACGTATTTTAAAGCGCCGTCTTCATCCCCTCTTGACTTAATCCGCTTCTCCTTGCGCCATCTTGTGCCGCGGGTTGGCAAAAGATCACCAAGGCGGTATTTAGGTGAAATTACCAAAATACCCCTTCTCGATCTTTTTGCAAATACTGAGTCCCAAATTCGTGAAGCACTTCCATGCTTCGCCACGTATAGGTTGATCAACGGCCCTCATCATGTCGGCAAGTCTCTCTCGTCCGGCTTCCACCGAAACCTCCATGGCACTTGCACCGACCCCCGCGCTGCTTGATCCAACCTGTCGCACCGAACTGCCCGTTCGGTCATCCTTGTCCATTATGCACCATGCTTGAGTCCATTGACCTCACTCGGCATCCTCGATCGTTCTAAACCTCAGCTCTCTAAGCTTAGTCCCGATCATTCTCGTAGTTGACCATCGTTGACCTCCAAGCAACCTGCACAGCAATAGACAAAGAAATCATTTCCGGGAACAAGTTCTTCACAACTTGACCCACGTTAGTGAAAACATGCATCATGCAACACATATGCACTGAAGTCCATGATCTTGACCTAACGAACAAACATCACCGCCACGAAGGACGACGAACCAGAACACAATTGGTCAGACTGCCACTTCAAAGCCGGTCTGATCGTCCCATGGCCGGTCTGACCGCTGCCTGAAAGCCGGTCTGACCACCCCCTGGGACTTAGCCAAAATTCCACCCTGGAAAACCGAGACTCCTCTGGAAATTTCAAACGAATAGAACTTTTGCCTGGAAGCTCCAAAAAATATGAGACTAAGTGTAGTAGAATCTCCTCTCTTGCCTACACCCTCTATTTTTGGCCCAGCTCCAAACTCCAAAATCTTTTTATGGTCGGTCTGATCGATTTCGAAAGGCCGGTCTGGCCGCCACTCATGGCCGGTCAGACCGCCACTAGCCTGACAGCAGTTTGTGCTTCGCCGAAAACACGTGATTCGACAAACCTTCAACGTCATTGCCAATTGTATCATCATCCTAAGATCGTGAGTATATCCCCATGATATCCACAATAAGCTATTTGTTTATTGTTATATTATGTATTTGCTGAGTCTTGAACTTACTCTTGCTTTGTTGTTGTTTTTAGGTGATCGTTGAAGGCGACATGCAAGGGATTGGATTAGCATATGTGCATCACATGCAATCAATTACACATACATTTTTAATTAGTTTTGCTTTCGCTAAATCTAGAGACATGATACTTTCATTTAGAGTTGATTAGTGGACTTGGTTATCTTTAGCTTAATGATTGGAACATTGGTTTATTTGATTTAGTTTGATTACATTATTTGTTGCTAACCAATGTTCCTGGGTGCATGGTTCTGGGTGTTTCTCGGGTGCGAGTGACCCGAGCGTTTCTCAAGCGTGTGTGACCTGAGCATTCTTTGGCGTGTTGTTCCATGTTGTGAAAGTTAATCTTTTATGCAATTATATTGTTATGATTGTTGATAGTTGATCCATTGTGGGGGTTTTATTCCATGCATTGTTTGCTGGAATTATTTATAAATATGGTTTAAATTGTTAGCGAGGATTATTTAGGTGGCATTCTGGGCTCAATGTTGGGACAGGGTGTTACAATTCACTACCTAGGACCATGTCTACAGCCACATGCTATTAGTCCGCCGGACGGATAAGTTTCATCATGGTCAAGACAAATATGCAAGCTAAGACACATGCACTAAGATAGCTAGTATGCATGCAACATTGAGCAATTAACACACGACCAACCACAAGCTACTAATCATTTGACCATCTTAATATTACGGCGAATCTAATCTAGCAACCCTGTCTACCTCTAAACACCAAGGGCGGTAAAAAGACTAAGAACATATACATAGCCTTTATTTATACCTTAGCCTTGCACTTATCCAACAGGGGATCATGACTTGACGACGAACATCGCTTATCCAAGTTCGGGTTCCTTTCTTGTTCATCAACACATGACACACATCCCTTCTTTCCACCAATTAAGACTAAACCTTCACACCAACTCATGAAAATTGTTAGTCCCACACATCCGGTTGTCATTAATCACCAAAACTCACCATAGCCCGAAATTGGAGGAACTAGATCCTTCAGTCACCTCTTATATAAAGTTGGTTTGGTTTGATTTGGTGAAGCTTCTGGATATTGGTATGGGCTAGCGGTATGGGCGGGTGGGCCGTACCACAAACCGTACTCTCAAACGGCGTTGCTTTTGGTAGTGCTACAAAAAGAGAAGTTGTTTCAGAGGATTTATTCTGTGCTCTAGAAGCCTCAAATATCGAGATCTCCACATTTGTCCTACGATTTTCTCGATAAATACAATTTTTGCAATATAATCATAATTAAATGAAAATCACATAAAATTTAAGCATTTATGATCAAGATCAAGCTAAAACAGGTTATACAAATGATGACACACATTTGTGAAGGCATCACCACAAAAGTTGCAATTAAGAAGATGGTTGTTACATGCATCGCAAACCATGTTTGTGCCCAAAAATATTTGACATGGCCCATTGTTACATTTAAAAAATGACTGAAACACCTATGTTCAATCTCTTTTAGTTTGATCTTTTCAGTTTATGGAAATGACTCGTGAGGCATTCATGCCATTGTGTGGTATTTACTCATTAGAGCCAAAGAATTTGGAAAATGTTGATCAATGTCGATGTTCCTTCACAATGACATAGGTAGTCCAGAGTATATAGTTTCATCCTAATGCATTCTCATTTCATTTTTCCATTCTAGTGCAACTTTGCATGTAATCAAATACACCTATGTATAATTAGATAAGACATATAAATGTTTTCACTTAGACCCCTTGATTCAAAATACTAGCACATTAGCCCTTTTCCTGACACTTAAGAAGCTCATTGTGAGCCGCCACATGTTATTGGAGGTGGCTACCAAATACAATGCCACCTAGGTATCTTAATCATGCAAATAACATGGGAGTGACACAAAAGACCGCTAGTTGTTGTTCCACATTAGCCCTTTCCTTGACCTTAAGAAGCTCATTGTGAGCTGCCACATGTCATTGGAGGTGGCTACCAAATAAAATGCCACCTAGGTCTCTTAATCATGCAAGGAACATGGGATTGCCATGTAAGGTTGCTAGCTATCATCCCCTCAGTTCACCCATGCATGCACATGGACACATACCCACAAGCTATGCCTACATAAACACCATATTCTCACCTTGTTGCCTTGTGGCAGATAGAGCAACAGCCAATAGGTAAGCACTCTTTCCTACCTTCTTTTAGCTTTCATGCCCTAGAAACAATATTGAGGACATATATAGTAATATAATAGACATATTCACATGTTCCATGGTAGCATAATCATGGGCTCAATAGAGCAAATTGAACTGAAAAGAAATAACATATAGTAGTATAGAGGAATTGCATCTTATGTTCATCATATTCACTCTCATCACGGAAAGATACTCTTATTGAGCAATGAACTCCATTATCTAGGTTAGACCGAACCACACTAAGGGCTTGTTTGGATAGGGAGGGATTAGAACCGACCCCTTCGGATTGAAAGGGATTTTAGTTCAAATTCTCAGTCAATCCAAAGGGATTAAGTCGGATCACAATGTATCCAAACAAGTCATAAGTTTTTTTTTAGCCACAACCATGAACCGACCTAGTCAATTACTTTACATGTGTCAACAGGCCGATGGCTAATCAAACCAACATGGCGTCCAGATTTGTTGAACAAAGACGTAGCAATTGTTTCCTATGCCTCTTCCATGCCCCATGCAAAATTGTTCTAAAAATAAATAAATGATACCTAGCATGGGATTTAAAAATAAGACTTATGCCTAAAAACTAACTCAACTAACCAATCAAGCTAACCTAATTAGTCCTCAAATGTGCTTAACAGTGCCTTGTCCCAACTTTTGGGGTCAATTATGATTGTCTCCATCCGAATGATCACCATCCGGGGTCGAAAATGGTATGGTACTCCTGGGAGTACGCACTCCCACTTCTCATATATCACGTAAATCGTATGATAATGCCTCTTTATCAATTTAAGCATACTCCAATGATGATTATAAGATAGCCCAAAGTAAGTTCCATGAAAAATTTCATTAAAATCCACTTTTTATGACAAAAATTGTATATATACTTCTTTTATATATGAAAAATGGTATATAGCAAAAAATAAAGGGCTCCAATTTTTTTTTCAATCAAGGCGCATTGGAGTATCTTATAATTGGCTGCATATCAGGTGCACAAAGCCTATTTGGTGCACATATGGAAAAACTTTTTGTTTGGGTATCAAATTAGCATAAAAAATTCTGAAAAAAATTCTAGATGTAATTTATGGTGTTTTGTTCCACCCTTTAAAATTTGAAGTTCAAACTCAAAGTATGTTAGAAGATACAAAAAGAGAAATTCGATGATGATAGATCAAATGGTGCTAGAAAAAAACAGCAAATGTTACTATTCACAAGAAACTTCTCTTTTTGTATCTTCTAACATACTTTGAGTTTGAACTTCAAATTTTAAAGGGTGCAACAAAACACCATAAATTACATCTAGAATTTTTATCAGAATTTTTTATGCTAATTTGATATCCAAACAAAAAGTTTTTCATATGTGCACCAAATGGTGCTTGTGCACCTGATATGCCCTCCTTATAATTGGTATTTAAGTATACCGAAGGTGATAAAGAAGTATAATATGTTCGTTTAAGTGGTATATTGGAAGTGTGAGTACATACTACCAGGAGTACGAAACGGGCATCCTATATATATATATATATCTCAAATTTCAATTAGAGAGAATTTTAATCAGGAGGGAGAATTAAATTAAAATTTAGAATTTTGGGGGAATCTTGGAGTGTGGGCCTCCGGCCCAAGCCAGTGCATCCATGTGGCCGGACTTTAGTGGTCCAAGAGGGGGAAAGGCACCCCTAGGGCCCAAGGCCCAAGCCGCCCCTCTCTCCCCCTTAACCCTAGCCAAACCTCCTCCTCCCTCCCCTTTCCACCCAAGCCGCCACCCTCCTCCCCTCTCCTCCTGGCCGCCACCCCTACAATAGTCCCTGGCACCTCCATCTCCTCCCCAACCGAGGTTCCCTGCTGGTTCATCCTCCCCGTGTTGCCGTCTTCCATCGCCACCGATTCCCTGCCTTGATGGCCGCCCGTGGAGGAAGAAGGAGGGAAGGGAGAGAGGAGAAGAAGAGGAGAGGAGAAATTCACGAGGGGATCTCCAGCGGGTTTCAATGGTGTCTTCAAGGGTAACGATTGAGTTCATCGCTGTTTCGTTTGAGTTAGATTCGTTTTGCCATCAAATACGGAATCGTAGTATTGCTGTGTAGATCGGTTGAATCTGACTATCTGTTGACGCGCGGTTTTGGGTTAGATCCGAGCAGATTCAGGGATTAGTGCCTGCTGAAGATAGATGGGAATTTTCGTTATCTTTCCAGAAAGTGCTAATTCATAATTTTTTGGATAAACGGTTAATTAGTTATGAATTTCTCAAGACAGGGTGCTAAATCAGTCTCGGGACTTGAGCGGCGAACATAGATCTGTAAATTTGATATGGGAGACGGCCGAATTGGGTCAGTTGGTCTCCTTAAGAGTTGTAGTTATTTTCATAATGTTTCCAAAAGTTAAATTTCATAATTTTTTGATTCTTAGATCAAAAGTTATGAATTTTAGAAGCTCAGGCTGTAATCTGCCTCTCTGTTGTGAACAGAAGAGCCTTACTTGACTATTTGCAACATTTGTTGCACAATGGAAATATTTGAGATAATTTTATTGAGATATCTTGTTTCCTGTAATTTCCAGAGATTATTAGAAAAATGTGTTTGGTTGTGCCGAACAAAAGTTATGAAATTCACAACTTAGTAGTACCGAAGATGACAAATCGGTCTTCCGGATTAAAAACAAAGGCTTAGATGAACTAGTTTGATCTTTTGATCACCTGAGAAGTTGTAGCTAGGCTTGTGTAGGTTCTAGGAAAATTAGATTCATGGCTTTTGGAGTTTTGACTCAAAATTTATGAATTTTTCTTTAACAGCTGTTCGTTTGGACAGATTTGGGAATTTGAGAGTATTTTGGTTAAATGTTGGGATTGCGATTAGGGACACTTGTTCTCTTTTTGTTCCATTGCATTACTGTACACTTTTGGATGGTGTACTTAGTATATTATTTTACAGCTGCCAGGTGGTGGTGAAGCCTGGGGCTAGAGCTTTCTATCGTTGTCTTCCGTATCACAGTTGAGGCAAGTACAATTGATTTATCTTGTTTGTTGTTTGTTCCACTTGATCGATGAATATGAAATGGGTAATTTCGGTATTCCTTGTTTCCCTTCATAGTTGATATACCATGATTCTTCGATAATAAGACTACATTCATACATTCATTCGTTCCTTCGTTCCTGTTCACCCACGGGAGTGGGTAGTGAAGTCCCATTATTCCAATATGGGCAAGTACATTATGTAATGTACAACTGTTGATTGTTCATAATGTTTTAAGTTCATGCCATGACTGAGTACTATGGTATATGAGTAGGTTTCGTTGACTTCTACTTCGTTTTCATGTATGTGAATCATGCTTCTTGAGTTTTCTTCTTACAAATTCATATATATTCAGTCATTCATTTATTCATGATTCATGATTCACCCACGGGAGTGGGATGTAAAGACCCATCAATTCCAGTATAGGCACGTAAGACCCACCATTCCAATGTGGGCAGATTTGGATCCCCGTATGAAACGTTCCTCATACGGGCCTTGGATCCCCAGATTTTGTTAACACGGGCCTAAGTGAACACCGACGGTGTGTCACCGCTATACCTGTATAAGGTAGTGGAGATCATGCATTTCATTCATTCATATTATTTCGTCCTTCCATGTTCATATTCTAAATGTGAATGTTATGATCTTATTCACCATTTCAGATTTGTACTTTATTCTCGTGATTGCTATGTTCTTATTCTCGTATTGTTCAAACTGTTGTTTGTACTTGCTGAGTCGTGGACTCATTCTTGCCGTGTTTATTTGTTTTAGGTAAACATTGGAGACGGCATGCTTGGGAGGGAATAGTCACGAATCATTCATTCACTTCACATTATTTACTTGTTAATGAGTTGAACCTGCTATTACTTTTCATTCGATAATCATTGGGTTGTAATAAATGGAGTTAAGGGTTGATGTCATCTTTCCTTATGATATGATTGAATTAGCAATTGCATAATATCTTCATATAGTCTATTGATAGGATTATCATAGATGATTCACTATGATTAGGTAATTAGAGTTTGAGATGTTGATTTCTGTTTCAATTCTTATGATCATTCTCTCACCTGTTGATTCATACTTGTTATTAGTTGATAGATTGCTGAGATTATTCCGTATTGTCGTTGTATTCAAGTCTTTTAGGTAACATTTTGGCTTCCGAATAGCCAGGGTGTTAGAGTTGGTATCAGAGCGGGCTTTAGGTCCGTGATAATTGAATATTAAATTTGACACACTGTGCACAGTAGGTAGGGTTTGGGAAATCCATTGCATCCACATTTCTAGTGGTATGTTTCATCAAGTTGAACAGTTCTTGAATTGATTCTGTACTGTTGTTACTCTATGATCTGCTATGATCTTCTATATCTATGAATTATTCTATGATTACTAAGAGATGACCTTATATTCATAAATGATTATATTGGTTATGCGTGTTGGACGTTAAGAAGTTGAGGACGTGGTTGTTGCTCTGGGATTCACCAGGTTACACCATCGTTCGTGGTTTGTGGTTAGGGGAGTAGTTACCTCGAGTACCATAGTTATAGGTGTTGAGCGTGAGTTGCTTTAGACAGTTGTTCTCTTCCTTGATATTTGAATTTGGCCAATTCTTGTCCTGTGGTAGTTGATGAATTTATCTTGGGTTCGTGGTTCATTGTAGTTGATGGGTTTCAATAGGACTCTAATTGTTCTCTGAAACAATTATCGTTCTTCTACTATTGAGTTGCTTTTACTAATTGTGATCGTTGTCTTTTGGCAAGATTGATATTTCCATGGTTGTTCCTTCTTTCTTATTGGAAAAGAATGACTCATTTATTCATTTGATATTTTGGGTAATGAGAGTTCTCTGTTGCAAGTTCGTTAACATGAGAAAGTTTCGGCTCCATGTATTTCTTTTGGATCATTTCAATTGTTGAAGTTTAAAGCATATCTTTTTTGAAGGAAAGTGTTAAAACCCTTTTGTGATACCTTGTCGTGGTTACGTCGGAGATTGTAATCCAAAAAAATGGTTGGGTATGGGTTTCCATTGGTCCCTATTTGTTTTTCAGAACCGCTATTGTCTTTCCGACCGTTGATCTCTCTTTGCTATTTGTAAACGTTGTTATTTTGACAAGATTGTTCTCTTTTATGTTAGTCCTATCTTTCTTGTTGATAAAGGGGACCTGGTTATCCGTTTGGTATTTTGGATAATGAGAATGATCTGTTATAAAGTTCATTGAAGAATGTTTTGATTCTGCTCACTTCTTTTGGAGTAGTTGGAGTGTTGGAGTTTAGAACCTTTCCTTGAAAAAGAAAGTGTCGAAACCCTTTGTAAAGTTTTGTGGTATTAAATGAGAATATTTCAAGTTTTGCTTCCATAATCTTTTGGGAGCTCATGGATTTTGTGGTAGCTGAAATTATTTCAAATAAAATGATGTATGGTAATGTCCTATTGCTTCTCAAGAAATTCGTGTGATTTAATCTTAAAGACTCTTTGGTCTGGGTTCGCAACATGAGGTTGCAATCAAAGAGAATTATTATGTTGATTCCTTTAAGAAGAAAAAAAAATTGCTTGTTTTTCGTTATATTCCGTAAATAAAAATGTTTCGAGTTTTGTGGCTGAGATCATTTGGATCCTGTGTTTCATGTGTAGTTGAACTGTTCCGAGCAAATATGACGTGTTGAAGAATTTTATTGGTTCTTATTTAGTTCTTGTGGTTTGGACTAAAGACCTTATCTTGTTCTTTGTGGCAAAGTGTTGCTAGTCAAAGGATTAATTTCAGTGTTAATGGAAAGAGTGCAGTAGGATTATTTGAGATTTGGAGTCAAGTTTTGTAACTTGTGGTTATTTGAATCGTTCCTAAACTTCCTGCTCTTTCCGTACTAGAGTTGACGAGTTTCCATTGCAAAGTCATTTTCTTATTGGTTGTTATTTGCTATTTTTTTAGGGATGTGTGCCCTCAATTGTGAACTCAACTTTCGTTTTCCAAGATCATCGTTAACAGATAATTTCTTTTAGTTTCGTGCACACTGTGAAGAGCCACGCTTTTCTGTGTGACGAAACCTATCCTTATTCGCCTCTTTCTTTTGAGAAAGGATCAATAGTTGTGTGTTGCAAAGTTTTACAAAGCGTGTTTTGGCAACCGTTTGGTGGTGGTTAAGTATTTGTAGTAGTGAGATTTTTCTACCAAGCTATTGGAGGAGTAGTAGAATATGAGTCGGTTTTGATCCGTACCTCTTGGAGGAAATTTGATTCACATGGAATGTTTGGGTTCGAAGTAAATCTAAATAGTGTTACGACTGAGTAGAACCTATGGCATAGTGAAATTCCAGAACTTCAGTTCATGTTGAAAGGTTGGGGATTATCGAAGGTATGGAAACCTTGATTAATTTTATAGAGTAACGCAATTGGATAGTATTGCGAGATTGTGTGGATGATTCCTGTTGATGTCAATGAGCGAGTATGTTAGATTTGTGGGGATGTTAGAGAATTAATCTGATGATTTCACTATCTGTTATAAGAGAAATTCGTTGTAGAGGTCTTAGAGGTTAAATTTGGGCTTTGCATTTTTATGCTAGACTTTTGGTCGCCCAAAGATCGTGTGTAGAGGAGATAGAAAACTGGAGTATTCCGAGCAGTGGAATGATTGTTGATAGAACCATTCTGATGTAGTTCATGAGCGAGTGTACTGAGGATTCTGAGTTGTTATTCTGGAAAGTTGGAGTCGATGGGATTGCGTGCGATCTATTTTGAGGTGCTTTGGGTGCCTTCTGTCAAAATAATTTCGTCAGTAGGAGGAGTTGTCTAGCATGTTCGCTGGGGTCAATAGAGTCTCTTCACAAAGGTGTGGAGGATGTAATTCGGTTCAAATGTAATTTGAGGATGTTAAATTAAGAGGTTTGAGCTCGTGTGGTATGCGATGAATTTGAATTCTAAGGTTTGAGAGAAACTTTATTCCTAAAAGAGAAATTGAGAAAAGGATGTTTCATCGGGTAGTGAAGCGTTTTCTTTATTCTCGCTTGAGCTTTGTGTTGTTGATTGATGTCTTCTGCAATTTGAGTTGACGCTGTGTTGGCATCTGTGATTCTTTCCAGTCCAGACGGGATAAAAGAAATATTTGATTTGGGCATTCGAGTGATTTCTTCTTTGGCTTTTGTGATGTTCATTCGCAAATTGCCTAATTAGAAAGTGGAATTGTTTTCGTGATGATTTGTCAATCTTGGATTTGACCCTTTTTGGTGGAGAGTTGGCATTGCGTGGTTACGATGAAAACTCTTTAATTTCAATTAGATTCTCTTTGTAAAGCAGTTGCTTAAAAGCGAGTTCTGTTGTGCATTTTTGATTAAAGGAGGTGCTCCTTGTTAAGATGGAGAAACCGATTGAGTAGTGGGACAAGAGTTCCACGTGTGCGGTGCAGGTTTGTGCTTTTGTACCAAAGGGGAAGTTGGCCCGAGGTACATTAGTTTGTTCTCGTCAGTTGAGGTTTTCGTTAGAGCCGTTGACTAGCGAGTAAGATCTCACATCCGAGTCTCGTCCGGTACGTATACTGGAGAAGTCGGGACGAGCTTTGGGGCATAACACATTGGCATCCGTTGAGGTGCCTTGGGCACATCCATGTGAGCGAGAAGCGACTTGGGAGCTAGAGTCTCGCATGCGCAAGCAGTATTCAGACTTGTTTGCTATCAGTACGTGTTAATTGTTAATTCTTTTCCGTGGCACTTGTTCTTGTGTTCTTTTCAACAGCTAGAATTCGGGGTCGAATTCTGTTAAGGGGGGTAGAATGTAATACCTCAAATTTCAATTAGAGAGAATTTTAATCGGGAGGGAGAATTAAATTAAAATTTAGAATTTTAGGGGAATCTTGGAGTGTGGGCCTCCGGCCCAAGCCAGTGCATCCATGTGGTCGGCCTTTAGTGGTCCAAGAGGGGGAAAGGCACCCCTAGGGCCTAAGGCCCAAGCCGCCCCTCTCTCCCCCTTAACCCTAGCCAAACCTCCTTCTCCCTCCCCTTTCCACCCAAGCCGCCACCCTCCTCCCCTCTCCTCCTGGCTGCCACCCCTACAGCAGTCCCTGGCGCCTCCATCTCCTCCCCAACCGAGGTTCCCTACTGGTTCATCCTCCCCGCGTTGCCGTCTTCCATCGCCACCGATTCCCTGCCTTGATGGCCGCCCGTGGAGGAAGAAGGAGGGAAGGGAGAGAGGAGAAGAAGAGGAGAGGAGAAATTCATGAGGGGATCTCCAGCGGGTTTCAATGGTGTCTTCAAGGGTAACGATTGAGTTCCTCGCTGTTTCATTTGAGTTAGATTCGTTTTGCCATCAAATACGGAATCGTAGTATTGCTGTGTAGATTGGTTGAATCTGCCTATCTGTTGACGCGCAGTTTTGGGTTAGATCCGAGCAGATTCAGGGATAGTGCCTCCTGAATATAGATGGGAATTTTTGTTATCTTTTCAGAAAGTGCTAATTCATAATTTTTGGATAAAACAGTTAATTAGTTATGAATTTCGCAAGACAGGGTGCTAAATCAGTCTCAGGACTTGAGCGGCGAACATAGATCTATAAATTTTATATGGGAGACGGCCCAATTGGGTCAGTTGGTCTCCTTAAGAGTTGTAGTTATTTTCATTATGTTTCCAGAAAGTTAAATTTCATAATTTTTGGATTCCTAGATCAAAAGTTATGAATTTTAGAAGCTCAGGCTGTAATTTGCCTCTCTGTTGTGGATAGAAGAGCCTTACTTGACTATTTGCAATATTTGTTGCACAATGGAAATATTTGAGATAATTTTATTGAGATAGCTTATTTCCTGTAGTTTCCAGAGATTATTAGAACAATGTGTTTGGTTGTGCCGAACAAAAGTTATGAAATTCACAAGTTAGTAGTACTGAAGATGACAGATCGGTCTTCCGGATTAAAAACAAAGGCTTAGATGAACTAGTTTGATCTTTTGATCACCTGAGAAGTTGTAGCTAGTATTGTGTAGGTTCTAGGAAAATTGGATTCATGGATTTTGGAGTTTTGACTCAAAAGTTATTAATTTTTCCTTAACAGCTGTTCGTTTGGACAGATTTGGGAATTTGAGAGTATTTTGGTTAAATGTTCGGATTGCGATTAGGGACGTTTGTTCTCTTTTTGTTCCATTGCATTACTGTACACTTTTGGATGGTGTACTTAGTATATTATTTTACGGCTGCCAGGTGGTGGTGAAGCCCGGGGCTAGAGCTTTCTATCGTTGTCTTCCGTATCACGGTTGAGGCAAGTACAATTGATTTGTCTTGTTTATTGTTTGTTCCACTTGATTGATGAATATGAAATGGGTAATTTTGGTATTCCTTGTTTCCCTTCATAGTTGATATACCATGATTCTTCGATAATAAAACTACATTCATACATTCATTCGTTCCTTCGTTCCTGTTCACCCACGGGAGTGGGTAGTGAAGTCCCATTATTCCAATATGGGCAAGTACATTGTGTAATGTACAACTGTTGATTGTTCATAACGTTTCAAGTTCATGCCATGACTGAGTACTATGGTATATGAGTAGGTTTCGTTAACTTCTACTTCGTTTCATGTATGTGAATCATGCTTCTTGAGTTTTCTTTTTACAAATTCATATATATTCATTCATTCATTCATGGTTCATGATTCACCCACGGGAGTGGGATGTAAAGACCCATCAATTTCAGTATGAGCACGTAAGACCCACCATTCCAATGTGGGCAGATTTGGATCTCCGTATGAAACGTTCTTCATATGGGCCTTGGATCCCGGTATTTTGTTAAATACGGGCCTTAGTGAACACCAACAAGTGTGTCACTGGCTATACCGGTATAAGCAGAAGTGGAGATCATGCATTTCATTCATTTATATTATTTCTGTCCTTCCATGTTCATATTCTAAATGTGAATGTTATGATCTTATTCAGCTATTCTTCATTCGTACTTTATTCTGTGATTGCTATGTTCTTATTCTGTATTGTTCAAATTGTTGTTTGTACTTGTTGAGTCGTGGACTCATTCTTGCCGTGTTTATTTGTTTTAGGTAAACATTGGAGACGGCATGCTTGGGAGGGAATAGTCATGAATCATTCATTCACTTCACATTATTTACTTGTTAATGAGTTGAACCTGTTATTACTTTTCATTCGATAATCATTGGGTTGTAATAAATGGAGTTAAGGGTTGATGTCAACTTTCCTTATGATATGATTGAATTAGCAATTGCATAATATCTTCGTATAGTCTATTGATAGGATTATCATAGATGATTCACTATGATTAGGTATTTAGAGTTTGAGATGTTGATTTGCATTTCAATTCTTATGATCATTCTATCACCGTTGATTCGCACATGTTATTAGTTGATAGATTGCTGAGATTATTCTATATTGTCGTTGTATTCAAGTCTTTTAGGTAACATTTTGACTTCCTAATAGTTAGGGTGTTACAAAATGAACAAACATATTATTATAAAAATATTATTTTTCTTGTTTTTTTAATACATTCTACTTTTAGAGTAAGCTAATTTGAAGGACACACACACACACACATATATATATATATATATATATATATATATATATATATATATATATATATATATATATATATATATATATATATATATATATATATATATTCATTTAATTATGAAATGCATTAGGTAAAGAGGAGCCCAAATTTCAATATTTTACGTTTGCCTATATTGCGGGTAACTTTGGAGAAATAAGACACCAAGATTATTCCAAAAATACAAGATTCCCCGTTTACTTATTTTTATTTAACATGAGAAGCATTTGTTACGACGATCAGAGTCGACAATCTGATAATTCATATTTACATATTACCAAAAGTGATTTTTCGAAGAATGGGGCATTAAATCATTATAAAATTGCCAAGAAATTCGTTATTAAGAAGTTCGTCCTATCTTCAGCATAGATTCACCTTTAGCTTCCTCGTGCAGGTAGAGAGCATTCAAGCAGGGTCACCAGGAAAAAGTGAAAGCACATTCAAGTTGTCATGCGTACAACAATGGATCATGCTGCTAAGCTTTTGTTTCTTGTTTTCCTCGTCCTGACTGTGCAAGGTAAATGGTTAACCAATATCTGTTTTGTAGCTTTTTTTTCGATGACAAGGAATACGCATGCGCACTCGCTCCCCACACACGCGCACACGTGAGTACGTTCTCTTAGCGCATGCCTAGCTCCTAGAAATAGTTTCTTTCCATGAAATAGAACATTATTATTATACGTGGAAGCCAAGATACTAGTAATATGATTGTAGCATTGCAGTGTTAGAAAACTACAACAACATAACGTTCACAGTTATGATATGTATATAACGTAAATCCCTTAGTGATAAGATCCTATAATTTATGATAAAGTTATCATCGAGACAGAATCTAAAATCATCCATCAATATATCTTGGTAAATTGAACATGCAAAATTAATTGTGATTTTTTAATAATACATGAATATGACAACTTTTCCATTAAGAGTGCAACTGTCATAAGAAAATTTGCCAGTCAAACATCACTACCTAGCTAGTGCAAAATGTTGACGCAATTCAGTGGCATGAACTTCAGTATAACCTCAGTTTTACAGTAAATTTGATGTTCAAGTCAGATATGTTTGGTTTGCATGGAAGTTACTCTATAAACCATTGTGGAGATAATATAACTTAAATTGAACGTTTTCTTGGTTATAAATTGCATGCATATACAATAATCATGAATTTTTCTTAGAGCATATAAATTTATACGCATGCCAAAAATGGTAAGAAGGTAGGAAGAAGTGTGTCTGTATATATATATATATATATATGGTAAAAATGATGCTCCTGTTTCAGATATGTGGTTTTCTTTTCGAGAATTAAATGTGTGGTGTTCATGCAAGTTACTTTGTGACCCAAAATGTATTTTGCATATGCATTTATAGATCGAATTTAAATATTTCATGCATTTACAATGATGCATTTAAAAAATTGTTGAGAGACCGACGATACAACAGCGCATTTGCACTTGCACATACTATAATGCATCTTCAACTTTACAATTGACAATTTGACATCTCTTGAACTTTAGTGAGAAAATGTTTTTTGAATAACACATAAAAAAGAACATAGAGTAGGGTCGATTAAAAGATTTTTACAAGTTTTGCCGATTGTGCCATAACCAGTGAGCAGATTACCGGTCAGGAATTTTTATTGGAGGGTAGCGATAACACCGGTTTTTGCCGGTAACTAGAAATTTCGGCAAAATGTTGGACGAAATTTAAATTTAAATTTGAATGTTTCAGATGTAAAGATGAAATTTATCTAAATTTTGAATTTAAATTTGAATTTGGATGAAAATTAAATAAATACGAATTTGTTTGCCCAATGTAAAAATTTATCGGACCCCATCAATAATACTGGCCATAATTGTGTTATAAGCATCCCACACAGTGAATATTTTACAATAGATCACTTGCGTAGTTTTAACTAAGGATAATTATGTGAACCGTTGAAGATTTTACAGTTAAAATACTGTGACCTTTCGTGAAATTAATTTGACATTTCCTCATCTGTACTACAGGTCACGGCCAAGGGTCCTACCCATCAGACATCGTAGTTAACCAAGTGAACCTGGGAAAAGGAAACGGCATGATGGACTTCACCTTTGAGGTGGAGACAGTAAACAAGTGTGCTTGCACATGAGCAACCTACATGTCAAGTCCGATGGCTTCAACAACTACACATCGATCGACCCATCGAGTTCCGCCGACGACGACGCCTACTATTTGAACGACGGGAAGCCCTTGGGCAGCAATGGCTCCGTCAAGTTCACTTACACGTACGACCATGCCTTCGTGATCACCCCTACGTCCTGGAACGTAGATCATTGTTGAGTATGGCATGCTCATTATTAATAATCGTCAAGTGAAAGGAACCCGGTCGATGATTTATTTTCTTTTTATATAGTATATATTTGTGAGCAAGAATAACTTTTGGCTCCAAACACTTGCCAAAGAGTAACATTATGTCTTCAACAATGAGAGTTTTTGTTTGTCCATCTACTTCGGAACAAATGTCTATTTTCCCGTAACACTAATTTAATTTCAACACTTTTCAAAGAACCAAATAATTCAATTGAGTCTATCTCTAGTAACAAATATTGACATTGATTTGAAAGCAATTCAAAGAACAAAAGCCAACTGAATCTATCCATAGTCATAACTATTCACATTAATTTCTAATCCATTCAAAAGACCAAACTCAACTGAATCAATCCCTTGCCATAACTATTCACAAAATTTCAAAGCTATTCAAAGAACAAAACCAAGCAAACTCCATCTCTACCCACTACTACTCACATTAACTTCAAAGAAATTCAAAGCACCAAACACAACAAAACATATCTCTAGCAATAAATATTCACTTCAATTTCAAAGCTATTCAAAGAATAAAACTCAATTGAGTCTATCAGTAGTAAGAAATATCGACATTGATTTCAAAATTATTCAAAGAACAAAAGAAAGAGAATCTATCTCCAGTCATAACTATTCAGATTGATATCGAAGCCATCCAAAAAATCAAACCCAATAGAGTCTCTCTACTCATCAATATTCAAATTAACTTCAAAGAAATTGAAAGAACCAAACTCAACTAAGCATATTTCTGGTTATAAATATTCACATTAATTTCAAAGCTATTGAAAGAACCAAACTCAACTCAGTCTATCTCTAGTAATAAATTTCCACATTTATTTCCAAGCTATTAAAAAACAAAAGTCAACTGAATCTATCTCTAATCATAACTACTCACATTAATTTCAAAGCCATTCAGAAAACTGAACCCAACTGAATCAATCCCTAGCCATAACTATTCACATTAAATTCAAAACTATTCAAAGAACAAAACCCTGCAGGGTCTATTTCTACCCATGACTATTCAGATCAACTTTAAAGAAATTGAAAGAACTAAACTCTATATGTTAAGTAATAAACATTCATTTTATTACAAAGCTATTCAAAGAACCAGGTACAATTGAGTCCATCTCCAATAATAAATATCCACATTGATTTCAAAGCTATTAATAAAACAAAATCCAATTGATTCTATCCTAGTTATAACTATGCATGTTAATTTCAAAGACATTTAAAAATCAAACCCAACTGAATCTATCCCTAGCCATAACTATTCACATTAAATTCAAAACCCACCATAGTCTATCTGTACCCATGGCTATTCACATTAACTTCAAAGAAATTGAAAGAACCAAACTCAAGTAAGCATATCTCTTGTAATTAATATTCACTTTAATTTCAAAGCTATTGAAAGTGCCAAACTCAACTGAATCTATCTCTAGTAATAAATATCCACATTGATTACAAAGCTATTCAAGCCAGTTGAATCTATCTCTCGCCATGACTATTCACATTAATTTCAAAGCCACTCAAAAAACCAAACTCAACTAAGCATATATGTAGTAATAAATATTCACATTGATTTCGAAGCTATTCAAATAACTGAAGTCAACTGAGTCTCTCTCTAGCCATAACTACTCACATTATTTCATGGCTATTCCAAGAACCAACACAAACATTAATTATGTCTAGTAATATATATTCACATTAATTCCAAAGCTATTCAAAGAACCAAATCTAACTACGCCTACCTCCAGCCATACTTATTCACATTGGTTTCACAGCTCTTCAAAGAACCAAAACCAACTGAGTCTATCACCAGCCATACCCACTCACATTGATTCCATAGTTCTTCAAAGAACCAAAACCAACTAAGTCTATCTCTAGTGATGAATATTCACATTAATTTCAAAGCTATTCAAAGAACCAAACCCACCAGTTGCCACGCATATAAATTATATGTAACTAGTCATCAACCCATGCATCGCATGGGCTAGGGATATTTTCAATTTTTTTTTGTTATTGAAGAAATTATAGAAATCCAAATCAAATTAGGATCAATATCATATATTTTGAATAGTTATATTTCTTTACTTGGCATGGTGGACTTCCAACACAGCACTAAAGTAATTTATAAATTTAAACATTCTTTCAATAACTTTTAACTTTAAAAAAGTTCCATAATATTCTTATCTATACAGTAATTGACATCAATTCAAATAAGTGCATATGACTTCAAAGCACAAGCATTTTTTAAGAATTTTTATTCAAAATTTATATAAATTAGATAGAATTTTAGTTTTGAATTATTTAATTTGATATATGATAAATTCCAAATTTTAAAATGGCTCATACTGGACGCACCGAGCCAGCCCACGCTAGTGCACCCTGCTCCCCTTCCGCTGATGATCTGGCCCCACCTGTCAGATGTCTTCCCCCACCTCACTTTGCCTTCGCGCACCTGCGCTTGCTCCGCCCGCCCTCGGTTCGCGACCACTGCCCACCGTTTCGTGCTGCACCTACTCCCGTCGCCTCCGCCTACGCCATACGTCACTGCGCCCATGCTAGCAACTCCCCTATTGCCACCTAACCCCGAACGGACGGAGACGCCAGAGAGAGCCATGAGTTTCTCGCCGCACCTGCCATTATCTCGCCGCCCATATCGCACTCTACTCATTGCTACTTAAGCATCCATTTACATCACCATCTCTCCAGCTTGCTCCTCATTCTATCTCGCACAATCTTTGAGCTTCTAGCTCTTTGGACTGCTGAGAATGAGTGTGTCGTCCTCGACGCCGATGAGCGAGCCCTTGACCGCCATTGCCTCTGGTGAGCTTCCTTGCCCTTGCCACCTACATCACCATGCACCCCTTACCTCACTCATACTCTCTCTCTACTTGATGTAGCCCTGGGAACTCCGTAGCGTGATCGCACCATCATCTTCTTCATCTCTAGTGAGCTTTAACCTCACCCAACCACGTCATAATGCGTTCCATACTCCACTAATGCTTCTTCCTCGCTTGATGTGGACCTACACGCAGCGTGTCATCGAAACCGAGCTTCTTCCCCAAATCCGACCGCCGCAGACCCTTTCTCTATTCGCCGCCACCCTAGTGAGTCCCTAGCTAATTTCTTCTACCTTAATCATCCTTAGCACGTCTGTGAGCTTATGCGCAGCTCCATTTCAGCAATCCTTCGTCGAGGAGCCGTGTCACCGTGAAGCTACCGCCGCCATCACCGCCCATCGCTACTCCAAGCTCTTTGGCCATCTCCCGACGCCATCAATGCCCTTGGTGAGCTTCTACTAGTCCCCTAGAGCTTTTGCGCATATTAGATTGGACAATTAGCTAGTGTAGTGTAGAGTTCATTGTGGCCGATCATGGCGTCACCACGGGAAGCGTTGTCACCACTGCTCCAGACCATTGTGTCTCCGTGCTGCCGCCGGTAGCATTGCAATGACCCTTGGAGCTCATGCGCACCACCATTCACCTTATCTTTGTCCTGTTCACCAAAACCACCGTGGCCCTGCTTTGCGCCCTCTCCAGAGGTCGTCACCGGTGATGCTCCGGTCATCCCCTGCCTCACCGCCACCACCCGGTAGAGCCACCATCACACCAGGAACCCATTTTGCCCATCGCCAAGCCGTTGCGTCATTCACTACTAGCAAGCTTGCTGAGCTGCCACGGTACTGTGTGCTGCTCTCCTTCTCTCTTTCTCTCTCTGACTGTGGGTCCGACTCGTGATTAAGGTTTGCTTAATGCTAATGATAGTGGTTAAATGTAATAAGTCAATGACATGTGGGACTGACTAAAAAGATAATCCAAAATCTAATTTAAAACATGTTTAGAAAACGAGTCATTGACATGCGGGACCCACATATAGTTTTTGGTTTTAAAACACAATTTAAAACCGAGAGGCTGACAAGTGGCCCCACGTGTCAGAGGATTAAAATCAAATTTTGGTTTAATCAATTAGTTAATATTTAATGAGTCAATGACATGTGGGATCGCCACTATTTTCGTAAATAAAATAAAAAAACCCGAGAGGCTGACATGTAAGCCTCACATGTAAGTAGATGATTTTTAGAAAAATGCAGAAATAGAAATGCCGCTTTTAGTATAAAGGAAATGTGTTTCCTCTATTGGAAAGCATAAATTTCAGAAAATACGCTTTCGACGACATCCTTTTTATTATTTCAGGATTTTTCAAACCGAGTAAAATTGAAATGTTAATAATTTTGCATATGAACTCCAAATTGGATGATTATTTTTTCTAAATTCATATAAAATCATGCTCTGTCTGAATATGCAAAAACATTTGGATTTTGTTGCTGTTGAATTTATTTTATTATTTGTGATTTGTTATCGGCTCTTTTGAATAGACGTCGGAAATGCGAACGAAGCCCTCGACGACCCTCCATCCTCATGCTCAGAGATACCAGAGCAAGGAAAGCACCTCCTTTGACTATATTGATCCCATTATTTCAAATATTTTACTTTGTGTTGCAAAAATCTATTATGCATGCGTGTATGTTTGGCTAAAATTGCTATATTTGTGGATAACAATAGTTAAATTCCTATTGTATGCATGATCTTCCTTGATATGTTGATATCCTTACTGTTGTAGCCCTTAGGATATGGTTTGGGCAATAGGTGATGTCAATTTGGGTATTTCAATTAGGAATGTCGGATATATGCTTAGTTAGGCTCTAGTTTCGCTAAAAATGAATAATTGTTGAAAATGTGAGTATGAATTTGGGAGATTTTGAAACATGGTCCATAGGGGTTACCTCTTTAATTTTGTATAAAAATGAAAATAAAAAACTTAGTTTGTGATGCGGGTGAGTTATATTATGAACTGAGAAGTGTGAGAGGTGCATCTCATAAATAAATAGGGGGAGATCCTCACCCGGGTCAATTAAGGACTGGACAACGTTGCAACCAATCTAAGCCTAAGTGTACAACCACATGGCTAAACTAGGGCGGTCTTAGCTAATTAAGTCATCTAGGTCTAGCCTTGCTTGTTGCTAGGCCGCAGTAGTACGAGCATGTTTGGGTAGGCTTGCTCGAAGGGGCTCCCTTCACTGAGGCATTGGGAACAAATGTCACGGCCAGAGAGCTCCCAGGAGGTCCTTTAAGGCCATCCAAGAGGTCAGGTCCACCCAGGAGGCCCGCCAGGACCTCCCAAGAGGTCTAGACCACCTGGAGGCCCCTCAGGACCAACTAGAGGTCTATCAAGATCACCCAAGAGGTCCAACAGGACCACCCAGGAGATCTCGTAAGACCACCAGGAGGTCTAAGAGTGGCCGTGAGGCCTAGGATCACCCCAAGTTCATGACCAAACCCGAGGGAGGTCATGAGACTAGGGGTCACCCCATGACCTCTGTGTAATTGAGCTAATCCCAAGATCAGCTACTAGCCCACACAGTAGCAAAAGTGGTGACATCCACAACATGAACTTTAAAATATCAACAGAGTTGCTTACAAAAGCGGCCTTGGGCCGAATACAAAATATAAAGGAACAAAAGAGCGGCAGTCCATCCATCACGCCACAGGCAAATGGTTGGAGGGCACAACCTAGTCGACTTGGTCCTCCTCTTCGCTGTCAGCGTCTTCGCCTGCCCATAAATTTTATTGAGCAAGAGTGAGCATAACAACCGTGCTCGCAAGTCACACCCGGGGAGTATCAGAATGACATGCATACATGGATAATTCAAAGAAAGGCATGTAGGGTTGATTTGCATAAAGCCAAGTTTCATTTAAATACACATACTAAGTTCCAAGGCAGCTACACTTATAATTAAAAATTCATTTTCCAAAACTCAATTTTTCAGTTGGATAACATTCATCGTCAAGTGGTGAAGGATACCCTCCTGTCACAAGGCTCCCCGCACAAAACCCATCGGGACAGAAATCCCAAAATCAGTTTATCAAGCCTTTTTTAAACAAAACCAACATCTAACTTTGAGTGGCTTTGCTAGCATGTCCATGACCGTGGACACGACTATTCGAATAGTTTTACACTCTGTAGAGGTTGTACACTTTACCCACATGACATGATTCCTCCAGTTCGTTTGGCATTCGTCAATGCCACCTCTCACTGCCTAAGGTAAGAGGTCTAGAGTTCATGACAAGGCCTTTACAATGCATCATTGCACCGCAGTCCACCCTCGCTAAGGTTTCGCCTCCTTTGGATACAAATCTGCAGGATCGGGACCCCCTCTTGTGCCAAGTGGGAAAACTGGTCATGAGTGACAGCCTTAAAAGACCTCCAACGTACCAACAGGGTCAACCACGATGGGACTTTGCAAATTAATCAGCCAGGTCCTGCCCATACAGAACATGTGGTTGCACGATGTGGCTAGCAAGATGCGGGTCGCAGACCGGTTCTTGACTGACCTGGGCGACCACCACATACCCTGGGCCTCAAACTTACCCAGCTTGAGCCCGTGCATAAACTTGCACCAACCAAGCAACCAGTTCACCCAAGTCCAAATCAATTTTCCATTTGTTTGCTTTTCATGAACCCTTTAGCAAAATTCCATGACAACCCAATGCCATGGCTTAAAACATTTATCTCATTGGACTTTGGCAGTAAGATCTCCCAAAACAAGAATTGATCTAAGCATGGCTAAGCATATGGTTTGCAATATCTCTAGTCCATACTATTGTATCAACTAGGTTTTCATCTATGGTGTCAAGGGAGACAAGACAATGACAAATTTGGTTGTACAAAAGTTAACAGGGGTAACTAAGGAGTTTCCAAAACAGGGATTAAATAATTTGAATTGAAATATGCTTGCAATATTTAGTTGAAACCAACATAATTAACTTAAATTACTGGGCTCAACATGATCAAAGGCATGACTTGCCTTGCTCACAATACTGAGGGTCTTCCTCCTCAGGACACTCAAGCTCCTCGGTGTCATCACAACCTACACGGGGAAAAACAAACTCAAAAAATGACCACATAAAGAACCAAAAGAGCTCCAATAGAACCTCAAAATTCAACCAACAGGAGAACACTACACTTAAGAGCAAGTTCTTTGAGAGAAGTCCCAACTCACAGGGAGGAGGTCCAACGAGGGCGGTCTTTGCAAAAGAGTCCAAAAGGGTGGTCCTTGCGAAGAACCAAAGAGGTGGTCTTTGCAAAGGCCGAAGGAGTGACCTTGGCGCAGGGACCAGGGAGGTAGTCCTGCACAAAGACAACAAAGGTCCAGAGAAAGGTATTGAGGAGGTGGTACTGAGGAAGATGCAACGGCTTCAATTGTGGTTGTATGAATCAAGAAAAGAAGAACAAAGCGCCAATGAACTCACCAAAGGGTGGAGGAAGGAGGGGAGGTTGTGAAGTGGCCGTGGCGGTTGAGGCCGGTGCCACCACCCCAGTGGAACCTTCAACGGAGAGGACGCAGCGCTGGAGGTCCCTTGGCGAAGTTCTTGGCAACAAGGTCTCACCACAGAGCAGCAAAAGCCAAAATGCTGGGTGTGGAAAAAGGTGAGGAGGAAGAGGTTCCTGGCCAATTATAACCTAAGTAGGCAAGAAGACACTGGAAACATACGTGTCAAGGATATATAGAAAGATAGGTCAAAGGTAGATGATGGTTAAGATAGGGTACGGCCAGGCTTAGTGAAAAGATAATAAAATAATGTTTGCTGTGAAGGAAGGGAGCAAGGGAAGGAATCAAGGTGCCACACAATGTGAGCCATGTACATGGTTGCATTTAATGCGACGCAACATGCATTAAATGCACAAGATACTTATGTCGCAGAGATGACCAAGAATAACAAGGCTAGCAAGTGGGACCTGTCAAACTTGGGAACAACTTGGTCAAAAGGAAGTGGTCACGGCCAAAGGGAAGGTCATGGCCGAACAAAGGAGGTCGTGACCTATTAGGGAGGTCTTATAAGGAGGTCCAAAGGACTAAGAGGTCCAAGGGACAGGGAGGTCCTGATGGTCGGATCTCTCAAGGGGAGGTCCTGACGGTCGGATCTCTCAAGCGGAGGTCCTGACCCTTAGATCTAACAAAGGAAAGGTTTGGACCTAGCGGGAGGCTTAAACGGATGCGAGGGAGGTCCAAGTTAACGTAGGCGAGGTCCTAGAGGACACAGGGAGGTCCTGAAGGACACGGGGAGGTCCTGAAGGACACGGGGAGGTCCAAATAAGCAAGGAGGAGGTCTTAAAGGACATAGGGAGGTCCTAAAGGACACGGGGAGGTCCAAACACTTGAGAGGTCTAAACCTAAGGAGGTCTGGACCCAAGCAGATAAAACAAGCACAGAAAGGGAGAGATCACCAACACCCCAACAAATCCAACAGACCAATAGAGAGTCTTTAGTTGAAGTTTGAATTAGTTAATTGATATACATTCCAAAAATTCCAAGTTAAGCTTTGAATTCTCATCAAAACAAAATGGTTCTTTTTATTTTAAAATTTTCAAAAAGGCTTCAAAAACCAGGGTGTTACAAACCTACCCCCTTAAGGGAATCTCGACCCCGAGATTCAAGCTGAGTCAGCAAAGAGGTAGGGATAATTAGTCTTAAGGTCTTCTTCCTTCTCCCATGTGGCTTCACTTTCTAGATGATGGCTCCACTGGACTTTGTATGATCGGATGGTCTTGCTCCTAGTAACACGCTCTGCAATGTCAAGGATCTTGATTGGTTGCTCCACATAAGTGAGGTCTTCTTGAAGATCAATGCTCTCCAAGAGGGTATGATCCTCTGGCACTCAAAGACACTTCCTTAATTACGATACATGGAAGACATTGTGCACCGCTGACAAAGACTCTGGAAGCTCTAGTTGATAGGCCACTTCGCCCATTTTGTCCACAACCTTGTATGGCCCAATAAATCTTGGGGCAAGCTTCCCTCCAATCTGGAACCTTCTTACTCCTCTGAGTGGAGTTACTCTAAGGTATACAAAATCTCCAATCTCAAAGGATAGATCTCTTCGTTGATTATCAGCATAGCTCTTTTGGCAGGACTGAGCTACTCTTAATCGTTCCTTTATCACCTTTACCTTGTCTTCAGCATCTTTGATCAAGTCTGGACCATAAAGCTGATGTTCGCCTAGCTGGTCCTAGAGGAGAGGTGTTCTACGAGGTCTACCATATAGAGCTTCAAAGGAGGACATCTGTAAGCTAGCTTGGTAGCTATTGTTGTAGGAGAACTCTGCATAGGGGAGGTCCTGGTCCCAACTTTTCCCAAACTCCAATGCACAAGCACGAAGCATGTCTTCAAGAACTTGGTTCACTCTTCTGTCTGCCCATCTGTTTGAGGGTGATAAGTTGTACTAAAATTGAGTTTAGTTCCCAGGGCTTCATGTAAGCTTTTCAAAACCTTGAGGTGAACTAAGACCCTCTGTCTAACACTATTCTCTTAGGCACTCCATGCAAGCAAACAATTCTTGCCATATACAATTCTGCCAAATTATTGCTTCTGTAGGTGGTCTTGACTGGTATAAAGTGTGCTACCTTTGTCAAACGGTCAATCACCACCCATATGGAGTCATAACCCGATTGGGTCCTAGGTAGTCCAGTGATGAAGTCCATGCCCACTTGTTCCCATTTCCATTCGGGAATTGGCAATGGTTGCAATAAACCGGCTGGTCTTTGATCCTCAGCTTTAACTCTCCGACATACATCACATTGAGTAACAAATTTAGCAATATCCTGCTTCATACTGACTCACCAATACTTCTCGTTGAGGTCTTGGTACATCTTAGTACTGCCCGGGTGAATAGAGTAAGGTGATTCATGAGCTTCCTTCAGGATAAGTTGCTTGATCTCTTGATGATTTGGCACACAAATAAGGTTGCCAAACCACACTATCCCTTGCTCATCCTCAGAGAAACCTGGGGCTTTACCTCTTCTCATGTTCCTTTTGATCTCTTAGATGTCTTCATCTTCTCCTTGATGCTCTCTAATCTAGTCCAGAATAGTTGGGTACACCTCTAGGGTGTTCACACAACCTTGGTCCACAATCTCCAAATTAAGTTGTCTTAGTTCTTCATACAACCTTGGCTGTTGCTCCTGTACCATCAGGGTGCTACAATGACCTTTCCGACTCAAAGCATCGGCCACCATATTGGCCTTGCCTGGATGATAATGAATTCTAAGATCATAATCCTTTATCAACTCTAACCATCTTCTTTGCCTGAGGTTGAGTTCTGATTGAGTGAAGATGTACTTCAAACTTTTGTGGTCTGTGTATATCTCACATCGATTACCAATGAGGTAAGGTCGCCAAATTTTCAAAGCATGCACAGTTGCAGCCAATTCCAGATCATGTGTTGGATAGTTCCCTTCATGAGATCTCAACTGTCGGGATGTGTAACATCCCAATTTTCTGAGCTTTAAAAATCTTTTAATAGTTAGTAGGGAGAAAATTCACCATTTAGATTTATTTGATTTTAATTTAAAAGCTTAATATTGTACCTTGTGCATCAAAACAATTTAATATGATTAAAGTCAACATGAACAATGGTCAAAACTATTTTATTTGGACTCTATGTGCTTGGATATATTTTCTAGATTTTTTTAAAATTTTTCCAAGTTCATTTGCTATTTTCTATTGCCTTTTGGAATTTCTGGTATTTTCTAAAATAGAAAACCTATTTAAAATCCCGAAATAGTGTTTGGGCCGAAACCCAAACCCTATTCACTTCCGGCCCATCTCCTGTGTGGCCCGGTTTTCCCTGTAGCGTCATTATCATCGACATGTGGTCCCCACTGCTTGTCGGTCTCTCTCACAGAGCCGCCTCCCGGCCCCACCGTCACCGCATGACGCTGCTGTGACGGACTCGCTGAACCTCTTTCGCTGCCTTGTGGAACCCGCCGCCACGTCATCGTCATCTTCGTCGCGGACTCTGCATCCGTGTCCGAGCCGATCAAGCGCATGCCGCCGCCGCGAATCCCCACCTTCTGTGCCTATTTAAGGACCGTGACCGCGCCACGAGGTTTGCATCCAAGCCCGCTGCCTTTTCCCTGCAGTCGCCAACCCTAGCGCGCCGCCTCTTCGCCTGATTTGGAGCTTGAACCCTAGTGCCACCGTGAGCTTCTTCGTTGGATTCCGCCGCCGTCGGTGATCCTTAGCCGTTGTCGAGCACCTCTTCGAGTTCGCCGCATCGAGAGCCATCTAGTGCGCGCACCCGTTTCTCCGGAGACGCCTTGGTTCGCCGTCGCCTCTTCAAGCCGAGCCGCTCCGCCGCTTCAACCTCGCCGTCGGCCATCCTCGTCACTCCCATCCTCCCGTGAGCACACCATCGTGATCCCCGCGTTCCCCTCTACCCCTTGGTACCACCCATCGCCGCTGGTTCGCCGCCGTTCGCCGGAACCTTGGTTCCCGTGCACCGCCGCCGTCCGTGTCAGTGCCACCTCGTCCTCTGTGCTTGCGTGGTAGCTGTGTGGAGCCGCGTCAGCGTCCACGTGTGCGTACGCGTGGCGGTCCAGATCTAAACCTGTGCGCCGGTTCGGTGGACTTAGTCTACCGTGGACCGTGAGGCTGACATGTGGGTCCCACATGTCAGTGTTTTCTTTTTATTTTCTTATTCCGGAAATTCTATTGCAGACGTCATCATTGCACAATAATCCGATTTTTCTTTAGAGAAATAATTCAGAATAATCCAATTATTAGGGTTTCTTTTAGATTTAAACTTCCAAAGTCCATATCTTTTGCATCCGAACTCCGTTTGAGTCCATTCAAATTTCTAAATTCATCTAAATTCAAGATCTATTTATTGGGGATTTTTATTTGATTTTTGGAGTTTGTTTTGCCTCTGTTATTTATTTGTTTTGTTTGTTTGCTTCGTTTGCGAGTAGACGTCGATACTTCGGGAAGATTTGAAGAAGAAGGAGCACCTCAAGAGCAAGATCAGTACCTAGACCTATTTCAAGGCAAGTTATACCTTTGATCATATTGAACCTAGTTTTCAAAAGTTATATTGATTCAAATTATTGTATCTACTTTAAGTATTTATTTAAATGCTTTTGGGTTTAGTTATTAATCCAATTTGTTATATCCACCTTGCTTAATTGTATATGTCATAATCTTTTGTCACCCTAGATTGGTTTACTAGTTGGTATTATCGTAACACCAACATGGGTTGGTTAGATACGATTAGTCTGCTTAGCCATGCCACGAGTTATCATCTCATGTGAGTCACAATTATAAACTTGACTAAGTGATTATGGAACTATGTGATAAAACTGTGTGTACTATGTGCTATTACTCGTTGATGGCATATGTTGCACTTAACCAACAGGGTGGGAAATGATTTAGACGGAGGCAAGTGGTACTGTGTGCTACTTTTGGTGGATCTGTGTGCATGGGCTTAAAAATATGTGTGCATATGGATTTGTAGTATAACTTGGAAGTCTTACCTTGGTCAATTAAGGACTTAACTTTGTGCGCCATTGAACTGAGCCTTACTGTACGACCACATGCCTGATATGGGACAGGCCTAACTTAGTAAGTTATGGAGTTTTGACATTGCTACTCAGGTTGTAGGTTAGACTGTGTTGATTGGGTGGAGGTGTGCTACCAAGTAGTCGCATCGTGGGACGGTTCGCCGCTTCCCTGTCCAACGGTGTGTGTTGTACCATCTTCTGTGTTAGGGTTAGTATAACGACAAAGCACACTGGGAGTAACAATGCTGAGATGAAGTTTCCAAAATGTTTTGTTATGATTAGTGCTTGCAACACTAGTTGTATCTTGTGGGTAAAGTGTACAAACTCTGCAGAGTGTTAAATCAATCTATTCGAATAGTTGAGTCCTTGGTCATGGACATGCTCGGGAATTTCACACGAGGGGTAGATTTTCATAAAATGTGTGGGAAGGGAGCTATGTGATTTAAGTCATATGGCTATGTGAATAACCTGTTTAGGCTATGTGTCTTTGTGAAAATAAACTGTCAAATTACTATTGTTTAATTGTTTTACTTGTGCTTTCAATCTATTATTTGTATTTAAATTGCAAATGTCCCATTTCTGCAAAAGAACCACAAAAGCCATTCCTTTGGAATAAGCCATCATGTATACTTGCATTTCTGTGGTATGACTTGCGAGTACGGTTGTGTACTCATGCTTGTTGGAAAACATGCAACAGAAGAGGAGGAGTCATCGCCAGCTTTCGAGGAGAAGTTCGTTGAAGGCGCTTGATCGTAGGGTCTTGATCCCAGTCGGTTGCCTGTGGTGAATTGATGGGATGTCGCTGCCATTTCTATTTTCACTGCTATTTAAATTCTCTGTTAGCCCTGCGTGGCTTATTAATGTAAACTCGACCATAAGGTCAAAACCCTTATTTAATAATCAAATTACTCGTTTATGCTATTAATCACCTTGTGTGGATCGATATTCATCTATGTTGAAACTGTGTGCACTAGTGTGATCCTGGACTAATGCATTATACACAGAGGGTCCATAATTGCATTTTTGGGTCCCGACAGGATGTATATGCTACTACCCTACCTTCTGGCATCAACACACATCCAAGGCCTTGATGAGAGGCATCACAAAATACCTCAAAATCTTTATAGATGTCTAGTAGGACTAGCACAGGAGCTGTCATAAGCCTTTCCTTCAACTCTTGAAAGCTTTGCTCACAAATTTCAGTCCATTCGAATTTCTTCTCCTTTTTCAAGAGCTGAGTGAGGGGTCTAGCAATCTTGGAGAAGCCTTCAATAAATATTCTATAATAGCAATCTAGACCAAGGAAGCTCCTCACTTCGGCCACTGACTTGGGTGGTTTCCACTCCAACACAGATTCAACTTTAGAAGGGTCTACTGCTACTCCTTTGGCTGACACAATATGACCAAGGAAGGCTACTTGGCTTAACCAAAATTCACATTTACTGAACTTGGCATAGAGCTGCTGCTCTCTAAGCCTTCCCAAAACAATCCTAAGGTGGTCTTCATGCTCTTCTTCATTCTTAGAATAGATGAGAATATCATCAATAAACACAACCACAAACTTGTCCAGGAAGTCCATGAATACTTTGTTCATCATATTCATAAAATAGGCTGGTGCATTTGTTAACCCAAAAGACATCACAGTGAACTCATACAGCTCATATCTTGTGGTAAAAGTAGTCTTGGGAATGTCCTTTGGTCTAATCTTCAGTTGATGATAACCAGATCTTAGATTAATTTTAGAGAAAACACTTTCTCCTTTTAACTGGTCAAAGAGGTCATCTATCCTGGGCAATGGATACTTATTCTTAATGGTGACCTTGTTGAGTGATCTGTAGTCCACACACATCCTCAAGCTGTTGTCTTTCTTCTTGACAAACAGCACTGGTGCTCCCCATGGTGAAGAACTTGGTCGAATAAATCCGTTGTTTTGTAGCTCTTTAATCTGCTTCTTTAATTCTACCAGCTCATTTGTTGGCATCCTATAAGGTCATTTTGATATAGGAGCAGTCCTTGGGACTAGATCAATTAGGAATAATATATCTCTATCTAGTGGCATTCTAGGCAGTTCCTCAGGGAACACATCTGGGTATTCTTTGACCACTGGGAGGTCTTTTAGCTTCACTTCCTTCACACTGGCCAGGAGAGGTCTTACTGTAGGGGAGGTCTTGGGCCTAAATTCCACTTGAATTCCTTGATCATTGGTAAGTGAGATGGACTTGCTAGCACAGTCTATTTGACCCTGATTCTTGGTTAACCAATCCATTCCTAAAATCACATCTAGCTCTTGAGAATGCAACACTATCAAGTCTGCATGAAAGGGTACTCCAGAGATCTCTAAAATGAGGTTTGGGCAGAGGTTATTAGTCCTCATATTTGAGCCCGAAGCATGAATTAGCATAGGGTTATCTAAACAAGATATAGGTAACCCACACTTCCCCACAAACTTGCTTGAAACAAAAGAATGAGAAGCTCCAGAGTCAAATAAAACCAAGGCTAGTACTGAGTTGACAAGAAACGTACCAAGGACCATATCTGGTGCGGCTTGTGCCTTCTTAACCGTGACATGTGTGACACGGCCCTTTGTGTACTATGTTGTTGGCTTCATAGAGGAGGTGCTACCCGTTGCTGGAGCTCCTTGGCTTGGTCAGGCTAAGGCAGAGGCTTGCTACTTCTTTGGGCACCTACTAGCATAGTGCCCCACCTCATTGCAAAAGAAACAAGTCACACCCAGAGAGGAGGTCGTGGATGCCTTCTTTTGGTACTGGCCTCCAGAGGTCTTATGGAAGCTTGGGCTACTTGGGCGCTAAACTGGCCCAAGTACTTTGGACGAGGAGGTCTTGCGCTGGGAGGTTTGGGGTTGGGAGGTCCTAGGCTTGGGAAAACCTTCAGGATTAAACCTCTGAGCTGTCTTCTTCCTTTTTCGGTTCTCCATCTCTTGGAGTTTGCCCTCTTGCCGTATGGCTTTACTAACAAGCTGCTGAAAATCTAAGTGATCTTGGGCAATAAGGAGAATTGAGATCTCATCATTAAGCCCCTCCAAAAAGCGCTCTTGCTTGGCTTCATATGAAGCCACATCTCCTGGAGCATACCTAGCCAATTGATTAAACTTATGCAAGTATTCATTGATTGTGCGACTGCCCTGCCTTAAGGAACGAAATTCCTTCCTTTTCAAGGACATCATGCCTGGTGGGATATGGGCACGACGAAAGGCTTGCATAAATTCATCCCATGTGATAGTCTGGGCATCAACATGAGATTGGATAAAAATATCCCACCACTCAGAAGCTGGCCCACTGAGTTGGTGTGAGGCAAACAAGACTCTCTCATGGTCTGTACACTGCACCATATCCAATTTTCTGCTCACTGCCCTGAGCCAATCATCGGCTTCCATTGGCTCAGTGCTACTGGAGAAAGTTGGAGGGCGCAACCTTATGAATTCTGCAACATTAGCCCTTGAAGGAGGCAAAACTGGAGTTTGAGGCTGGGCTGCTGCTGTTGCTTGCAATGATTGAGTGTTGGCAATTGATTGGGAGAGCAAGTTTATTAGCTGAGCTTGATTGGAAATCATTTGGGCCCAGCTAGGTCCTTCCACTGGAGGTGGTGGTGGCTGTGAGGCTGGGTCCTCCTGCATGCCCTCAACTCCTCTATTTTGGTTGCTCCACCAAGCTGGATTCTCGGGCTCTTCTTCATCTCTTCTATTCCGATTACTTGAGCTGCCACTACCATTTCGAGTGGTCACCATCTCTCCTGAGCTCCAGAAGCTGAGGAAAGAAAAGAGAGGACTAAGGGGAATAGATAAAATAACCCACTCAGCAAAGCAATCAACAGAAAGAAGCTCTTTCAAAACTATAGCTGCTAAATATCGTTCTACTCGTTACTTACCACTTGAAGGAGGTCTTAAGCACCAGGCCTAACCTAGAGACCACTATTAGAGCTTTCAAGGGTAAGGGGATCCATTTGACATTGTAAATTGCTGCAAGGAAAGAAAACAAGGTAAGATTAGATTAATGTAAGGAGAAATAACAGTAGGGAGGTAAGAACAAAAAGACGACCTAGATAAGAAAAGAACAATTTATTCTTCTTTGTTGTATAAAATAAACTTTGAAATTCTACTGCCATTCTACTAGGTTGCAACCTACAGTCAGGATGCTCTGATACCACTTCTGTGTCTCGGCCAGAGAGCTCCCAGGACCTCCTAGGAGGTCCTTTAAGGCCATCCAAGAGGTCAGGTCCACCCAGGAGGCCCGCTAGGACCTCCCAAGAGGTCTAGACCACTTGGAGGCCCCTTAAGACCACCTGGAGGTCTATCAAGACCACCTGGAGGTCTATCAAGATCACCCAAGAGGTCCAACAGGACCACCCAGGAGATCTCGCAAGACCACCAGGAGGTCTGAGAGTGGTCGTGAGGCCTAGGATCACCCCAAGTTCATGACCAAACCCGAGGGAGGTCATGAGACTAGGGATCACCCCATGACCTCTGTGTAATTGAGCTAGTCCCAAGATCAGCTGCTAGCCCACACAGTAGCAAAAGTGGTGACATCCACAACATGAACTTTATTAACAAAATATCAACAGAGTTGCTTACAAAAGCGGCCTTGGGTCGAATACAAAATATAAAGGAACAAAAGAGCGGTAGTCCATCCATCACGCCACAGGCAAATGGCTGGAGGGCACAACCTAGTCGACTTGGTCCTCCTCTTCGCTGTCAGCGTCTTTGCCTACCCATAAATTTTATTGAGCAAGAGTGAGCATAACAACCGTGCTCGCAAGTCACACCCGGGGAGTATCAGAACGACATGCATACATGGATAATTCAAAGAAAGGCATATAGGGTTGATTTGCATAAAGCCAAGTTTCATTTAAATACACATACTAAGTTCCAAGGCAGCTACACTTATAATTAAAAATTCATTTTCCAAAACTCAATTTTTCAGTTGGATAACATTCATCGTCAAGTGGTGAAGGATACCCTCTTGTCACAAAGCTCCCCGCCCAAAACCCATCGGGATAGAAATCCCAAAATCAGTTTATCAAGCCTTTTTTAAACAAAACCAACATCTAACTTTAAGTGGTTTTGCTAGCATGTCCATGACCATGGACACGACTATTCGAATAGTTTTACACTCTGCAGATGTTGTACACTTTACCCACATGACATGATTCCTCTAGTTCGTTTGGCATTTGTCAATGCCACCTCTCACTGCCTAAGGTAAGAGGTCTAGAGTTCATAACAAGACCTTTACAATGCATCATCCCACCGCAGTCCACCCTCGCTAAGGTTTCACCTCCTTTGGATACAAATTCGTAGGATCGGGGCCCCCTCTTGCGTCAGGTGGGAAAACTAGTCATGAGTGACAGCCTTAAAAGACCTCCCACGTACCAACAGGTTCAACCGCGATGGGACTTTGCAAATTAATCAGCCAGGTCCTGCCCATACAGAACATGTGGTTGCACGATGTGGCTAGCAAGATGCGGCTCGCAGACCGGTTCTTGACTGACCTGGGCGACCACCACATACCCTGGGCCTCAAACTTACCCAGCTTGAGCCCGTGCATAAACTTGCACCAACCAAGCAACCAGTTCACCCAAGTCCAAACCAATTTTCTATTTGTTTGCTTTTCATGAACCCTTTAGCAAAATTCCATGACAACCCAATGCCATGGCTTAAAACATTTATCTCATTGGACTTTGGCAGTAAGATCTCCCAAAACAAGAATTGATCTAAGCATGGCTAAGCATATGGTTTGCAATATCTCTAGTCCATACTATTGTATCAACTAGGTTTTCATCTATGGTGTCAAGGGAGACAAGACAATGACAAATCTGGTTGTACAAAAGTTAACAGGGATAACTAAGGAGTTTCCAAAACAGGGATTAAATAATTTGAATTGAAATATACATGCAATATTTAGTTGAAACCAACATAATTAACTTGAATTACTGGGCTCAACATGATCAAAGGCTTGACTTGCCTTGCTCACAATACTGAGGGTCTTCCTCCTCATGACACACAGGCTCCTCGGTGTCATCACAACCTACACGGGGAAAAGCAAACTCAAACAATGACCACATAAAGAACCAAAAGAGCTCCAACAGAACCTCAAAATTCAACCAACAGGAGAACACTACACTTAAGAGCAAGTTCTTTGAGAGAAGTCCCAACTCACAGGGAGGAGGTCCAACGAGGGCGGTCTTTGCAAAAGAGTCCAAAAGGGTGGTCCTTGCGAAGAACCAAAGAGGTGGTCTTTGTAAAGGCCGAAGGAGTGACCTTGGCGCAGGGACCAGGGAGGTAGTCCTGAACGAAGAGAACAAAGGTCCAGAGAAAGGTATTGAGGAGGTGGTACTGAGGAAGATGCAACGGCTTCAACTGTGATTGTATGAATCAAGAAAAGAAGAACAAAGCGCCAATGAACTCACCAAAGGGTGGAGGAAGGAGGGGAGGTCGTGAGGTGGCCGTGGCGGTTGAGGCCGGTGCCACCACCCTAGTGGAACCTTCAACGGCGAGGATGCAGCGCTGGAGGTCCTTGGCAAAGTTCTTGGCAATAAGGTCTCACCACAGAGCAGCAAAAGCCAAAACGCTGGGTGTGGAAAGAGGTGAGGAGGAAGAGCTTCCTGGCCAATTATAGCCTAAGTAGGCAAGAAGACACTGGAAACATACGTGTTAAGGATATATAGAAAGATAGGTCAAAGGTAGATGATGGTTAAGATAGGGTACAGCCAGGCTTAGTGAAAAGATAATAAAATAATGTTTGCTGTGAAGGAATGGAGCAAGGGAAGGAATCAAGGTGCCACACAATGTGAGCCACGTACATGGCTGCATTTAATGTGACACAACATGCATTAGATGCACAAGGTACTTGTGTGGCAGAGATTACCAAGAATAACAAGGTTGGCAAGTGGGACCTGTCAAACTTGGGAATAGCTTGGTCAAAAGGAAGTGGTCACGGCCAAAGGAAAGGTCATGGCCGAACAAAGGAGGTTGTGACCTATTAGGGAGGTCTTATAAGGAGGTCCAAATGATTAAGAGGTCCAAGGGACAGGGAGGTCCTAACGGTCGGATCTCTCAAGGGGAGGTCCTGACCCTTAGATCTAACAAAGGAAAGGTCTGGACCTAGCGGGAGGCTTAAACGAACGCGAGGGAGGTCCAAGTGAACATAGGGGAGGTCCTAGAGGACACAGGGAGGTCCTGAAGGACACGGGGAGGTCCAAATAAGCGAGGAGGAGGTCCTAAAGGACACAAGGAGGTCCTGAAGGACATAGAGAGGTCCAAACACTTGGGAGGTCTAGACCTAAGGAGGTTTGGACCCAAGCAGACAAACACAAGCACAGAAAGGGAGAGATCACCAAAACCCCAACAAATCCAACAGACCAATAGAGAGTCTTTAGTTGAAGTTTGAATTAGTGAATTGATATCCATTCTAAAAATTCCAAGTTAAGCTTTGAATTCTCATCAAAACAAAATAGTTCTTTTTATTTTAAAATTTTCAAAAAGGCTTCAAAAACCAGGGTGTTACAGCAAAGCTTGCCGATACAACGGTGAATGCCTCACCGAGATGGGGGAGGGGGGGTTCCCAGGTGAAGTGAGCGCGTTTCATTCGTCGGGCTAGTGCTAGGTTAGGTTTAGGTGATGTAAAGGCTTCGTTGCGAACTCTAAACTGCGTACTAAAAGGTTGTGAGCGGTGGTGTCGACGAATGTCAGAAAAACTAGAGAGCTCGTATCGTGTGGGTAAAGTTGTACAGCTCTACAGAGTGTAAATCGATTTAAATAGCCGTGCTCGCAGCTATGAGCATGTTTAGTGCAGTCATATCGGGTATAGTCTCTATTTTTGCAAAAACCGGTCTTGTTGGAAAGTGTCGGGATGGCTTTGTTGTTATTTAACTTGAGTGTCATGTCTATGGCTAAGAATGAAATGATGATCACAATCGAGGAGGGTGGTGAATTTATTATTGTTATGTTACACACTTGTTATTTCATTATCAATCAAGTGCTCTTTGAAATTTCAGTTGCAAACTACTACATATCAATATTGCAAATTAAACTTACTTAATGCTGAAAATAAGTTGTAGTATAGAGCATCATCCTTTGATAGCTTTGCATTTATAATTGTGTTGAGATACAATACAAGTCTTGCTGAGTATATATAAAATGTACTCAATATTGCTTAAAATTGTTGATCAAAGCATGCGGATGAGCCCATGCTGGACGACACGTTCTTTGCACCTGATACCGGAGGCTTCGGTGACGGGTCTTGCTAGGTCTTGTCCTTGTCGGTTGCTTGAGGGAATAGATGAGCACACCGTTAGACCTTTTGAGTTTATCCGCTATGCTTTCGCTGTTTAACTTGCTACTTATGTTTTAATTTGGCTGGTTGGCTGTGTAATAAATACTTGTCATGTAAACACTTAAGTTTATGTCCTATATTTGTTTCATGTTGTATGTATAATGTATGGATGTGAATATCAATGTTGTAGATATCTGTACTAGCCACTGATCATGGGACTAGTACGGTACACACACGAGGGCTTCGAGTATTCTACGCCCGGGGTCCAACAACTGAGGTATCCAAAACATATGTAAATTCGTAATAAAAAAAATTCAAAAATTTATGGTATCCAAAACTATGTAAATTCCATTTTTTTTAAATAGACATATCCAAATATGTATAAATTAGGAATCAAAATTACCAAAATATCATATATCTAAATTCTAAATAGTTGTTGTATGATGTTCCTATTCATTTGCTCGTTGAAGTTGGAAAGGAAATCATGTAGCATGCATACTTTTACTTTTACGTGGAAAAGAAAAAAATACTCGTGGAAAAAAACTCTAACATTGATTAAAAACTAATATATGAAAATATTTAGATTAGGGATGAAGAGTTTTTTTTTTATTTACATGAAGAGGCTGCTATCTATCCATATTGCACTTACCTTGTGGCGGCACCTTATCAATCTAGGGGATCTAGAAATTGACGAAAAATGGAGATAGAGGAGACAAGAGAGATATGAAAGAAGTTTACATCTAAGCGAATGGATAACATTCATGTAAAAAAGTGAATGGGTAACCAAACAGAGGATATTGTTATTTTTTTTATATCAAGTTTATTGCCCGTAATGAAAACCAAGAGTAAAATTGTACCAATTAGATGTAGCATATTTCATGTTCATGAAACATATACAAATATGTAAGCCCTTTGAATATCAATAAAAATTATTAAAAAGTTATAAATTTCTAGCCCGTGTAGATGCACGGCTTGATGACTACTCCCTCCATTCTTTTTTATCTGACATCCTATAATCTATACCATCAAATTTTCCAAAGTTAGACAACCAATATGTTTAAAAGTATATAAATTGGATACATGAAAACTATACTAGTAGATTTGTCGTCAAAAATACTTTTATAATATTATAATTTTATTGGTATGCTTTAATATAAAGTTATAAAAAAGTAACGGTTAAAGTCGCATCTCGAGACCATAAAAATTAAAAACATCAAATAAAAAAAGAACAGAGGGAGTAGTATATTTTAATTTGAAAGGGGTCTAAAGTAAGTAGTTCTCGTAGTATTTATTTCCTGAATTTTTTTTAAAATAATCTATTTTTTATTCCGAAGTACAGAAATAATACCGCTTAATTTTTTTTACAGAACTAATCGCGTGTCGCCGTACGGTTGGGCGATTTGCTCAAGTCGCCCAACCGCCGGGCGACAATCACTCAAGTCGCCCAATCGTATAGCGATTTAAAGTTCCCAGGCATTGTCGCTTTGTGGATTGGCTACTTGGTGTCAGTTGTACCCAAGTCGCCCAACCGTATGGCGACTTGGTGGCAGCTGACACCAAGTCGCCATACGGTTGGGCGACTTGGGGCGGCTATAAAAACTGCGCGCGGCCGAACCGTCGCCATTCCAACGCGCGAATCGCCAGAGCCAACCGAGACGGCAAGAAAAGAGGAGAAAGAGAGAAAGAAAAATAGGAGGGGAAGAAGAAGAGGAGGAAAAAAGAGTTATTCGTTTCGCATCGACGACTAGGACGGTAAGTTTATAGTATTAATTTGTACAAGTTTATATTTGAAACCATGGTAGGTTAGCAAATAGTGTTAGTAATTTTATGTATAGTGACATAGTGTTAGCAATTATTTAGAGATGGCATATAGTGTTAGCAATTTTATGTATAGTAACATAGTGTTAGCAATTATATAGAGATGGCATGTTAGCAATTTTATGTATAGTGACATAGTGTTAGCAATTATTTAGAGATAGCATATAGTGTTAGCAATTTTATGTATAGTGACATAGTGTTAGCAATTATATAGAGATGGCATGTTAGCAATTTTATGTATAGTGACATAGTGTTAGCAATTATTTAGAGATGGCATGTTAGCAATTTTATGTATAGTGACATAGTGTTAGCAATTATTTAGAGATGGTATATAGTGTTAGCAATTTTATGTATAGTGACATAGTGTTAGCAATTATATAGAGATGGCATGTTAGCAATTTTATGTATAGTGACATAGTGTTAGCAATTATTTAGAGGTGGCATATAGTGTTAGCAATTTTATGTATAGTGACATAGTGTTAGCAATTATTTAGAGATGGCATGTTAGCAATTTTATGTATAGTGACATAGTGTTAGCAATTATTTAGAGATGGCATATAGTGTTAGCAATTTTATGTATAGTGACATAGTGTTAGCAATTATATAGAGATGGCATGTTAGCAATTTTATGTATAGTGACATAGTGTTAGCAATTATTTAGAGATAGCATATAGTGTTAGCAATTTTATGTATAGTGACATAGTGTTAGCAATTATATAGAGATGGCATATAGTGTTAGCAATTAATTAGTAACCATGGTACATTAGCAAATGTTGAGAGATAACATGAAGGAAAAATGAGTTAGTAAAAATAAATTTAGTTGTACTATTGTGCGTGCTGCGCTAATTGCGTATATGTTACTTTTCTAAATGCTTGTTTCTATAATGATAAACATGTCGATAACGCGTGCATTCGCAAATGCTAGTTTATAGAATGTTAAATACACGATACATGGTTCCAAACACGTTGGATTATCAAACATGTCAAATTTTGTTTTTTCCCCGAAAGCTTCACCCATTATAAATATGCATAGTAACGATGATGTATTAAATATTTTGCAATCCATAGCAGTCGGTATAGGCGTTAACGTAATATAGCCTTTCATAGGAAAAATAATGTCATTGTGTTGGGGCAAAGTGTAATGCCATTGGAGTATAATTTAAATGTGTAAGTAATATGAATGCTTTTAATTTCTTAATTTGCAGGTATGGCTCAAGACCCTGGTGGTTCGGATTGGCATTTTAGTCTGCTGGACCGGTTGGTCGACGTGCAGCACCGCGCGAGCCGTCGTGTGCCGCATCCGGTTGGCGGGGACGACGCGGCTGAGTTGGGGGTGGTTCGTACGCGGACACCCCGACGGGCTTGGAGACTAGACCCGCGCTGGGTAGAGAGGTTTGTCCGCAAATTTGTCACTTTTTTGTATCGTATGTCCACTATGTACTTACTTCTTCGTGCTTTGTAGGCTGAGCCGTTCCGGCCTTCTACCTCTCGCACGGATGGTAGAGGCCACCGAAGAGGACGGCGGTGTGGTCGACGACGATGGGGAGGTTCAGGCCGGTCCGGAGCGGTCACGACGATTCCCATTCGACCGTCGCTCTCGACCGCCTGGTGGACCGTATGCCCGAGACGACACCTTCCACCTCCCTTTCAGGAGATGGCTCGACTCTGCAGATGTCGCGATGTCGCTTTCGGCTTGTTTATCGCGAGCGCTGCATTCCTCACGGACGCGGTGTGGATGGCGCGACGCCTGTTAAGGCGGTTCGAGGTATTCTTGGGGCGGAGGCAGCGCCTCGCATTTTGACTTCTCGAGCGACAATGCATGGGCCCTGCGGTGGCTTTCGCAGTTCCGGGTAAGTATAGTACCTATTTTCCATGTTTAGCGATTCATTGAGGCCTAGCTATATGACGGGCTTACTAATTATTCGTTTCTGCGTAGGTCGAGCGGATGGTCCCACGACCACCGTCGACCGGTGTCGCGCACCGGAGGCGCACTGTTGTGGCTCTTCGGCTGGGTACTGTTTACCAGCAGCCACGGTGACTCCGTCGACACCCGCCTCGTGGGGTACGTGAGGGCCATCGCCGACGGCGAGGAGCTAGAGATCAGTTGGGGATCACCAGATTTGCCGCGACGCATCGCGGCATGTGCGAGCGTCTTTGAGGACTAAGCCCGCATCTATCCTCACAGTCGCCCCCTCTGCTGCAGTTGTGGTCGCTCGAAGCGCTTTCTCGGGCGGCCCATGCCGATAGACTCCGACCGTGACTGGCGCGGACATGTACCATGGGGACGCGGTGGACCGCCGACCGTAGGGTCCCTTTGGTGCCGTGAGACGGTACATATTTCCTATATATTTTCTACAACAGACATGTAATCCTTTGTAACCATTGTTTTGGCTCGCAGGCACAGTATGTACACGTGCAGGTCACGCGTGCCTACGAGCACTTTGTGGAGCAGATGGACCGTCTCACCGCTGACGACGTGCGCTGGGAGCCGTACTCGATCAGAGATGGAGGCCGTGCTCGCGGGCTGTTTTCTTGTCTTTGGCGCGACCGGGCGATCTTGGCGACGCAGAGGAAGCTCATCTTCGATGTGTTCGTGGAGGACTACGCAGTGCACAGGGTGATGCGCCAGTTCGGCCTCCGTCAGGTTGTTCCAGTTCCCATTGGGACGAGGGTGCCTGAGTCGACCCACGCGTGAGTTACATGCAACACATGTTAACATATGTTTTTGACATTTCCGTAACGATAACCTCCAATTGCAATGGTACGTTTCGCAGGCATAGTAGGAGGGGTGGCACTAGGACGCAGTGGCCGGGCAAGATGGAGCCGTGGGGCACAAAGGCGAACGCCCATGAGGATGCGTGCGGAGGATGGCCCAGACGTCTGACCCAGTCGTGACGACGAGTACCTTATTGATACGCTTCGCAGACACGCACCAGCCGGTGCGTGTCGCCGACCTCCCCTCGCGTGCAAGATCGACCGACGCCTACCCTCTGCACTTAGCGCTGAATGTGCACCTCGTGGTACGTAAAATCGATTTGAAAATGTCTTCGTACTATTACGAATTATAGGTTTGACGCTTTGACATACTCCTTACGATGACATCAACGTCGGGGTTGCGCCGACGGACGGTCGATCTGGGACAGATCGGCATTGGTCGCGGAGGTCATCGCGCGACGAGCTAGTGCAGTTTGTTCGTCGGGCCTACAGTGCGGCGAGGCGATGCGTGGCGCTGACGTCATGCACGACGCAGACAGAGGTGACCTCGTCGGTGCGGGAGGTGGGCTCGTCGGTCCCGGAGGTGGCCTCGTCGGCAGATAGGTCGGCGAGCTTAGGAGGGCACGCCCGCGTGCCCGCCGCGCGCGCCGCGCTTTTGCCTCTCGCTACGCTGCGCTGGGTAGGTGGAGGGTCCGGTGGGCACGCGTCGGTACACACCCACCGCCACGCCCGCCGCCGGCGTCGTTGCGAGACACGCACGAGAGCGTCGAGCGATATGTTTTCATCGCCGACCCGTCCGGACAGTATGGTGGGTATGACAGCCCGCACTATGCATACCAGTCAGGTGCGTTTCCTCTCTTCAGGTTGGCGATCGTCGATATATTGTAGAGATTAACATTACTTGCCATGCAGGTACTGTTTTACGGCCTGCACGTGCCTTCTCCCCGCACGAGGACGTGCACGACGACGTGGATCTTTACTTCGCGGAAGCACCCGGGGAGGCCCAGGGGGCAGCTGAGCCTGCACCTGTCGAGCCTGCATCTGTTGAGCAGCTTAGCGGGCCCCCAGTGTTCACGCAGCCACAGGTGGAGTCGACCCCCCTGGGACCACGGACCAGCAGGGCTCCTGAGCGCCTTTCCCTGTCTGGGCCCCGGCCTAGGCACCCGCGCTTCGGAAGCCCAAACGGGGCGTATTCGGGCGCGACCGGGTGTGGGGCGATGGCGACGACGGAGGAGGTGCGGGTGGCGATGGGGGTTTACATCATCTGTGTTTACGTATTGTCTTTCGAGGTACTATGACACGGTTGTCTATACCATTGTTCTATAACTTGTATTATGTGTTGACGATTCTCCTTCAGAACTACTATGACATGGTTGTCTATGCATTCCTCTAGCATTGTTCTATTACTTATTAATATATTAGTCCACGTGTCGCTCAAGCTGTTGGCCAAAGACTTCTCGCCAAGTCGCCCAACGGTTGAGCGACTATCAACCGCTGGGCCAAGATTATCGCCAAGTCGCCCAACGGTTGAACGACTAGTCCACGTGTCGCTCAACCGCTGGCCCAAAGACTTCCCGCCAAGTCGCCCAACGGTTGAGCGACTACACGGTCATATAGAAAGCCACCTGTGTCCCTCATTGTTTCTTTCACCATTTCTCTCGGCGGACAAGCATAGCAGATCTGGTTGAGGAGGAGAGGAGGTTGGGAGAGGTACACAGTGAGGAGCTCGAATGAGGGAGAGAAGAAGAGAGGAGGAGAGGAGCTTGTTCATACGAAGACAAGGTCTCCGCGTGAAGGTAATACTCTTGTTTGTTCTTGTTCTCGGCTACTTGTTTGTTTAGCAAGTGTATGAGGAATGTATGTTGAGAAATCACTGGTTGCAACATTTGTAATATTTGTAGTCATATCGGAGGCCACAAGATTGAAAGTGCATTACGGTGTTGGTACGGTTCGTGAAGGTCCGTACAGTGTTGACCTAAGTGATTTCCAGCAAGTCGATTTGGTACACCCGAACTGGAGAATGCCCGAATCGGAGATGTCCTAGACCGGCTCACCGTAACCTTCTCATTGGACCCCGAGGTGTGGAGTGTCGTGATACAAGGGTTTGAGTAGGTCTCCCACGCACATTCGGTGGGAGTTGAGCAGGTGATGCGCGGTTGCATGGAAGGCATATCTGGAAGGCTGTAGGCACCGTGGCTACGACTGTGTGCTACTCGTGCAGGCATGTCCGAAGGAACTCCTCGCAGGCCCTTCCGACGGCTCCCATCGGGTTGGTGGGAGCAGCTCGGATGCAGTGCGTGTGGTTCATGACAAACACGCGGTGGCCGGCGTTGCCGAGGCGTAAGAGGAGGCCGAGGCGTAAGAGGAAGCGAGGCGAATATCGCAAGCGGACCCAAGTGCTCATGCAGATGCAGGGAGCATGTCCACAAAGATAGTACGCCGATGGAGATTGATGACTTGACGGCTCGGCGGAGGAGGAAGCTTTACAAGAGGATGGTGATAACTCTTCCGAGGAGGACGAAGGTCCCATCCCGCAGAATGGAATAGGGTGGACGTTGAGGGTCTTCTTTGTGCACGACGAGCACGAATCACCGTGGGGAGTACAATGGGACGGAGGTTAAACCGTGCAATGTTTGCCGACAAGGGATCACCGCAGATGCCATTAAGTGTGGGCCTTGTCAATGCAACGGCCGCTTTCGTGTACTCAAATCCAGCCAGAGCAAGACATCGTGGTATGCGAAAGAAGTTGGGTGTCCTGGCGTGTACGCAAGGAGACCCAAGTCACGAGACTCACTTTGGATTGTCTCGAAGGTGGAGCCGCACTCCTGCTTGCTCACTAGTGTTTTGTCGAAGCATCGCAACCTGACATCCACCTTCATAGCCAATGTCATGTACGGAGAGATAGTGAAGAAGCCGGACCTGGAGGCCAAGCACATCATGGTGGCTATCGAGCAGAAATTCAAGTACAAGATTAGCTACGCGAAGGCATGGCGTGCTAAGCAGAAGGCTTTGGAAAGGAGGTTCGGTTCTTCGAGGCATCTTACGACAACCTTCCTCGTATGCTCAGTGTGTCGCAAGACAGAACCCGCACATACATTCTTTGGAAGGACCGGTCACCAAAAGACCGCCGCTAGGTTTTATGGTCTTGCAGAGGGCCTTCTTAGCATTCGGTCCATGCATCAATGCATTCAGACACATGTTGCCCGTGATCTCAGTGGACGGGACATTTCTAACTGGGAAATACAAGGGTATGATCCTGACAGCAATTGGCGTTGATGGCAACAATCAGATTCTACCCTTAGCCATCGCTTTCGTGGAAAATGAGAATTACGACGGTGGTTGTGGTTCCTTCGTCATCCGAAGGAAGGAGTAGTTAGCACGCCCCGATGTCTCGCATAATCCATGATCGCCACTCCGGATAATGAAGGCTATCCGACAACTTCAGAAGACCCCAATGAGCCGCTCCTCGCCGACCTAAGGAGCAGATGGTGCATTCGCCATCCGGGGCCAACTTCTTCAAACAATTCAGCAAAGAACCTTTGATGAAACTGCTCAAGAGGCTTGCCATGCGTAACCAAAGAACGTAAATTTGATGCGTTAGGCGAGATGTTGGACGAGCATACCAAGAAGCATGTCGCCGAGAGAAACAAGCGCGCCCCCATTCCCCGGGAGGCACAATGAGCGCCACACCATCAAGGGAGCTCGACCTCCCCATTTGACGCGGAGGACCTCGAGGGACATCGGTGTTTCTCTCATTGGATTGAGGCCGAGCCATTGGAAAAGTGGTCCTTACTTCACGACGCGGACGGCGCAAGGTATGGCATAATGACCACTAACCTTGGAGAGGTGTACAACTGGTTATTAGGGCCTCCGTTGTCGACCTCTTGTCGCCGTTGTTGAAGGCGCTCGCATGGTACAATCGGATATTTCAGGAAAGACATGCAATGCGGCACTTCATGCACCAACCCACGGACCCCATATTGCTCAAGATTACTACATACATGCAAGCTAAGACCGAGAAGGCTGGCCAGACACGGTCTTCAGAATGGGCAACACGGAGCATCGATTCGACGTGATCCTCCGAGATGTAGCCGATTCGAACGGCTCGGCCTCTTGTTACCCATGAGGTATGCCTTGGAGACCATGTGAATGAACCTAGCTGCACATGCAACAAGCTAAAGCTCCTTCACAAGCCATGCTCTCATGTCCTCGCGGCGTGTGGGACCATCCGCATGGACCCATTGAACTTCAGACGAGTACTTCATGAAGGAAAGGGTGCAAGAGGTGTGGTGCGGCGAGCTAAGAGGCTTCAGGTTGTTGGTAACTTCTCCACATTGGATATTGCAAATAGGACTTGGGTTCCGGATCTAGACCTATTGAGGGGGGAAGGGCTGTCGGCAGAGTCGTCGATTCGAACGATATGGACGAAGGGAAGCCGCGCAGCGGAGTAGACGTTAGAATACCGCCGCCAGAAGGGCATACTCGTGAGAACTTGCAAGGCGCTCACGACACTTAGGAACTTGTATTACAACTGCTACTATGTTGTAACTTGTAGTTCACCAAGATTTTGGTTTTGTAAGCAATCAGAACTAATTGTGTCCTAATTGTACTTTGGTTCTTGTAAGCAACCACCGAATCGCTAGTATGTTGTATCGTAATTCTAGCGGACAATATCCGGTATGGAATAGCTTGGTTTTTAACTCGCTCATACAATGCATATTTGTTCGATGCATATAACTTAAAGCACGCGACACATCAATACAACATGCCAACTCAATAAAAGGCAACCGCAATAACGCCCACCATTTCGTTACATGCTTTAGGAGATTAAACATAAGTGCAGCGGAATGGGACACTACCGCCCTAATTGTAGAAGGGACACTACCGTGCCTAATTGTAGAAGGTGCCTCGCTACCCACATAGAGTGTTCTCGGTTGGGCGCCTCGGATGTGGCCGGGTCGTCGTTGTAGTGGCACGCACATATGCAGACTAGGGTTGGCACAACAAAGATGTGGGATCATAGGAACTTCCTATGTTCACGACCTCCTCATTGCCCTCTCTCGCAGATCTGCTGGCGGAGGTCATCATTTTACTCCTTGAGATCGCTAATTTGCGCTCCAAATCAAAGATTCGGCCCACAATACATCCACGCACTCACAACATGTCGCTCATGAGGAGGATCGATCCAGCAGTGAAGTTGCATTTCGCCATCCGCTATAAGTGACGGTTAGTATGGAGGATGTATTACCAAGAATATGAATAAAACTATTTACCCCGAGTATGGGCATCGGAAGAAACGCCTTCCACCATCGAAGGGCCGCCTATGACCTGCACGATAGCGTCGCCCTCATGTCCGCATTTCGCCATACCGTTGAGCACGCTTCGCATCAACCGGAAGTTAGGGTCAAGTCCTCCTCCTTTCGAGGCCAAGGTCCGCTTCGCGACCTCGGTTGTATCGGGTCCTGGGCGCCCGCCATCAGATGTTATCAGAAGACGGAGAAGGTTCTTCTTCCTACGGTTTTAAGGGTCGATCGTCCTAACTTCGAGCGGGCGTGCATTTTATAGTTCTACCTGGGGAGACTAACAAAGCGGTAATGTATTAGCTTGCAGATGACAAGACCAGACGAGGCAATTTCTGCAAAGGACAAGACCACACGGGCAGCTTTGCGCAGTTGATAAGACCAAAGGACGATTTCTGCAAAGGACAAGACCACACGGGCGCTTTTTGCGCAGGATAGGACCAAAGGAGACTTTTCAGAGTGATAAGACCACACGGGCAGCTTTATGCGCAAAGGACAAGACCAAACGAGACATTTTTACGCGATTCGTGGTTTAGGTATACGGGTTAGGCTTTTAAGATCGACTTGACTACCCCGACCACCTCCCCAATTTTTAAGACCGAAAAGACAAGACTCGCAGAGAAAGACGTGACAACACTCGCCTCGCCAATTTTTCGCATCGATAAGACAAAGACACGCAAAGCAAGCGTATATTGCAAGTATGCCTCTTCTATTGAAATCCCAGAAAGAACCATTCGCACCGCCATCGAATCCTTCAGGTTCTATATAAGCTTCATAAAGTACTTCATCGACTACCTGCCAATATACAAATATACATTCAGACGACTTCATTCAGATGACTCTGGACGATCGTAATATCACTTACCTATCTACTTACCATTCATTACTATCTCAATCGTCCTCACAAAATTCTACGTAAATTTAACGACTACAACAATATACCATTTATCACAAAATGTTATTATGTAGTCGACATATTTCAGATTCTTCATATTCTACTTAAAATAAGAAATGCATCAACCAACGTTGTCACCACACTTTTATCTTTACAAAAAATAACATCATATTATACGATTTGCTAAATACAATACCTACAAAATGTAATATCTATTTTAACACAAATATTCCAATTGGATTTACATAATTTCGTGTTTAGCAACTTGAATCGCTTGATTTGGTTGGGCGACTTGAACTAAGTCGCCCACCAATCGCTGACTTATCTCTAGTCGCACATCCGCTTGACGACTACATCCACCACGCCTAGTCGCCCAATGGGAGGGCGATTTGGGACTGTCGACGGCGGTTCGGTGACTTGAGCAAATCGCCTAACCGTACGGTGACACGCGATTATTTCTGCAAAAAAAATTTAAGCGGTATTATTTCTGTATTTTAGAATAAAAAATAGATTATTTTTTAAAAAAATCTTTATTTCCTCGGGTCGGAGGCTCTGGCAAAGCGTGTGTATAAACGCATCCCGGGCCGTCCATCGAAATTCGATCGCGGATGTTGTTGGCCCAAGTTGATGGATGGGGCAATGACCCGGTTCTTTGCTCGGCTCCTAGCCCCGAGAGAACCCACCAGGTTCCGTGACCACGAGGTGAGGCGTCCTGGAGAATTTAGGCGCAATTCCTTTGTTTCGATCCGAATCGCCTCGGCTTCGAGTTATTTCGGCGTGTCGCTGTATGATTACGTATGGTATGGCGGTGATTCGTGCGGTTTTTTGTGTGATGCGATGCGTTAATTCTTCTGTGGGTGGTGGCTAGATCGTGTGATTATGGTTGTTGACGTGAATTAGGGTTAAGTAGGTGAATATCTTATTTAGGGATCTGTTATCTAGCTCCGTTTTCTTCGGAATACGGAATATGTTTGTGCAGAGTTCAGTCTATTTGCCTCGAACTAGATTTGGTAGTGGCTGAGTGAGGGCCTTTTTCTTTTCCCTGGGGCAAATCTATTAAGTTGGTAAGCGATATATATGATTAAGTCCCGTTATTTTCGCTCAATAGATCTCGTGAACTAAATTAGTTGCAATAAATATTGTACTGTTTGTTTGCTATGTTTGTAGTGGATCAAATTGAAAGTAGTATATTACTTTCTGTTCTTCTCGTTTTGCAGTTGTAGCGCTCAATTATTAGGTGGTTTACTATTGATTGATTATCATATGCAAAAACTCACCTTTTCCAAACAAAGTGACCGGACAGTTGAATTTGGATTCTGCTAGTTGGCTGAGCTGTAACCTCGTGTCTGGGTAGTTCAGTTGTTGAAACCCGCAAACCAAAATCTTTAGTACAGTAAAAAAGTCTCTCAAAACCGACCAATTTCACTGAATAATCATCCCTATATATTGCAATTTGCAAGTGTGATCAGGAAAACTTTTGTATTTCTGTAATGCTTGTGCTTCACAAAAAGGATTATGTTATGCACTTGGGTTTCTATGGGATTGGTCCCCTCAATGCCCTTTGTGTAATAAAAGAGAGAAGAGATTACTATGCTAGTCTAGTCACAAGTGAGATACAGAACCCATTTCCCCATCATTTGGGTCCTGTTTGTTTCAAATTGCTTTTCAAAAGCGGCTTCCTACTGTCAGGTCAGAGTTTTTCCGGTCAGAGGTCGAACGGCCGGGCTTTTTCGATTTAGTGTTTATTGTCTAGCTTTTAGGTAGGCTGGCTGCAGCTTTTGAGATGTGAAATGTATAAAATGCCCCTAATGACAGTAATGACTTGTTTGATCCCGTTTAACACAATTAACAACATTTAACGACATTTAATGATATTTAACGATATTTGACGACATTTAACAATATTTAACAACATTTAACGATAAATTTCTATAGATGTTGAGGCATCCAAAGTTACTTTATAATCATTGTAAACTACTTCTGAGCAAGTTTCGCTGATCCTCTAGATATTAAATACATCTTACCAACCTCAATTAGGTCATAAAACTGATCAAGCACCGAATTGAAGCATATTGCACGAATTTCTCCACCATGTGAATCAAGGATTAACGTATTTAATGATAATTATCGATATCAGAAGTAACTCAAAAGTGTTGAAAATGGATGGTTAATTCATAGTTAGCTAGTCAGCTAATAATTGATACCACAATCAGACCAATTTACTTGCCTGGCAAAGCAACAAATAATTGAATGAAACCATAAAGTTCGTTTTAAAAAGTGAAAGTAAGCACAACTAGTCAGCTATCAAATGAACTAGAAAAAAACTATGGAATTGTTGAATTGGTATAACATAGCAGCCAGTTGCAATACAAAATGCTATATATATCTTCCATCTATCCTATCGTCATGCTACCAAAGCCGTTGCAATAGCATCACGGAGGTTGATCATGTCAACATCATCCATAGCACTTGTAACATTATGTGCACTGTGGTTAGTGGACATATCCCCGTCCACGTAATCTTCATTCTTCTGTGCACGAGCAAAATCATTATCAACCAAAGCATTGTCTCGAATAAAATTATACAAAGCTGTTGTTGCAACGATAATTTTCTTTTGCTTGTCTTCATGATAACTTGGAATCTTCAGTAGAATACGCCACTTTATCTTCCAAATGCCGAATGTACGCTCAATAACATTTCAAGGGAAGAGTGGTGGTAATTGAACACCCTTTTCAATTCAACCGTCTACCACCGCTCGAATTCGTGTACATGATACCTTTGGTTCTTGTAGGGAGCTAGATAACCTTTATGGTTGGGGTATCCTAATCCACTAGATAGTACTTTCCTACAATTCAAATCGAATATATTATTTACCCACGTATGAAGGTACATTATTGGAAAGTGGTAACAGGGAAAGTACCTTTTGGAGGGTGTGGAAAGAGGTCTTTATACGCTAACAAGGTATCAAGTAATATGCGTGTGTCATGTGCAGACCCTGGCCAACTAGTGCAAACAAAAGTGAACCTCATGTCGAAATCACAAATGTACCATGACATTCTCGACTAGTGTATCCGCGCGGCTGAAATGCATGTGTCGCTTTCACATGGTACCGTCACAGGTATATGTGTCCCATCTATAGCACTAAATATTTCATACCTTAATCTGTTCAACCCACCACTGATCACTTGCCTTAATGGATCCAGTCTTAGGATCGATGCCTAGCCCCGATGCATGGAGCTTCAATGTCTTCTAATTGGAATAGTCCCTTTTCAAGCTGTCCCAATGGTTTTTTAATTGCTTACGGCTGTACTCTTTATTAGTACGTTCTTTGAACTTGGTCATAAGGTTCTGGAACCCTTTGTTATTTAAACATTGCAGGGGTCTATTGTTTGCAAGCACCTCTTCCACGCAGATGTCAATGAACACTTCATTTGTGAATGCATCCCATGTAGCAGAGTTTGCGGCTTGTGATTTATCCATCTATAAGTGGCATGTATATAAGGAAATATGTAACTACAACATAGAACTGCCAAAGGGATGCAATTCATGAATGTTACAGCAAGTCAATTCATGAATGGCCACACTGGAAGTCCCAAGACAAAGATTTCCCCATAACTTATTTTTTCTACCATTGCCATATTGCCATAGTACTGTAGCAACCTTATTACCATATTATTTCGGTCTATGTGAAGAAGCCATGACTTTCTGTGCCTGAATGTAGTTATGTCAATTGGTTACAATGGAAGCAACAAAATATTTACAGTGCCTAATTTCTTTCAATAGCTCCTAAAATGTGTAGCGTACAAAATGTGAAAATGGAGCTCGAAGTCTCAACATAGCAAAAGCATACAGTTCCCTAGCAATAAAACATGCAATCTGACAAACAGCTATGAAAAAAAAATCAATTTTAGATAAAAGAACATGGGATCTTTTATGTGGAAATTGGTAAGGTTGTCCATTCAATTCACCATAATCTATTCAGTATTCAATACTTGGCAGTAATCTATTCAACAAAATGTATGCAGTAATTGTCCATTCAATTCACCATAATCTAAATTATTCTACAGCTACCATCAGGTTGTTTGCATTCTTTCTTGTTTCTATGAACCATGCTTCTTCGTTTCATCTCCATATATGTGGCCATCTATTTTCCTCATGTTCATTTCAACCAATCAAATAATTGCGTCTTCACGTTTTTTTTTCTGGACGAACTAGCAATTACATCTTAGTTGACATTCTTCCTCTAGTGAAATGCTTCAATAGTTCTTAGCATGTGTCACTTACATTTCCCCATCCTTCCAGTCTATAGGCTTCACCAACTAAACAGTATATTTCACCGGTGACAAAGACTCACCTTTTTGTTAGAGGAACGGAGGCAACAAATTGTCAAGCTTAGACCAATGCATATCAAGTTGGGCTTGAGAAAGGCTGAGCTTAATTGGGATGTTCTTCATATGAACATCTACAATTGAATTCAATTTTTGGATGGCTATGGCACAAAACATCTCAGTTGCAAAACAAGCATCAAGCTACTACATAATGTTTACCAAGAGCATTCCATGGAGGGTGTTGCTACATCAGGCTAGTAGGAGCATCAAGCATCAAGCATTACCAAGAGCATCAAGCATCAAGCTACCAAGCACACAAATCTTGGGCTACCAAGCACACAAATCTTGGATACCGAGCACACAAACGTCGGGACGGCCTGTAGGCGTCGGCGAGGAGAAGGTTGGGGCCGATGTCTCATGGTGAGGAGAAGGTTGGGGCTAGCGCGGGACAGAGGAGGTAGTACCTTCGGATCGAGGAAGGAGGCAAGGGCGGGCTTCTTGTTGGAGATGGCCGGAGCTGCGAGTGCGCCGTGGAGGCCGGATCCGCTCGGGTGGAGGCCGGAGGAGGCGCTATCGGGAGGGAGGGCGACCGGGAGGCGCAATGAAGGCTGGGGGAGATGCGGCAAGGGAGGGCGACGGAGGCGGGAGGTGCGGTGTGGAGGCGAGCGCGGCGCGGAGGTGAGCGCAGCGTGGAGCGGTGGCCGAGGGAGGCGCAGTCGGGAGGGGAGCCGCTAGGGTTATGAGCGTGAGTGGGGAGGGAGACGCGTGAGCGGCGGCTGTGCGGGCAGGTTTTTGTGGAATGGCAAAAAGCGGGTAAATAACCAGCAAGTTGAGGGGGCAAATGTGGAAGGGGGGTGGTGGGAAGCCGTGGAAGCTGGTCGTCGGTGGCTTTTGGCTTTGAGATTCATAACGTGTACGTAGAAAACAGCTTCCGAGAAAGCCGCTTCAAAAAGCCAACCCGTTTGTTTCGGCTTCCAGCTTTTTCGACTGAAAAGCCAAAGCCGAAGCCGAAACAAACAGGGCCTTGGTAGTTTGGAAAGGCCCTCACATCTTTAAACATTGACTATAGCTTGTGTTGCATGGTTTTCTCCACATTGCACACCAATCAACTGCTCGATACTTCATTTCTTACTTTTGGATGCCTTTTTCTTGATATAGCAGTGGTTGATGATCTTTCTATTGATGTCAGTCTTGCATGACCTTTAGCTGCATATGGCATATAGATTATGATTTACGAGTGCATACTGCGTAGTGTGTCCCATGTCTATTCTGATAATATAATGAAAACAAATGCAAATGCCTGCTGTTATGTAAGATAGTGTGTTTTCAACAATGATCAGCATGTTTCCTCTGCGGTGTACTCTCAATTTAGCTTAGGAAAAGTTGAGGTGTGTCCAAAGGTTTGCCATGTACTCCTTACCCTCAAATGTAAGTCATTTTTGTGTGTTTATACACAGCGTTCTCTGTAATTGGGATTCTTTAGAAAAATTTTAAGCATAGTAATTTTTTTAAATGAAATATCGTAACACTGGGTAGCAGGTGGGCGGGGGCTCACATGAGAAATACAAGGGCCCTGTTTGTCAGTGGGTAATTGTGTATTTCTAAGTTCCATTATGAATTTAGTTTTGACTTTATATATGTAGTTCATCCAATCAGTTGTCGGTGTTGTTCATTATGCATCCTAATTTCTTAATGATATAAAATATCAGATGCTATATTTCCTTTCCACGCAGGGCAACAACTTAAATTATACCCATGTTTGGATTTCTCCATGTTCAAGACCCTGGGTGGTTAAACAACTAAAAGTGCACATGTAGACGGACCCTTGTTAGAATCGCAAGTTCAGAAGTAAGAGGAAGTTCAGACTTGAGCTCTTGGTATCAAGTGGTCTCGGGAGGAAGAAGATGAGGACTCAGGAGAAGATGAATGGGCGGTTGAGATTTGAAGATATCGATTCAAACTCAGATCGACGGCACTAAAGCAGCTTCGTATTTACTATTCATGTAATCTGTTTTTCCTTCTAGAAGCACTGTAATCGGGTTAAAACCCAGTTTACTTTGATAGCTAAAGCCTCTTTTACTTTTACAGCTTTGTAAGACTTTATAAGCTGAGATATGGAATGAAAATGGAATCAATCTATTATGCCAAATACTTAGTCTGTTCTTCCGTAGAAGTAGTCATATTTACACTTTCCCCTCTTGGTGTGATTTCGGGATTTGACAAAAGGTATCAGAGCCCTTGCTGATCCTTGGCGGTGATTCAATCTGAAAAAGCTAGGTTGGTGATCTCGGTCACTGTAAAATCTCTGGTCAAATTAGATCCCCGTGGTGGCAGTAATCGAGTACAAGGCAGGACTTTGGATCCATTCCTGGGTAAGATTCCGACGCTCAGTTCTTGATTGTCCAAAAGAAAGGAACATGACTAAGGTTGCGACAAGATCTGAAAGTGACGCATTTGAACTGATTGCGGTGAGACAAGAAACAATGGAGGCCAAAAGTAAAGTGAAATCGATGCAAAAGCATCTGGGTGAACTGCAGGTTTAGGTCATAGGTATACAATCGCAGATGAACAGGATAGAATCACTATTGCAAGGACTATCTGTAGCACAACACCAACCTCTAGTAGATCCAACTAAGACTCAGGAAAATGAGTTAGACGTGAAGAGAAGAAGCAAGGCCAAGAATCCAGCACATGTAAACAATACTCACGGAGTAAATCTCAACGACAACCATGAGGTAAACTATTATCATACCTCTACAGGACATTTTGCAGCTCCTTTGAATTGGGGCCAGAATACCTCCCCCCCCCTGTTACTCTAGCCTCACCTACTCTGAACAATAGAAACTCTCACCTACTCTGAACAATAGAAACTTTACTCGGGACTCCTATTATGGCAGACCGTGGAATCCAGATCCAGGACCCGAAAGGGTTAACAACTTTTACAAGTCAATTGCTAAGGGTCCTAATATTGAATTTCCTCGATTTGATGGTAATCAGCCTTTGGAATGGATTAGGCAAATACAAACTTACTTTGCTATGGCTAGTGTACCAGATGAAGCAAAATTCGATCTAGCTCAGATGTACATGGGAGGTAGAGCTGATAATTGGTTCAGGAGCACCGGGCTGTTATGGAATCCCCCACCTTGGCAAACTTTTTGCCGATGGTTCATGATGATTTGTTTCAAGACAATCTGTTATGAGGTATTGGAAAATTTTCACTCATTGAAGCAGTACAATCTCAGCATCTCGATTATATTGATAAATTTGAGGAGTTGATGGCGTGTACAAAAGTGAAAACCCTTTGCGTACCTAAATCTTTCTTTTGTTAAATGCTTCATTAATGGACCGAGACAGACATTAAGCACTATCTCAAACCTCTCAAACCACGATCTTGTAAAGTGCATATTGGATGGCTAAGGATATGGAGAAAGGGGCTGGAGCTGTGATCAGAAGAGGAATGAGTAATCCAGCAATGAATCCTCAAAAGAGTGGGTTTAATGCTAACCAAGCCAAGAGCAAGATTCAAGGTGGACCAAATCACCAAAAGAAGGAAATGGGTAGTAAGCCTACAATCCCTTGTACTCCAAGTATTTGTCGGTACTGTGGAGGGAAATGGTTCATAGGCCATAAGCGCAAGCAGTATCAAAATGTGAATATCATGGTTATAGAAACTGAAGAAACCAATCCCACCAATGCTGAAAATGAAGAGGAACCTCAAGATTCAAATGACTGCTCGGTGGTGGAATCTGAACCACAAGAGCAGTTAATGCAGATGCAAGTTTCAGCTCAAGCAGTTTAGGGATTGTCAAGAGCAACAAAAAAGGAAGAAAGGGAATAACACTGTTGGATAGCGGTAGTACCCACACCTTCATCGACTTGAAGTTTGCTACTAAGACTTCATGCAAAATCATGGGTAATAATCTGCAGATGGTAACAGTGGCTGGAGGTGGAACTATAATGACTGGGTCCCATGTTCCAGATATAGAGTATTGCGTCAATGGTCAGACCTTCTGTAATTCATTCAAAATCCCGAAGTTGAAAGGATATGCTGTGGTACTAGGATGTGATTGGATGTACTAACATAGCCCCATCAGTATAGACCTCAAGTCCAGAAAACTAACAATTATGAAGGAGGGAAAATTGGAAATGGTCATGGATGACCAATCTCTACCCGAAACCTTAAAGCTGTTGAATTCCAATGAATTGGACAAACTATCAGTAAAGGGCATAATGGGTTATGTAATTGAGTTACAAACCATGAGAGAAATAAGGGATCTGATAGCAGTGAAACCACAGTACCAGAATTTGATTCAATCTTACATGGATGTCTTCAAGGAACCACTGGATTTACCTCCTGAGAGAGGTTGTGATCATACTATTCCTATCAAAACAGATGCATAACCACCAAATGTTAGACCATACAGGGTTCCACATAGACAAAAGAATGAAATGGAACAACAAATACATAAATTGTTAGAGTCTTCCATTATCAGACCGAGCTCCAGTCCTTATGCCTCCCCAGCAATCCTTGTCAAAAAGAAAGATGGATCTTGGAGACCCTGCGTCGACTACAGGGAATTGAATGCTTTAACTGTTAAGAACAAATACCCCATTCCAGTTATTGAAGATTTGCTTGATGAGCTTTATGGGGCAGAAATATTCAGCAAGTTGGATCTGAGATCCGGGTTTCACCAGATTAGAATGAACAAGGAAGATATCGACAAAACTGCATTTAGCACTTATTTGGGCCATTATGAGTACCTAGTAATGCCTTTTGGGCTTACTAATGCACTAGCTACCTTCCAAAATCTCATGAACAACATCTTTGCCCGATATTTGAGAAAATTCATTTTAGTGTTCTTTGACGATATTCTCATTTATAGCAAAAGTGAGAGTGAACATCAAGAGCACCTAGCTATTGTGTTAATGATGAGGCAAGACCACTCTTTTGCCAAATTTAACAAGTGTGTATTTGCGCTTCCCAAGTGAGCTATCTAGGGCATATGATCTCAGGCAAGGGAGTGGCTACAGACCCTGACAAGATCAATACCATAACTGATTGGCCCAAGCCCAAAAACATAACACACTTGAGAAGTTTTTTAGGCATGACTGGATATTATAGGAGATTTATAAAGAATTTTGGAACCATCTGTCGACCATTGCACGACATGTCGAAGAAGGGCGGTTTTGATTGGAAAAACACTCAAGATGAAGCCTTTGAAAGACTGAAGCTTGCACTGACCACTACTCCATTTTTGACACTACTTGATTTTTCTAAGGTTTTCACATTGGAAACAGATGCCAGTGGGAGTGGGATAGGAGGTGTATTGATGCAAAGAGGCAAGCCCATTGCTTATTTCAGCCGAACACTGGGGGTTAGGGAAGCAGCAATGTCTACCTACGACAAAGAAGCATTAGCAATCATTGAATCATTGAAGAAGTGGCGACACTATCTCTTGGGAAAACGGTTGGTAATCAAGACAGATCAGAAAAGTTTAAAGTTCATGACTGAACAAAGGGTCTCTGAGGGTATCCAGCACAAGCTAATGCTGAGGCTATTGGAATTTGATTATAGCATTGAGTATAAGAAAGGGAAGGAGAACAAGGTGGCCGATGCTTTATCAAGGAGAAACATTGAGACAATGGCCATTTCTATGGCAGTTCCAACTTGGATAGAGGCTGTAGAAAATAGCTATGTGAATGACTCTCATTGTAAAGAGCTAATGGAGCAACTAACTCTGGCCCCGAACCCAGAATCTGGCTACACTTGCAACTCAGGAGTCTTAAGATACAAGGGGAGGATCTATGTGGGTAATGATGTTGAGCTAAGGTTAAATATTATATATTCACTCCACACATCAGCCATAGGTGGGCATTCAGGGAAGGTGGCCACTTATCAAAGGGTAAAGAACCTGTTTTATTGGCCAGGCATGAAGAAGGAGGTACATACTATGGTGCATGAATGCGCGGTGTGCCAACGGTCAAAAGCCGAGCATTGTCACTATCTAGGATTATTAGAGCCACTGCCAGTGCCTGATATGACATGGACACATATATCCATGGATTTCATTGAGGGGTTGCCGAATTCAAAAGGGAAGGAGGTAATACTCGTAGTGGTTGATAGGTTTACAAAATATGCCCACTTTGTTCCACTCTCTCACCCTTACTCAGTTCAATCTGTAACACAAGTTTTTATTGATAATATCTTCAAATTACATGGATTCCCGGTGGCCATTGTGTCGGATCGAGATAGGATATTCACTAGTAGACTTTGGCAAGAATTATTCAAATCCTTGAGAATGCAACTCAGATTTAGCACTGCTTATCACCCACAAACCGACGGGCAAACCGAAAGAGTGAATCAATGTGTTGAGAGCTACTTGAGGTGTATGGTGATGCATGAACCAAAGAAGTGGGTGAGTTGGCTGTCTCTGGCCGAGTGGTGGTACAACACAACCTTTCATACTGCTCTCAAGTTATCTCCATTTCAAGCTCTTTATGGTTTTCCTCCACCTCTGATCAGTGAGGTGTCAATTCCCGGTCCGGAGGGCAACGAAGCCAGGGACTTCTTAGAAGAGAAGCAAGTCATGTTGAGGAGGTTGAAGGAGAATCTAGCTCAAGCCCAATCAAGAATGAAAAAAAAATATCCATATTTGAATCGCAGTGAAAGACAGCTAGCTGTGGGAGATATGGTGTATTTGAAAATGCAACCTTACCGAACTGCCGCATTTGGTTTGAAGCAGGCTTTGCAACTCACTAGTAAGTTTTATGGACCCTTTCGAGTCTTACAGAGGGTGGGTAAGGTGGCTTATAGACTTCAACTACCTGAAGGAGTCGGGATACATCCCGTTTTCCACGTCAGCTAGCTTAAGAGACATTGTGGATCCAGTGCCGTTCCTAGTGCTGACCTGCCTTTGGTCGGTGAGGATGGGAAGATCAAAACGGAACCAGTGTTGGTGCTAGAGACCCGAGCCATGCCTAGAAACAACGTCCTGGTCACCCAATGGTTGGTACAATGGGCTAACTTACCTCCAGAAAATGCTTCCGGGGAAGATGCAAACTTTATCAAAGATACCTTTCCAGAGTTTTACTCACAGACTATTCGCTCGTAGTTCCCTGATGATCACACTTGAGGACAAGTGTGCAATTAGGGGGGAGAATTGTCAGAATCGCAAGTTTAGAAGTAAGAGGAAGTTCAGACTTGAGCTCCTGGTATCGGGTGGTCTTGGGAGGAAGAAGATGAGGACTCAGGAGTTAAGATGAATGGGCGGTTGAGATTTGAAGATACCGATTCGAACTCAGATCAACGGCACTAAAGCAGCTTCGTATTTACTATTCATGTAATCTGTTTTTCCTTCCAGAAGCACTGTAATCGGGTTAAAACCCAGTTTACTTTGACAGCTAAAGCCTCTTTTACTTTTACAGCTTTGTAAGACTTTATAAGCTGAGATATGGAATGAAAATGGCATCAATCTATTATGCCAAATACTCTGTCTGTTCTTCCGTAGAAGTAGTCGTATTTACACTTTCCCCTCATGGTGTGATTTTGGGATTTGAAAACCCTTCTTATACCTAAAAACAGGGACTATAAACTTCGCAACAGTAACTCAATAAAAATGATTTCAACTATACTCTGCATGCTTAATCGCTCATAATTTTTTTCTTTAATCTTGCTATTAATTTTTTTATCGAAGTATGGACGGTAGGACAAGATTTGGAGGCATCTGATGCTCGACAGCTTGAGGGATTGTTCTTGTGGAGTGCGATCATGGTCTGTTTAAAGCTTGCTTTTTTTTTTCTTTCTGATGATGCGTCAGCCGATTATTAGCACACGATCGAAGCCACATCTTTGTCTGCATTGTTTCCCTTTTTTATGGTTTATTCGGCCTACTTGTTGAAAAATGCGATTTCTGGATATACACTATTTCTTTCAGGCGGCTTTACTACTGAACCGTTGAATGTGCTTTGGGTAGCAGTGCAAAGAAACAATGAAAGTGGTTCAATCTACGGTTCAGCTGTCTGCCTGTCTCTGCCTTGCAAGTGATCGTGACACAGAACTGAAGATGCTCGAGGTACACAACAAATGAAACTAGGTACACAATCAACTGGGTTGTTTTCTTAATTTTACTTACTTAATACTCCCTCTGTTTTAAATTATTTGACGTCCTGTAGCAGTTGATTGACCCGCGCGACGTCAATTGATAAAAACCGGAGGGAGTAATTAGCAGGGTGATCCGTGCATATGTGTGGCTAAACATTTTACAAATGTTTACTAATTCCTATAGGTTATGAATTATGATACTGTCCTACCAATCAGAATGCCGGAATGATACCATAATTCCTTTATGATTAATGTAGCTTTCCTTTATTTTTGTACAAAGAATAGAACGTAATTTTTTTCGTTTGTTTGCGTAGGATTGAGGCAGCCCAGGAGATTTAGTTACTTTTGTTTTACAATTTCCTACCACAAATGTATCAATGATAAACAGTGGTAATGATAACAAAAGATTTTAGCCAAAGTGCATCTCGGGGAAACATAGTTTAAGTATAAGATTTGATTCGAAAATAGCAATTGATCATAATATGCTGTTAGGTTGTTAGAAACGTAATAATAGCAAATACGCTTTAAAGAGAAAGCAGCTACCTTATTCTTATGCATCCTCCTTCGTTTAACTGGCCTGCATCTGTACCGCTTGTTGAGCTTTATCTATACAGGTAACAGAGTTCAATTTAGCTTTTATATCTACTACTATGCTGTGTATGAACAAGGAACAGCATGTTGAAATCTAAGTGCATAGCACCATAGTTTAATTTCTCCAATGTCGTCAGAGAGTTATTGAGAACTGACTAAAGGTGTCCTTACCAACCTATTTGGACTTATTCTTTCTTCTCACATGTGCTATAAATCCTCATTTTTTTGATCACGAAGTTGCTCTTTCACATATATGCTGTAAATCTTCGAAAGGTACTTATTTATATGCCTGAATGTTCTTATTCGCAGTGTGCTTTATGGTAGTTATCTGCTGTTATATTTCTTCCAGATATTATTTTAATTCCTTGAATTTTAGTTCACAGAGATTTTCTGAATTGTTTATTATCTTAAGTGCTGCTAATGCGAGTTATTCATACCTTCAATCTGTAGGGACTAGGGAGGAATGCAGTTAGGGGCGGAGCTGGAAATGGACCAGCACAACCGCTTTTGGTCAAAGTCATATTTTACTGATTTTTTAAAAATTTTTACGTAGTCTTTTGACCCTAGGCCTCGAGTCATTGCCGCAGACCTAAGACCCAGCTACGCCCCTAAGACCCACCCCTGGATGCATTAGCGGTAAGAAAACACAAAAGCTGGTTGGTGTTCCTTTCCAGCTACTTGCAAAAATCATCTGAAGTAAGTTTTTCACTCATTTTTATGCGAGATGATAAATATCTGTAGTGTTTCTTGATGGATTTTGTTATGGCCATGCTTGTCGCCATCCAACATGTTAGCAATTGGCTGTGGTCAGATTGACATTAATAAAGATGGATATGTAGATGACCAAGTCAGTGTATCCCATTCCGCTACTCTTAGTGTAGCCCAGTTGATACTATTAAGAACCAAGCCCATTTAGGAAAGACTGGCCCAGGTATAAAGGCCCACTTAAGCAAGCAGTGCGGCCCATATGAAAGACTACTTCAACCGGCGAACGCTTGGCCCATTACTGCCCAAACAGTAGCACATTGCGACCATTAGACGAGAATCAGGCGGCAAGGAACCCTAGCGCCCGCCGCTGCCAAATATAAGGACCATCCCGATGGGCCAAACCACTCCTCATTCGCCTCTCAACCCCGCCGCCGACGCCGTCTCCCCGCGGTGCCCTTCTTTTCCTTCCTTCGAGGTCAGTGTCCGGATCCAATTCCCCTCTGCTTAGATGCGTTGTTCATTGTTTTTAGCAGCTCTAGATCTACGCGCATGCTTCTGTTTGGTAGCCTTAATCAGCGAGTAGATCGAGTTTAAGGTGATTTTTGCGCGGATGCATGTTGATTTGGTCTGTGCTTTGATGGATTTGTCTGACCTCATATCGTTTGCGCGGATGCATGTTGATTTGGTGAGTGCTTTGATGGATTTGTCTGACCTCATATCGGTGCCTCGATCTGTAGCTTTACTATTGTTTCTCTACTGGTGTTTCTGCTTGTTATTTCTTGACGCAACTGTAAGCGTGATGTATTACTGAATCATCTCCGTGCTTGGTTGAATCTGTGGGTAGATGGATTCGCATCTTAATTTTGTTGGGTTCTATAGGATTTGTGGATGGTCTTGTGGAATTGACAACCTTTAATTCATCTTGTAGACTTGTAGTGATATGGTCATATGGTCTAGTAATATTTCTTGTTAAGAGTTGCGTAGATGTAACAAGTGCCTTCAGTCTTATGGTATAGATCTAGTCCTATCATGTGGTACTTGTTATTCTGGTAGTGTCGCGTTGATGTAACTAGCATCTGCAGTATGATAAGGCTCCAGTACTATATTCTGAATTGTTTTTCTTCTGTGCTTGGCAGTTGCTGTTGTGGTATTTCCCCCAACCGCCACCATGCAGAACGAGGAGGGTCAGATGGTGGACCTCTACGTCCCCAGGAAGTGGTACGTTTACCACACTCGATGAAATTTTGTGTGGTTGCCTTGGTGCTTGTGTATGCTAAGCTTGTGTTTGTTCTTGCAGCTCGGCCACAAACAGGATCATCACCGCCAAGGACCATGCCTCGGTCCAAATCAACATTGGGCACGTGGATGAGAATGGGTTGTACGATGGCCGCTTCACCACATTTGCTCTCTCTGGATTCATCCGTGCTCAGGTAATCATCTTTGTGTTCTCGTTTCTGCCTGGTGAAATATATCTGGGAAGTCATGTTTTGTGAATCATCAGATTACTGTCTTATTCCCATAGAGGATATCTTTCCTACATGTTCATGAAATTGTATGTTTTGTTGTGGTGGCTGACATCATGACAGTGAACTTGAATGCTATGAATACATGGAAACGAAAAGTGCAACAGGGGTTGCACATTTTGTGGTGTGTTGTCATGCATTGCTTGTTCTGTTTTGTTTGGTCTGATCGTAGTGAGTAAACATCTGTCAGGCTGTGTTTATTTTAGTAGTAATCTGATATGTTTACACCTGCCTGTCAATTTTCCTATGTTTCTGATATTGCAATGAACTCCCTGAATTATGTCATTTCTAACTACATGGGCTTACTAATACATTGACTTTCTTTGTAACTCACTGAACTAGCATCATCTTTGGCCTTAGCTTACACTGATTTTACCGTTTATCTCTCTGTCCACCGAACTAATTGCTGGGTGTTACCCTGATAACTAAAGAAGATCAAGACTGAATATTTTACTATTCTATTCTTACATCAATATGTTCCATTTCCTTTTGTTTTGACAGGGTGATGCGGACAGCGCTTTGGACAGGCTGTGGCAGAAGAGGAAGGCAGAGATCAAGCAGCAGTAGATCTTGCTTGTAGTTTTGCACTTGTCGTGGTCTAATGCCTACCTAGCGTTTGGATACAATGCCTGTGATTTCAGTTGGTACCATGGAAGCTAAAACTTGGATGTCACTTGCTTGGTTTCGTCTGAGCATGTTGGAGTTTAATTCGTGTTGAATGATTCATATGTTGCTACTTTCTCCTTCGTTGTTCCAGAGCTTGCTGTTTCTTACTATGATGATCTGAACTCCTGCCAAAAATTGTGTACACAAGTGGTGAGTGGTGACAGCTGTGCATCATGTTTCATGATCTGCCAATTACCGTTTACCTGTACCATCCGATAGAGGTGGCTTAGTGTAGCCCAGTCGATATGGTTAAGAACCAAGCCCATTTAGGAAAGACTGGCCCAAGCTAAACCCGTTTAAAGGCCCACTTAAGCAAGCAGTGCGGCCCATATCAAAGACAACGGCAACCGGCAAACGCGTGGCCCATTACTTGCATTAATGGAAGTTTTTTTTGCCACTGGTTGGCGCATTCATCTCTTTTTTGCCATTTCGCATTGTTTGAGCCCACACATCAGTCAGGATGTACTAATGGGGTAATTCAGTGGGGTAATTCAGTGTTAAGGTGTTAATGTTAATCTTAATCATTAGATCTAGATTGAACAACCAAGATTAATACGGGCTCCTACTTCCAAACCATTTAATTACCTTTCTTCCACCTCTAATGCGTCTTCATTAAACACCTTGCATGCTCTCACCTCCAACGATCAAGATTGATATTAGCACCTTAGCACTAGATATGTTCCCATACAAACACACACACGAAAATGGTATGGTAGTCCTGGGAGTACGTACTCTCACATCTCATATACTACTTAAATCGTATGATGATACCTCTTTGTCAATTTGAGAATACTCCAATAATGATTATAAGATACCCCAAAGTGAGTTTCATAAACAATTTCAGTAAATTTCATTTTTTATAGTAAAATTTGTGTATATACTTCTTTTATATATGAAAAAGGGTATATAGCAAAAAACAAAGGGCTTCAATTAATTTTTTTCAATTAAATTGCATTGGAGTATCTTATAATTAGTATTTAAGTATACTGAAAGTGATAAAGAATTATGATATGTGTGTTTAAGTGGTATATTGGAAGTGGGAGTACATACTCTTAAGGCTTGTTTGGATCTCATATTTTACCAAAACTAGATTTTGTTAAACAAGTTTTAGAGCCTAACAACCTAAAGCTTTGTTTGGATGATGTAACAAACTTGCGGATTACAAAAGCTAGTTTTCGGTAAATCCAGATTTTCACGTTTTGGGAAAAACGAGTACTACATTGTTTTTAACAAAAACGACTTTCCTGTGAACTCAATTCTCAATAACCTCGCCAGCTTTGTGTCATCCAAACAAAGAATTCTATAGATGCATGCTAATGAATAACAACCTAAAACTGATTTTCTTAAAATTCCTAGAAAAACATGTTTAATGAAAACTGATTTCTATTATATTAGATCCAAACAACCACTTAGGACTAGTATGTACTCCCACTTCCAATATACCACTTAAATGACCATATTATACCTCTTTATCATTTTTAGTATACTTAAATACCAATTATATGATACTCTAATGTGGCTTGATTGAAAAATTTCCATTAGAGCTCTTTATTTTTGTTATATACCCTTTTTCATATATAAAAAAAGTATATACACAACTTTTGCTATAAAAACTGGACTTTAATAAAAAAAATTCATGGAACTCACTTTGGGATAGCTTATAATCATTATTGGAGTATACTCAAATTGATAAAGAGGTATCATCATACGATTCTATAGTATATGAGACGTGGGAGTACGTACTCACAGAAGTATTATACTATTTTCATATCTCTCTCTCTCAAAAGTGAGATGCACAAACTAGTGGCGAAAACAAAATTTCTCTGATATAAATGCCCATGCACTGAGCCTAACAGGAGACAGCAAGTTCTGGATCACTCAATGCTCAGAACGCCCGATTCTACAGATAGAAAAACCAATGCAGTGCAAAGACAATAGTTACGTCTTACGACAAAGAAAGAGATGACCTAGGATCATGCAATAAAATAATGAAACTGACATTTGAAAAAATAGCATGATTTGAATCATTACAAGCGAGAAGCTTTTAATCATACAGCACATTTAAGAAATTCTAAGCATGAAATAATCCCATCTGATCACGATTGGATATGCGACATGCAAGAGTAACTAAAAGGACAAAGAAAGAAAGGCAAGGAAACTTCAACAGAACCACCTTTGAGACTGAATGCAAGCTAACTTTGTCCTCGCCACCAATATCAAGAACAATAAAAACCACTGTAGTCGATCGTCTTCTCCAGCAACTAATCGATTTTCTTGTGAAGTCGTGGATCGTCTTTAAGTGCAACAGCAACCACAGTAGCGTCTCTACGGTATCCACATGTCCAGAGATGGAACACCGTACGCTGGTGTGCTAGCACCAAGTCGCACGGGAAAGCTCTCTTAAGAAGATAGTGGCTAGGGTTTCGATGGAACAACTTATTCTGTTGTTACCAATAGCCTCAAGCATCTTCTTATATAGTGTCTATGACGGATCGTATCCGAACACATTTGTTCCAACCCGTTAAGTGTGTGACCCGTTAGGTTCATGCATAATCGATTGTGACTTGGAAACTCCTTTCTGATCACGAGTCGTTAGCGGCTCCTAGCAGGACATAACGATTCTTGAATACACACGAATTATATCAGATGAACCTTAATGCAATATGATCTACGAGTAGGTCCTTATCACTTACGACCATCTCTTATCTCTATATGACCAGTTTATAGTCATGACTAGTTCGTAACTCCTTACGACTAGTTTACGACCAGTTAGTGATCATGTTCGACCATTCTACGACTAGCTCGTATCTACATACGACTTGCCCTTATCTGATCGAACTGAATGACCTGCTCGTGTATTATATATCCTTTTGCCTCATGATATCTAGTTTGAACTCCATGTGAGATATTATGTAATCCATGGACTGTTCAATACTTTCTCGATCAAGTGACGGATAACTTCACGTGGTCAAACACTTCGACCATTAGTGGCATGGCTATGCACTTTCTTTATCTGACCACATCGAGGGGCCCAGAGATATCTCTCCTGTTATGTTAGGAGGGGCAAATCCCATATCCGACCAGTTACATTCCTCCGCATGTTTCATAGCATACCCGAAAGCTACATTTATAACTACCCAGTTACAAAGTAGCGTTTGGCAGCCCCTAAGTGTACTATTACACATGTAGGAAACCATGCTGATATCAGGTCTAAGGATTATACATCATCATTGCTTGAGACCAACCGACGACACGTAAAATCATAACAATCTCAACAGTGTCTCAAGGTGGGGTCAATCCAACACCATGTTCTCTAACATGTGTTCATATTATTGATTCGATATCCCTATATCCATGACCAGTGAAACATGGTCATCAATCAATACATGTGCTGGTCGATAAGTCACTAGTGTTCCGACCAGGGATACGTTTAGAAGGCCATCATATAAGTTAAAAGAGCTTCACCAACAAGTCACATACTTGTTGATCTCTATAACCAATGATTCATTCAGGAAACAGAATAACATTTATTTAGTAACTTATAAACAAAGACGTGATGCAATCATCTCTATGATTGCCTCTAGGGCATATCACCAACAGGATTACCCATCTATTAATCTGAAAAAGAAAGGAGTGGACATTAAGTAAATAGAATGGGAAGGTGAGATTGAGCCTATTGGAGAACTTCAAGATATTTGGGTGCAAGTAAGAGGTATTCCACCAAAATGGTGCACTTGGCAAGTCATTGCGAAAATAGGGACTTCTTTGGGAATTTTGCTAGAGGTGGATTGGACAGAAATATTCAAGAGCTTCTATGAAGTGCCTAGGATTAAAGTTGATGTTAAGGACGTGTTTAAGATCCGTGAATGTAGGATAATGGTGATGCAAAAGAAAATTTCCTTACTGGACTTCATTGCTAAAATAGAAGATAGCCACTTACCACAGCAACAAGATGACAATGAGGATGATAATAATGATGACAATGCAGATGATCTAGATGAAGATAATGGATCAGCAGAACATCAAGGATTTGATAGAATGGAGATTGAGCAAAGAGGAAACTCTACACCCCAATAATGGAAAGGATACAACACCTTTAGTTAGGAAATCTGAGGGGCAATCTAGGGGCAATGGAGGAGTCAAGAGCTGTGCTGATGTGTATGGGCAATGAATATATATGGAATAAATTGGGCAAGAGATGAATTGTTGACAGATAGTGGTCAGCAATCAAGAAGTACCAAGAGATGTGGGTGTTGAACAAAAAGGGAAATAGATGATGTTGGAGGATTATACTAGAAAAGAAGACATAATAGATGAGAAGACTTATAACCAATTGTTGAGGAATATGGAATTGTTAGAATATGAGATTGGAGGAGAAAATGATATGGAGGATGATGTGGCTGATAGAGTAGGTATTTGGGATGTAGTTGTTGAGATTGGGTCAGCGAAGGAACAAGTGAATGAGAGGGTTCAGATGAATGAAGACAAGCAAGAGAAAGATGTTTGGTAGCTAGAAGCGATTAATAAGTGTAAGCTATGGGGTCCTTTACAAGCTTGTAGGAAGAGTACAAGAAGGAAAGAAGATGATAAAACAGTGATGCAGAAGGCACACGAACTACAACAACAACAAAAAAAATCTGGAAGGCAATAATAGAAATTCCTTAACTTGTTTACTGCTTTACATAATGGAATTTTGTTAGAGAGTGCCAATGTTGTTGGTATCTCTCTAGGAAGTAATGATGAGGAGAAAATGAAAAATATAGAGTATATGAAGAAAGTTGAAGAAAGTAGGTTATTAGATTTGGCTGATAATGATCATGAGTTGTTTTTTTCCAAAAGAGTGTGAGATTATAGCAGAAAATCATATGTTGGCTGAGATATCTGTTGTTGAAAATATTGAAAGATAAATGAGAGTTCAGAAGGGCATCTGATGGATGTGGTTTCTGATGTTGAGGATGATACCCAATGGAGTGAGGTATATTACAAGAGAAAAAGATGTGGAAAAGGAAAAGGTAGAACAAAATTATTGCTAATATTCTTCCTTTAATTATGCTAATATTGATAGAATTTTTGTGGATGTCTCTTGGGAAGCTCATTTTCCTTTAATTATTGCTAAAATTCTTCCTAGAGTAGGAATTGATCATGCTCCTTTACTTCTAGAGACTGAATGTCCTTGTACTAACAAAAGTATAAAAAAAATAGATTTGAAAATTTTTGTCTTGAGAGGGATGATTTTGCTGATGTTGTTATCAAAGCTTGGAATGCTCCTTGTCACTGTAAAAGTCAATAGACATTTGACAGCTTAAGATAAGAACTATTAGGAAAAACATAAAAGGTTGGTGAATTAATGTTGAAGCTAATAATAAGAAAAAGAAAGATGCTTTAATCTCTAAATATGATATGTTAGAAATTATGGCTGAGTCTCAAGAGCTTTCTGAAGATGCTAGATTGAGCATGAAAGATGTAGCTAAAGAACTAGAAGCCATTTGGAAGATAGAGGAGATTAAGGCAAGACAGAGAACAAGAGAGAGACATTCTGGAAGGAGATAGGAATACTGCATATTTTCATGTAGTGGCTAATCAGAGAAAGAGGAAGAAGGCAATTGTGGAACTAGAGGGTGCTAATGGTATGGTCTTTGATACAAAAGGTATGTTAGAAGTTGTTGTAGATTTTTATAAGAATTTATTTGATTATGAAATGTGCATTATTGTTAAATTGGAAGATAGTTTTTGGGAAGATAGTAATAAAATTACCGAGGAAGAAAATAATATGTTAGAAAATGCTTTCTCTGAAGAAGAAGTTAAGAGAGCTATTTTTTTTATTCTTATTCAGAAGGTGCTCTAGGTCCTGGTGGGTTCTCTTTTCTTTTTCATCAGAAATTAGGGCACATAATTAAGGATGATTTGTTGGCCATGTTTAGGGATTTTGAACAAAACAACTTAGATATTTTCAGGATCAATTTTGCTATGTTAACTTTGATCCCTAAGGAACTTGATGCCAGAAACTTGAAAAAATTCAGACCAATTAGCTTATTAATTGTAGCTTGAAGATCTTTTCTAAAGTTTGTACTAATAGAATGTCTCAAGTCATGGATAGGTTGATTAGTTGTCATCAAACTGCTTTTATTAAAGGTAGATTTATATTAGAAAGTGTAGTTACAGCTCATGAGATTGTGCATGCTACTTATCATAATAGAGATGAGGGTTTCATTTTGAAATTACACTATGAGAAGGCGTATGATAGAGTTAGCTGGAATTTTTTATTTGAAAAGCTTAGACAGAGAGGTTTTGGTTCTAAGTGGATTGGTTGGCTCAAAACAATGAATTGTAAAGGCTCAGTTAGCATTAGAATCAATGATGAAGATAGTCATTTTTTTGAAGTAGGGAAAGGTTTGAGACAGGGCGATCCTCTATCTCCTCTCTTGTTCAATTTGGCTGCAGATGATTTTACAAAAAAATGATTGAAAAGGCTGCAAATGCTGGTCAGATTAAACGTTTGTTGCCTAGTTTCATATCAGGAGGGGTCATTAGCCTCCAATATGCTGATAACACTTTACTTTTCCTTTTAAAAAACATGAAAAGTTCCAGAAATCTTAAGTGGCTACTGACTTGTTTTGAACATATGTCTGGAATGAGAATAAACTTTCATAAGTGTGATCTTGTTCCTATCAATGTTAATAATGATGATGTAAATCCTTTTGCTCAAGCTTTTGGTTGTATAATAGGTGTTTTCCCTCTTATATACCTTGGTGTTCCCCTCCATTATTCTAACCTAAGGAAAGAAGATAGACAATCAATTGTGAATAAAATTGTGAAAAAGAATTGCTAGATGGAGGGGCAGGTTGCTTTCTTATGGGGGTAGGCTGGTTTCTTATCCAATCTTGTCTGGCAAGCATTCCCATTTATCTGCTCTCTGTTGTTAAATTTCCTAAGTAGGCAATTGATTTAATTAATTCTCATATGGCTCATTGTTTTTGGGATAATTTTGAAGGTCATCATAAATATCATCCTACAAACTGGAAATTTGGTTTAGGCATTCTATGAGACCTTAATTTGTGCTTACTAGCCTCTTGGGTGTGGAGGTATAATTTGGAATTTTTTTATTATTTAATCCTTTTTTTAATTATATTTTAAAAATAACCCCTCGCGAACTTTATTTCTAAATCTGACCCATTTGGCCACGCCACCTCGGTGGCGTGACTAAACACTATCTCATCACGCTACGATGGCGGCGTGGCCAAGGTGCGAGTAAGCCTCGCGTGCCGTGCAGCGTTATAACCATCACGCCTTATTTCGTGGCGTGACAGAGACCGATTGTCACGCCCTATTTCTTGGCGTGACAGATGCAGTTGTCACGCCATGTATCACGGCGTGACAGGGGCTATTCCAATTTGTTTGGATTCTATTTGTATGAAAAACAGTTGAAGATGGTACATAATGCCATGTACATATAACATATCTCTATTCACAACTTGAAAATAGAGACCTCTGTACATAAGCAAATATAACACCATCCTTTTTAGCTGAGAGTAAATAGAATATATTGACCTGTAATCTTTTTGTGCTTTGAAAACCTTAGACACTTTACAATATTTTTAGAGCGTGTCCCAGAAGTGATACATAATGCATCCTGGAAAAAAATGAGTTTACATCATAGTGGAAAGATGTGTAGAAAGTATGCTAGACAGTACCGGTGAGGAAAGATGCATAGACATCCTAGTGGAATGATAGGTCTTTGCGAGACATCCCATCGAATCATAGGTTTGTGGTCGAGACCAAACCGTAAACTTTCGAACTCATTTTTGTCATGTTGTTGGATGCCTTACTACGAAGAATTGAAAGCTTAAAAGACGATTTAGATTTAAAGTTGCAAATGAAAATAGACTTCATAACAAAGCTTGGAATAACATGGCGCACAGGGTTTGGTTACATGCATAAGAAACAACATCATGCGCGATGCAATAAACTGAAGTTCTCCTACGATACATAGGCGCCTTTTTTGAATGGAAATAAATTAGATCTTCCGAGACCTAGTACGGAAAGGTGCCTCGTACAACCCACATGGAGTGTTCTCCAGCTGGGCGCCTCGGACGTGGCTGGCCGTCGTTGTAGTGGCACGCACATATGCAGCTAGGGTTGGCGCAGCAGCATGTGGGATCATAGGAACTTCCTATGTTCACGACCTCCTCGTTGCCCCTCTCGCGTTGCATCTGTTGGCGGAGGTCATCATTTTGCTCTTTGAGATCTTCAATTTGCGCCTCCAAATCAAAGATTCGATCCCACAATACCTCCACGTACCTCACAACATAGTAAGCGTGGGGAGGATCGATCCAGCGGGTAAAGTTACATTTCGCCATCTGCTGTAAGGGATGGTTAGTATGGAGGATGTATTAGCAGTAAGTAACCTGAACAAAACTATTTACCCCAGAGTATGGGCATCGGAAGAAACGTCGTCCGCCATCGAAAGGGCCATCTATGACCTGCACGATAGCGTCCTCCCCGTGTCCGCATTTCGGCCACTTAGGTTGGGCACACTTGTTCGGCACCAACCGGTAGTTAGGGCTGAAGTCCTCCCTCCTTTCCATGCGAATGTCTTGCTTCGGCGATCCCGGTTGGACTGGTCCCTGGGCGTCTGCCATGGTATGTTAGTGTATGACGGAGAAGGTTCTTCTTTGTACAGTTTGAAGGATCGAGTGGTCCTTCCAGAGTATGGGCTGCACATTTTATAGCCCGCGGGGGGAGGCCAAGACCTGATGGGGTAATGTGTTAGGTTGTAGATGACAAGACCTAATGGGGCTGTCTGCTTTGCGCAGAGATAAGACCAAACGGGGCAGCTTTGCGTAGTGACAATACCAAAAGAGACTGACCTTATGCAAAGGACAAGACCGGACGGGGCGCTTTTTAAGAAGGACAAGACCACACTTGTAGCATTACAAAGGATAAGGCCAAAGGAGACTGACCTTTGCAGAGTGACAAGACAAGACGGATGTTTTATGCAGTGACAACTCTGATCGCCTCACCAGCTTTTTAGAACGAAAAGACATTACTCTGCAAGGAAAGACGTAGAGTGTTATCATGTCGATCAGAGAAAGGATGGTTGTCAGTGCGCAAGGCTGTCTCCTTTGGTCTTATCTCTGCGATAAGCTGCCCCGTGTGGGCTTGTCACTACGCAAAGCTGAAACCCTGAACCTGAAAACCACCCTAACCCTAACCCTAAAAACCTAAAGCCCTAACCTGACCCTTGACCTAACCCTGACCCTCAATCTAAAACCCTAACCTTGAATCTGAACCTAAACACCTAAAACCCTAACCCTAAAACCCTAAAACCCTAACCCTAAACCTAACCCTGAATGAAACGTAAGACCCTAACCCTAACCCTCAATCTGAAACCCTAATCTTGACCCTTAACCTAAAACCCTAACCCTGACCCTTGACCTATGAACCTGAAACCCTAACCCTAACCCTAATCCTGAACCTAACCCCCTAAAAACCTAAAACCCTATCCCTAACCCTTGTCACGCCACCATTCACGGCGTGGCCGAAGCATTGTGCCACGCCAAAATGCTTCGTGTGCCAGAGAGCTTGCCAAAAAGGGCCATCGCTGCCGGGGCTAAGTCCTGCCACGCCACTTACACTAGCGTGACAGGGATGTATTGTCACGCCACCCTTAACGGCGTGGCCAAAACGGGCTGCCACGCCAATATGCTTCATGTGCCAGAGGGCTTGCATTTTGGACCATCGCTGCCGGGGCTAAGTCCTACCACGCCACTGTAAGTGGCGTGGCAGGACTGTATTGTCACGCCACCCTTAACGGCGTGGCAAAAACGGGCTGCCACGCCAATATGCTTCATGTACCAGAGGGCTTGCATTTTGGACCATCGCTGCCGGGGCTAAGTCCTGTCACGCCACTTACACTGGCGTGACAGGACTGTATTGTCACGCCACCAATAACGGCGTGACAGTATCACTCACTTGCATTGAATCAACCAAACACTTATTTCATTCAAACAGCAATAAGAAGCAACCATCATCCATATCAGCCGTAATCTTTTTCTCTCATCCAAACAAGAAAAGATAAGGTCATCCGAAGTTCATTACAATGATTTCATTCAAACAGCAAAAAGATGCAACCATCATCCATACAAAGTTCCATAAGATATGAACTATACAAAATGCAAGCACACAGTCATTCATCCCATCGACTATGCTTTTGGCCAAGACCCGACCGGCGTGAACCTCGCTACTGGGTGTTGGCCTCGCGTGCCCTCGACGACGTTTACAGAACTAATGTCCGCGCGATCACGCCATTTACGGCGGCGTGGTGGGGTGTCCTGAGTCGCCTGTGTCGGGGGCGGTGCATCAACCAGGTCCTTGAGGAGCATCTCGTCGGGAATCCTAGCAGCGACGTCCTCCTCGTCCTCCCTGGCCTCCTCCTCGGCCTCCTCCTCGTCCTCCCCGGCCTCCTCCTCGTCCTCCCCGGCCTCCTCCTCGGCCTCCTCCTCATCCTCCTCGGCCTCGTCTGAGCCACTCCGAGCCGGGCCAGGTAGCACGACCTCTCCGATGCCGCCACACACTCATCTTTATCGCCCGGCATTGGCGGCGAACCAACTACAAGGTTGAACAACAAAAAGGTAGTGAAGTTTAATGCAACAAAATATATAACAAGGGATAACATGTTAATTTAATGTAGTGTGTGTTACCTCAACGAAGTCCGGAAGCGTTAAGCTCCTCCAAACCCTCCTCAGAGCATGAGAACCTTCCGGCCTCGTTGCTTATCTTGGCGAGCCGCTTCCACGAACGGAAAAACACATTCAGTTAGCTTACGCATGGTGACATTGCTAATTAGTGGTGTGATACAATGTACTTACGTAGTAAGCGTTGATGGGGCCTCTCCTACCGAAAGTGCCCGTCGTGTGAACTCATCGTGAGTCGCCCACGATGTCCTCCTCGTCGTCATCACCATCATCTACATCCGCATCGGTCATCGCGTCGGCCGAGAGACGCGACGCCGTAGCCACCGAGGTATCTCGACGGTTATGCCTCGATGGATCTCGGTCACGCCCCGACAGATTTGTTTGGTCCTGCCACTCCAACACGTAGGCTCGGTGATAATGTAACCAGTCCGTGTGCCGGTACCTCCGCTTTCGATTCATCCTACGACGGCGACAATCTAAAAGTTAGCACAAAAAGCGCTACCGAAGCTGCACATACACGATAAGGACGACTTACCCACGAAGGTTTATATCTGTCGAGAACACCGCTGGTGGCCATGCTTGAAACTTCCCAAGCGCCTCATCACCCGATGGGGCAAATGGTACTCCAACGCATGGAAGTAGATCAATGGCGAGAGGGTCAACCACGAGTCCCGCCCGCCAGACATCGGGTTTAGCGCAAGGTCATCGACCTGCGTCTCGGACGATATGGCGACCACATGACTGCGCAAAGAAATGGTTTAGCTCAATAGGTCAATCCGGCAAGTAAAATAACTTATGAAACAAAGACTGGTCCCGTGTGATGACGTCTAGCCTCGCTCAGATATCGCTGAGGTACCGCGACCTCTGACGCCCAAGAGGTGCCATGATAGAGCTCCGAGGTAGGCTCTTGTGGGTCATGAGGCCTCGTCTTCAATGGGCCATAGCCATGCTCGCATGGAGATATATATCGGTCGTATTTCTTACTTGAACGAGACTTGAGTGATTAATTAAAAATCCGCACGCAAGGCAAAGACGAGTGGGTCGACCCACGGGAAACGCCCACATCCAGTCTGCGGGAGGGCGCGTAGCCACCAAGTTGCCCTCCGCGACTTCGATCGGCATGCATCGCACGAATCTTGATCTGACACGCCAGGTAGCGTAACCCCAACCGTAGGTCCTCGTCGTGAAATCGCCAAAATCGCAAGTAAATCCAGAGACATCGTTGCGGTACCGTCCGGGAAGAGGAAGGAGCCAAGAAGATGCCACATCCACGCCCGCGCGGCGCTTCCATCGTGGCGACATCTGCGTTCGCGGCACACGTTAAAGTGCGCGGCACCATGACGTAGCACCGCAGATGGCTGTTGTCTCGAGTCCGCGGGGTCCTCGATCGCACTCGAGCCACTCTCCCACCGGTCTCGCCACCAAGGCCGTTGACGCCCCGATCAAAGCTCACCCTCACGGGAGGCCCAAAATCATACCAACGCCCCAAGCGTGATAGTCATCTCGCCTAACGGTAGGTGGAAAGTGTGGGTCTCTGGACGCCACCGGTCCACCAGTGCGGTGAGCGCAGAACCATCCATACGAGGGAGCCTGTTGACAACTATCCGCGCCAAAGCAAGGAGACCTGCTGAGCGGACGTGTGACTCGTACCGCTCATCCCAATCTAGGGGCGTGTGGGTCCGAGGGCGAAGTGGCTGGAGTACCTGCAAGAGAGATACGTAAATAAATAAGTGAAACAACAAGCACGATGAAGTACAAGAGCAGCAAATCTCACCTGACCACCGTGGGCTATGCGGCGAGCGCGGTGGTCGTCGTCGTACTCTGAGAGGAGCAATTGCGTATTGCGCGTGCTGCGGCATCCTGCATTATAGGATAGGATTTTTGTAAGATCACATGAGGTACAAAACAATGTATAGAATGCAAAATGAAAGTAAGTACACATGACGTTCAAAACTATATGTGAACTGCAAATGAAAGTACTATATACGTAAAGAACAACCATTTTTGCGTTGACAATAGCATTGAATACCTCAAGCAGGTGGGGCGACATGTGAGCGCCGCCCGACCTCAAGCTGACCGGGATTCCCTCTTGACGTGCTTTGCCCTTGTGTGTCCGTCTTGGTGGCACTCGAGCACTGTTGGTCTTCTTTGGCGCCGTTGAAGTCCCCTAGAGAGTACATGTCCCACGGCCCTCTTGCGTGCGAGGTCCATGTCATTCTGAAGCCTCTTCCTCTTCCTTCGCCACAGAGCTTGTTCATCATGTTTACGCCGAATGTATTCCTCCCCACGTCACGGTGGCCAATGCGAGGATCTAGGTAAGGCTCAATCGCTTCTCCCAAGTCTCAGATCGTGGCTTGCTTCGAGAATTCGACACAATGAAGGTAAGGTGACTTACAGCGCGACGCCGACAAAGCGGTGATGACGTGAGAGCATGGGACATGCAAAGATCGTCGGGACCATGCATGTCTGATGTCCTCACCAGTTCACTCTATGGTTCCGGCCACCGTAACGTTCGCCCCCTATTGATGTGCCCCCCACTGCCTTGACGGCGTATATATGCTTAATAGGATCGTATTCCTTCGCCTCCTGATTGCATGACTCGGCCTCTGCGATAGCAAGGTGCTTGGTAGCAGCCACACCCCAACGCTCGCCGGCGTTAAATGCATCCCTTGCCCGGGTCCACCGATCCACAAAGTACTTGTTGGTCTTTCGAAAGGAGTACTCCAAGATAGCAGATACTGGCATCGCACGGATGCCCTTAATAACGTTGTTGAACACCTCCGATATGTTCGTTGTCATCATTCCATACCGACAGCCATCTTTATCGTATGCCTGTGCCCACTTCTCCTTCTGCTGCAAGATCTCCTCCAACCACGACTTACCCCGTTCGTTGGTCAGCCCCCTCAGCTCCGTCAACTTGACCTCGAATTCCCTCTTCTCCAAGCATCCGCACAACAGTTTGAACTTTTTGGTGAGATCTTCCCTGCTGCATTGCTTAAAGAAATTAGTCGCTAAATGATGCATGCACCACCTATGTAGCACATCCGGGTGTCCATCAAGTCTACTCTTCACAGCGTTCATAATGCCGTGGTGCCTGTCCGAGATGATGCAAACCTGTCGTCCAGGCCTAACGAGGTGTAGACGAACTATATCCAGGAACCATTCCCAGCTTGCATTGCTCTCACCCTCTGTCAATGCGAATGCTAATGGAATCAGTTGGTCCTCTGCATCAATACCCTCGGCGAGCATCAAGGCACCATAGTACTTCCCCGTCAAGAATGTAGCGTCAACAGATAAGACAGGTCTGCAATGTTTGAAGGCCTCTATGCATTGCCCAAAGGACCAATACACCCGCCGAAGGACATGTTTTGTAACCCTCCATCGAAGTTTAAAGACGGTTGTCGTGCCAAGGGTGAAACACCATGCCCGGATTCTTGGCCTGCATAGCGGTTAGGATTCGAGAAAGCAAACCGTAAGACTCCTTCCAATCACCCCACAATAACTGCATCGCTCTCTGCTTTGCCCTCCATGCTTTCCGTACTTCACACGGTACTTAATGAACCCGTAGATAACCTCGATAAGGGTGGCGACGGACACATCAGATCGATGCATACAACCGCCATAATCGCCTAGCAATGAAATTTGTGGTCGCTGGAGGTGCTCCTCGGACACTTGTGCGATCCCACAAGTGTGAGGTCGCTTCACATTTGCTATTTTCCATTGGTTGTCCCTTGTTTTATGCCCCATACCTTCCATCCACACCCCTTTCGCACCTCACAGTGTACCTCTTGTTCACATCGGACTGTTGCACTATGAACGGACGATGGTGCCGCACTGAGTATTTTTGCAACCAAACCTTCATGTCCTCCATGGTTGGAAACAACAAGTTCTTCCGTATTATGTCATTCTCCGGGTCCGCAATGCCATCCCTACTCCTCAACCCATTAGCACAAACCGCCTTATCAACCATACTGACATCATCGAAAGAATGCACCGACGGGACCTCACCCATCACACTGCGAAGAACCCTGGCTTCCTCTGAGGAGAAAAGAGGTGCAGGACCATCATCTTCGGTCGAGCTCCATCATTCGCCAGACTCCACTTCACGGGTTGTTCCATCGCGAAACAACTCCTCCTCAAGCTCGTTGTTCATTACAGCGCCGTTGAAATCAATCACAGGGTCAATAACACGTTGCGGGGAAGATACAAGCAGATCCACCGACAGGGGGGCCATGGTTGGTCGGACTCACGCTAATAAACTCTTCGGAAGGTCCCTCTTCTATTGGGGGGGTCTTGTTCCTCCGTGTTGCCATTCACCACATCTAAATTGTCTGGCAAATTCTCAACAACGATTGTCCTTTCCACTGCCACCTCCAATGCCTGGACCTGAGATGTTTGCATAATTTCCTTGTACGTGTGCCAATCATCGGCGGACAGGATTGGCACCAAAAAGGCGTGCATCTTTGAACCCTGCCCTACGTCATATCGTCCTTGCATTCCGACAACGACCCCGGGCTCATTCCATCCAAATGTCGACTTAATCCTAGTCACAAGAGTTTTAAAGTCCGGTGATTCGGGAAATAGAAGGACGGTCGCTTCCATGCCGCTGAAATCGACAGAACTTCCAGTTTGGCAAATGGCCCCACTAGTAAATACACGTACAACTCTGTCCATCTACATCCAACAGTTTGACGGTACAAACATATGCATAATTGACAGGTCATTTCACAATGACTACCCTGGATCCACGTGCCTAGGTACGCTCGAGATCCCGTTCTCGAGACCGCCCAAACCACGTGTTTGGGATCGCCAGGCTCATTCTCGAATCGCGCCAGACTTCGCTCTGGACGCCAGAGCTTACACGCCGAGTGCCACAAACCACTCGCTCGAAAAATCTTATATGCAGAAAGGAGGTAAGTCAACCTTTATCGTGGAGCCGCCCACCATCGAGAGGTGCCAGGAGCTATCCAAGCAGCTCTTCTACACCCACCTCACCAGGTCCGTACGATCCCCTCCCCCCATCCCCACCTCTCGGTCCCATCGGAGTATCTCTAATCGCAGATTGCATGCCCCTTGCTGGCTTGCTCCATGATCTCAATGCGGTTCTTGATGCTATCTGTCAAATAGCCCTCGAGTGATAGCTTTCCTATAAGTCGTGTGGTCGTGTCGTGGTGTTGTCCTATTGAGTGTGGGATGTGAGTTCGATGGGAAGGGCATTGAGGTTTCTTGTGAGAGCGATGCAACAAAGTTGGTTTGAATATATGGGCACTATCCTTTTAGGGAAGGTAGTAATGGTAGACAAGGTTTTTAGCCTTTTAGGTGGTCTCTTGGTCTCCTTAGTATGCTAGACATTCCAACAAACGTAAATGTGCTTGCTGTTCAATGTATGACTGATTCATCTAGTTTATACTACTTTAAACTGACAATTTGGAATTACACGCTGACTTTGTTAGGACCATCGGTTCAATATTCTAAAGGAAGAAGTCCATTCTACCCCCTCAAGTATCGACGTGCGGACACCTAACCCCCTGAACAAAAAAATCGGTCCTTTGACACCCCGAAGTTGCAAAACCGGACAACCTACCCCCTGAGGCTGTTTCGTGCGGTGGTTTTGCTGATGTGGCGTCTGGGTGGCCTGGTTTTGTCCGGTCGGTCGCTGACTGGGCTGCAACGTGGCGATGACTCAGCTTCTACCCCTCTTTCTTCCTCACTCTCTCTCCCCGTGTCCATCTCGTCTAGCACGGCATTTGCCGGTGAGGTTGTTGCCGCTCATGTCATTCTGCAGCATGCCGAGGCCCATGCCGCGGGCGTTCTGGGCGAAGCCGGACATAGGGGCCGGCACGGCGGAGGTGTCTGCGGAGTCAAGATCTGCTCGAGGATGTCCTCGAAGCCGTGGCTGGGGTCGGAGTCGACGTATCCGGCCTCGTTGGTGACGAAGATCTCCGGGGAGGAAGGGTCGGAGAAGTTGAGGCGGTTGGACTCGGCGCCAGTGAGGCCGTCGATGTCGGGGCGACGGTGGCGCAGCCAGCCTAGGATGTGATCGAAGCTGCGGTTCTCCATGACCTCCACCACCACCACCACCGTCTTGATCGGCGAGTGGATCTCGTGCTTCCGACGGCGGCGCTTCAGCCCGCGGTGGTGCGCGTCAAGGTAGTGCCTGGAGACAACCAGGGCCAGGAGGAGGACCGCAAGGAGGAGGCGCCCTCCGCGGTGGTCTATGGCTTCGGCGGCGGCCATCCCCCCTCTTCAATCAAGCACCAAGCCAAGCTCCTACCCGGGCATCTCTCCGTCCCGGCACTCTCATCCGCTTCAAAGCTCGCCCCCAAGTCCCCTCAGTGTTTTCCCCTAACGGATTTCCTCTTTTGTTCACAGAATTTCGTCAACGACCTCATCTTCTTTACTTCCGGTCGATTCCGTCGCCGACACCGCCATTCCCCATCCGTGAAGTCCCAGACGAAGCCCTCGCGATGGGAGCACCTCTTCGCCTCCCCCAAGGTGCCACCACCTAGCATTGGAGCCCTCCTCCGCCAGAGCGTCACCCCCACGACTTCCTCGCCGCGCCACCGCCGCTCGCCGCCGCCAGCCAGCCATCGTCCACCTTAAGGTGCGCCACCACCACCCTCCGGTTTGTCTCCACCCAACGGTTCCATTTGCTACATTCCCAATGCAAGAACCACCCACTGGCTGGCAACCAAGACTCCCCATTACGCAAGGCCACCTTGAGCCCCCGTGGTGTTCCCCTTTGCTCTCTGTTGTCTGATGAAAGGAGCAGAGGAGGGCTGCGGCGTGGAGGGGGCGCGGTGGTGACAGCGAGGTGGGCGAGGCCGGCGTGGAGGGGTGGAGCGGGGAGCCTGGCGGCCGGAGCGGCTCTGCGTTTCTTCGGGCTTGCTTGAGCTCCTGCGTTAGGAGAAAGGAGGGGAAGGGAGAAAGTGCAGAGGAGGGGCGGGCAGAAATGCTGTGAGGAGTGGAGGGCACCGGTGGTGGAGGCGGTGGCCGAACAGGCCGCCAAGCCGGACTTGAGCGGCAACAACCTCACCAGCAAATGCCGTGCTGGACGAGATGGACATGGGAGAGAGACTGAGGAAGAAAGAGGGGTAGAAGCTGAGTCATCGCCACGTTGCAGCCCAGTCAGCGACCGACCGGACAAAACCAGGCCACCAAGACGCCACATCAGCCAAAACCACCGCATCTAAACAGCCTCGGGGGTAGGTTGTCGGTTTTGCAACCGAGTGTCAAAGGGCCGATTTTTTTGTTCAGGGGTTAGGTGTCCGTGACGTTGATACTTGAGGGGGTAGAATGGACTTCTTCCTATTCTAAAAGGCTACTTCCGAGATTCTAAGCATGTATAGGTGAATCTTATTACCTTTCCTCGTATTGTGGTCGCTTGATCAAATAAATTAGTAGTGCATTACATAAAGTGGCGTGACGTAAACTCTGTGACCTACAAACTATGAAAATTGCATTGTGAAAAGTGGGTTGTTGTGACGGTGGTCTCTACAAGAAAAAAGCTCGCGAGCAAAATTTTGTGAGTAATGGACAAGATGGTTCCTAAGTGGAAAAATTAATTGATAATGATCAGCAATCTGTGTATCCATTTCAACAAATTATCTCACAATCAACAGGTATACCTCAAGAAGCCGGTGGGGAGCAGAGGACCGACCATGGGGAGGGCAGGCCGGGTAGGAGGACCGGCGGAGGAGGCCACGGGGGAGGAGGACCGGCGGCGACGGGCACGCGTGGAGGAGAGCGGCGGAGGAGAGCCCGGGAGGAGGAGAGGCGGCCTTCCGGCGGCGCGAGCAGCGGCGGCTTTAGCAGCGGCGGCGACTAGGGTTCAACAGGTCCTCGGTGGCGGCGGCGAAAGTAGAAGGGAGGAGATAGGAAAAATGAGGAACGGGCCGGGCTGCCCGACTTTAAGTCGCCACTGTCACGCCGGGACTCATGGCGTGACCATATGCCTTGTCACGCCATGAGTGCCGGCGTGACAGGTGCGCCACGCAAGCTCCACGCTGGCACGGCGCGCGGCCGAGGGCTTGCGTGGCACCTTTGGTCACGCCAGCTCGCGTGGCGTTACAGTATTGTTTGGTCACGCCACGGGAGGTGGCGTGACCAAATGGGTCAGAATTGGAAAAAAAAAGTTCGCGAGGGGTTATTTTTAAAATATAATTAAAAAAAGGATTAAATAATAAAAAAAATTCTATAATTTGGGTGTTGATAAGCTTTGGAGGAAGGTGATAGATCATAAATGTAATACTTGCAATCCTAATGTTTTGCTTGTACTCCTCAAAATGCTTCTCCTTTTTTCTGAAGGAGTTTTATGGGCTAGCAGGGCTGCTAAGATGGGTTATAAGTGGAAGATTGGTAATGGTAAAAAAGTTAAGTTTTGGGAAGATAACTGGTTTGGTAATTCTAGTCTAGCTATTCAATCTTGGGAAATTTATGTGTTAATTGATGAGCAACATGGTTCTATTACAGATTTGTGGGATGGTATTAATCTAAAATGTATTTTTTGGAGATGTGTGGGTGATAGGCTTATGAATTTGTGGTATGAGGTATTAGCTATAGCTGGTTCCATAAATTTGACTCATGATGAAGATGTCATGGTTTGAAAGTTCAGCTCTAATGGTGTTTACTTTGTGCATTCCCTCTATGCTATTGTTAAGTTTGGGCGTGCCATTCCTCTTTTTGTCCCTGCCATTTGGAAGTAGTCTGTGCCTCCCAAAATTCATATTTTTTTGTGGTTTCTTTCTCATAACAAATTTTTGACTAGAGATAATCTTTGTAAAAGACAATATACAGAGGATACGACTTGTTTATTCTGTAATGATCTAGAATCTGACAACCACCTGTTTTTTTATTGTGTTGTTGCCATAATTATCTGGAATGAGACTGTAGAATTGACTAAAAAGGGGTTGGTGAGAATTTTGAATCTATAGCAAAATGGTGGGTTAGTAATAAAAGGAATAATGTCATGAATATTATAACTGCAGCAAGCTTCTGGTCTATTTGGAAAGTTTGTAATAATTTGTTGTTTCATAATTACAAGTGGATATGCATCAAGTAAGTGTGAAGAAAGATTTCCTAGTGCTGTAGATAAAGCTTAAAAGGGAGAAAGTTTGACAATTTGCGGTTTGTAATGTGATCCAAGTCCTTAGTTTTGAAAAGTTGGGGTTGTAATGGATAGTGCTGTAAATTGAGCAGTATTGGTGCTGCAAAAACATTTGGTTTCGTTTTTATGAAATGGAACCGGGGTGACCCTTTGATTCTAAAAAAAAGTTGCATAATTACTACCTCCTCGGATTTATGAACTATGTTTTGTTTTGAGATTTGTGCAAAGTTTTTAGATTGATTTGTGCGAAGTTTTTATACGAGAGCACTTACTACTCAAATAGGCACAACAAATTACAAAGGCATTAATTATTTCTTGATCGCATACGACAAACTGAATATTGTAAAGAACTTGCAGAAAATGAAAAGTGAGTATAAATAACAAAGGAAGTCACCTCGCTTGCTTAATTGAATTTTGAAGTGTGGATGCATGTCTTTAAAAGAGTAGAAAGACGAATGCGCATCTTGATATGCTTTTTGTCGAGACAGAAGACATGCTCGAGTCCACGTTAAACAAACAAGCCATAAGTTTAAAGTTGCAAAATCAGAACTGAAGTATATGTTTACCTGGCAGACGGCATTGAGCTATAGATTGCAAACAGTGGCCAGGATCAAAATGCAGGAGGGGCTCATATACCAAAGCTTCCCCAGCTGCCTGTGTCGACACTGCAGATCGACACACGTATGGTCGACGTCGTCACGGTTTGCGCTAGCACCGTCGGCACTAACAATTTGTACCTATCGGTAGTGGCATACACAAGATAAAATTTTATCCGAGACACGCCGAATAGACAACACTCCGACCTACGCTTTTCAAACCAAATTAACAACACTCTGCCGTCTGCTTTTCAAGCCGAAATGATCAGACCCTGGTTCTAGCTTTTCCTGGTGAATTGACAACTCGCTGAGCTATCCTGTACCCAAAGATTTCTTTTGGTGGATGCGAGTGACTTCCATTCTCTAAAATTTACTCCCTCAACGCTACACCCTAACTGCCTATAAAATCAGGTCATACTCACAACTACAAGGCAAGACTACATTCGAGCTAGTTTGAAAAAACAAGGAGAGGGGAAAGAGAAGAGAGGTAGAGGAAAAGAGAGACACAGGAGGTCACTCCGCCCGGTTTGGGATGTCAAACTATAGGGAGTTGCTCCAGAAGCGGAAATGGGCTGCTAGGAAGGCACGGACATAACCTGATAGTTTCTGCAAGGATGCTCCTGCACCACCAGAGTTTCCACGCCTACAGTAACCCGACATGGATCATTCAATCTACACATCCTAGTACTGCTGCATGAGCTTACTACATGTGCAGGGATTGCCGCGTAAGTGAATGTTATACATCTATATTTCGCATTGCATGTTGCATTTTAAATATCACTAACTTTATCTGTGCATGGCATCCGTCGCAGCATTGCAACTTCTTCCAATGGATAGAAGGCTTGGAGAAGTATGACAAGGCATTCACTCAGCAAGAATACATGCTGAAGTACGCTGTTTTGCCCGAGACCTTTACCCGTTGCAAACCTTACTCAATCGGGAACAGAGAAAATGGAAAGGCACCGATGGTCCCTGATGCCACTGTTGCACCGAAGATTATTCTGGATAAGGACGAACTGAAAAAGACCGTTGGGTTGAGTATTGTGAGGCCCACGCGAAGGCTCATGCTCGCAAGGGGGAGTAGGACGTATGTCCACAAGCGTGACTTGATTTTCATCGTCAATTATTTTCATTTCCAAAAGATGTGTTTGTAGTTCGAGTCGAAGTTTCGTGCATGTAGCTATTTGTGTTGTAGGAATAGCCTTGCAAACATATGCATCTAACCAAACCCGTTGTGTCATGTAATTCAGACTTTCATGGTCAAGTATTATGTTGGGCTTGTAATCTCATCTTCATTGCTCCATTCTCATCTCGCTCAAACAGAAGATTACAAAAATATTTTGCCAAATTTGGTGAACATCCACGTAAAACGATTAAAACATGATTTATTTACAAATAATTGCAGTCAGCTAACTCCATCTTTTTTTTATCACTAACAATTATTCACAAACAACTTTTCCAACCATTTAATTTTGTAAAATTAAAGCGAAATTTATTTAAATTATTTCTTTAAAAAATAGCCTACTATCGCCGGCCTGATCTGCGACTGACCTCAGTCGCAGATCAGGCCCAGCGATTGTGCTCGACATGGGCCTCAATCGCGACTGAGATATGTGGTAGACAAGGTCTCAGTCACGTTTCCTTCACACGACTGGGCTTCCAACATCAGTTAATCGATAGGCCACAGAGCGATTGGGTGCAGTCGTGCGGTAGCCCAGCGATCATAGGTTATTTTTCTAAAAGTATCAAACCGTGGTTTATTTGTATAGAATTATTAAAAATGATTCATTTTGAAAAAAATATAAGTAAATGCATCCACGATGGCCGCGCGTTTGGAGCTCATCTTTGACATTGCTGCGGTGACCTTGATCTGGAAGTTTTGCAAATATCTACCACGTGGTCCAAAAGTATTGTACATTTCCGCTAGTCCACTCTGGCCAAGTCATGAACGTGCATGGACTTGTGTTGGGATAGCTCCACATGGCATGAGACTAGAGGGATGGAAAAAAAGCTTTTTAGTATGGCTGGTTGGTTCGGTTTAAAATTATTCTAATTGCACTTGTTAATTGGTTAAACATTGAAATGTGTTAATTCGGAATGAAATTGGATTTTGTTCAGGCTCGGCTCGTTAGTTCGGTTCTAAAAATACTTCCAAACTAAAAATAAAATGATATTAAATCAAACTATGACAGTTTCAGAAAAAGCTCGATAAGACGAGTATCTGACTCGATATCTACCCGACCAGAGCGATTTGCAAGCAACATCCATGTGTTGCTTATGTAAAAGTGAAGCCCGGGAGCAGGAGGAACACATCACAATCCGCTCACCATGTTCAGAGCAATGCACCTCGCTCTCAGGTCTGTCTCGATCTTCTTCCTCATGTATGGGTTGTTTCGTTTCGAGGAATGGGTTGGTTCTAGCATCAACCACCCTACGTCTTGTTTGGTTTGAGGAATGAGATGAATTACATAGGTGCGATATCTTAGCCCAATATGAATTGAGCTCATGTGGCACATGTGTGCGCGCGCATGAGTGCACGAGAGTTTAGTCCCACCTTGCTTAATCCGGACTGCATTAATCCATTCCTCATAATTCGGACGTTTTTGCACCTTGCCAGCTAAAAAATTGCTTCAGAGTGTGGCAGGGGGAAGAGCAGAGCTGCAGGGTCAACTTCTCCTCGTCCCTTCGTCAACCACTTGTCAATTGCTTCGCATTCTCAAAGGTTCCATTTTTGTTTGTTTTTTCTTCTCCTGCACTCTTCTTTTCGTTCCTTATGCTCTCTTGCTTAGCATGTGAGGTTCCAAAAATCCCTAATGATCAAAGAGTATCTGAATCGCGGGTGTGTAGGTTGGCCGGCAAGGTGGCCGTCGTCACCGGCGCCGCTAGCGGCATCGGTAAGGCGACTGCCGCAGAGTTCATCAAGAATGGCGCGAAGGTCATCATTGCCGACGTGCAGGACGACCTTGGCCGCTCTGTTGCAGCGGGGCTTGGCCCGGACGCGGCATATACCCGCTGCGACGTCACCGAGGAGTCACAGATCGCCGCGGCAATCGACCTCGCCGTCAAGCGGCACGGCCACCTTGATATCCTCTTCAACAACGCCGGCATCTTCGGGTCCGCAGCAGCGGACCCTATGGGCTCCCTCGACCTCGCCAACTTCGACCGCGTGATGGCGGTGAACGCCCGGGCGACGCTCGCCGGCATCAAGCACGCCGCGCGCGTCATGGTCCCACGCCGCCACGGCAGCATCCTCTGCACTGCCAGCGTCGTAGGCGTGCTCACGTCCGGCTCGCTACCAGCGTACGCCATCTCGAAGGCCACCGTCATCGGGATCGTGCGGGCGGTGGCGGGGCCGCTGGCGCGTGACGGCGTGCGGGTAAACGCCATCTCGCCGCACGCCATCATGACGCCGCTGAAGGTGCATAAAGGGGTCGGCACGCCGGCGCGTTGAGCGTTTACCATCGTTGTTGCCGTCGGAATAAGCAGGGCTGCCGTGTTCGACACCTAGAATGCTCCGTATAGCAAGAATTGTGTTTGCAAAAATGGAGTATGCATGAGTTCCACCGTGATGTTCATTCTGTGTTGCGTTGCACGATTGACGTGTCAAATAGCAACCGTGGAAGTAACCCAGAGCTTTTGCGTCAAATCACTCGACAGCTCCATAGTATACCATGGTGAAGCGCTAACCATCTCAGGTTCGAATCATCTATTCTTTAATGGGATAATTTAGGATTTGTTGGTTCATTCATTGGTGTTTCAGGATTTGTCACTCCATTATATCACTGGCATATGGTCCTTAGACCCACGCATCAATGATAAATCGAGTGACAACATCAAATAAAGTGGCAAATCCTTAATTCCCTATTCTTAAATATATTGCGTGTGAGAAATAAGTTTTATCTCCGCACACCAAGAAAACATTTCCCTCACGAGGAATGGAAATTTCCAGTCTACTAGAAGAGAAGAGTCTGATCGACCGAGAAAAGTTTGATCGACTGACTGGTGGCCGCATGCGCTGACTGTAGGGAAGAGTCGGGCCCGCTTGGCCGCGCAAGTCATCGACGTGCGTGTGATCATCATCATGTCACAGAAGCATAGACCGTTACGGTGTCACGAGTCACGACTAGGGGCGGCTGAAAGAGTAAGGTTGGTTTGGGCCCCACAGGGCTCACCATCAGATAGTTTAAACTTTAAACCTCTCTCTTTGCATCGGCTGAAAAATGGTGAAGTTTAAAGTTTCCCAAGCAAAAGCAGCAACTGATTCTTCTTCTTTTCCCCAGAGCCCCATGTAAAAATTGATCTTTCATCCATATGCTCAATCTCTCTTTGCATTCATCTAGAGCGTTTATTCTCGATCCCACGGTTGTCAAGGCTGTGCCTCTGCGGCCTATAGTACAAGAAGGCAGAGGATGCGATTCCCTCCGGTGCTCAAGTCTAGGACATGAACAGGTGGCAGTTGGCCTCCTTGCCATGTGCAGATGAGCTTGTCGATTTTCAAGAATGTACAGCGACGTGTGCCGACTTTCTTGACAGTTTGGTGATGTGATGTGGCTCTTCTCCTGTAATGTCTGCTCCCGGTCAACAAATCTTCTTTCTAGAAAATTTCGTGTCAGAAGATACAGAATCCTCCGGAATAAATGCCTAGCACTTTCAGAGGCAGATAGAGATCCACGTCACTTTATTTTTAGCTATCCGATCTTTGTTTGCTTTCTTTCTCGGCTGTTCGATCGAGCGCTGAAATTTTTCTTCGTGCGATTGAACGCGTGTCCTCTCCACGTGCAGGCCCCACGCACTAGCTGCTACCTTTTTCCGCGCACGAGGGGGCACTCGTCCGCGTTTTTTGGTCTTGCCTCATGCCACGGGCCCCACCGGGCCATCACTCCACGCGCAGGCTTCACTCCGCGGTCGCTTTTTTTTGGCCTCGCGGGATACGCTGCTCCTTCCGATTGGGTGCCTTTAAAGAAACAGAAGCTAAGGAAAATCTGGAAAATAAAAGGAATCTTTTTTTGATTTGGCCCTGTAGCGCCTACATAATTGCAAAAATAACCTCTCTTTCACCGTATTTGCAAAATTAGCCCCCATACGAGCGCGGAATCGTCGTGGGACCGACACGTGTCCCCTTCCGCGGTCGCCGAGCGCGGAAAGGCAACAGCCATCGCGGCAGGCCGCGCCAACGCGGAAGGGAACGATTGGCCGCGGGAGATGGCAGGCCCAGCAATATTCCGCGGTCGCTGAGCGCGGGAGAATACTGGCAGCATTCCGCGGCAGCCCAGCGCGGTAACGCAAGCATTCAGCGTTTTTGCAATTTTTTAATGCATGAATCGGTGAAGTACTAACGCAAGCGTTTTTGCAATTTTTTAATGCATGAATCGGATCGGTGAAGTACTAACGCAAGCATTTTTGCAATTTTTTAATATATGAAGCAGTGAATCGGAATGTTAAGTATTTTTTAATGTTTGAATAGGATGCAAGATTGCATGTGTGAGGTTTCCGCGCTCGGTAAGCGCGGTAGCGTGCTCGGCCTCTGGTTTCACGCCCGCGCGGTAATAGTCTCGTCCTATGTTTGGCGACCGTGGAAAGCGCGAACTGTTTTCGCGCTCGGCGACCGCGGAATGTCGCTGGGCCCGTCACCTCCCGCGCCAATCGTTCCCTTCTGCGTTGGCGTGGTCTGCCACGATGGCTGTTGCCTTTCCGCGCTCGGCGACCGCGGAAGGGGACACGCGTCGGCCCCACGACGATTCCGCGCTCACATGGAGGCTAATTTTATAAATACGATGAAAGAGAGGCTATTTTTGCAATTATGTAGACGCTACGGGGTCAAATCAAAAAAAGATTCAAATAAAAGCAGTATATAATGAGGTCATGGTCTTTCTGCGAACAGGGTAAACTTGTAAGACAGCTTTAGCTCAGAGTGAAGCAGCTGGACTGTTGGAGGGACTGAAGTACGAGGAACCAAGAACACGCAATCAGCTCGCAATGTTCAGAGCAATGCACATCGCTCTGAGGTACGTGATGTCAGTACTACTCATGGCCCATGGCCATGGGCACAATTCTCTGCAGTAGCTTGTTAGTTTCCTGTTGTTTCAACATTTGTTGATTTCCTTCTTGGGTGGCAAGAGTAAGCACTGATCTGTGCATAGTGCAAACCAATTGGGTGCAGGGGGCAGAGCAGAGCTACGGCCGGTCTCGTCGCGAGCCACTTCTCCACGTCTTCGAATTCTGAAAGGTTTCTTCATCAGCTTGCACCCTTGTTGCCGGTGTTGCTTGTCAAACAGCCGGTTTTAACTTTGTCCGAATTGTGGGGCATGTAGGTTGGCCGGGAAGGTGGCCGTGATCACCGGCGCCGCCAGTGGCGTCGGCAAGGCGACCGCGGCAGAGTTCATCAAGAATGGCGCGAAGGTCATCCTCGCCGACATCCAGGACGACGTCGGCCGCTCTATCGCCGCCGAGCTCGGCCCGCGCGCGACCTACACGCGGTGCGACGTGACCGACGAGGCGCAGGTCGCCGCGGCAGTGGACCGTGCCGTGGAGCTCCACGGCCACCTTGACGTCCTCTACAACAACGCGGGCGTCAGCGGCTCCATGGCCCCGATCCCCCTGGGCTCCCTCGACCTGGCGGAGTTCGACCGCGTGATGGCGATCAACGCCAGGGCCATGGTCGCGGGCGTGAAGCACGGCGCGCGCGTGATGGTCCCTCGCCAGAGCGGGTGCATCCTGTGCACGGCCAGCGTCGCGGGGATTCAGGGCGGCGCGATGCCCCACGCGTACAGCATCTCGAAGGCGACCGTGATCGGCCTGGTGCGGTCGGTGGCGGGGGAGCTGGCGAGCCAGGGCGTGCGGGTGAACTCCATCTCGCCGCACGGCATCGCGACGCCGCTCGTGTTGGGCGCGCTGGCCCAGGTATTCCCCGAGTCGAGCGACGAGGAGCGGAGGCGGATGGTCGAGAAGGATGTGAGCGAGCTGCGCGGCGCGGTGCTGGAGGCGGAGGACGTGGCGAGGGCGGCCGTGTACCTGGCGTCGGACGAGGCCAAGTACGTCAGCGGCCACAACCTCGTCGTGGATGGCACGTACACGGTGGTGAAGCGGCCCAACCTCCAGGCACGCTGACCAACTCGCGATCGACAAAGTTTTTGCGATTTGTTTGGCGAAGTATCGTTGTTGTTGGTGGAATAAGTTGCCGTGTTCGACACCTAGAACGATCAGGCTTTCACGCAGCGTCCGTTCCCAGCGAGAATTACCTATGTTTGCAATGGTGAAGTATGTATTCTACCGCAATATTCTTTCTGCTACATTGCACGATTTGGCACCTGTGTCGTGCTCAAAAGACATGACAAAGGACCCTACTGCCTCTCGGGTACGCGGTAGGCCATGTGACGAGTTCCCATTCAGCGTGGAGTGGCCTGCCGCGCTGCAGCCCGTCTGCCCACGCGGCAGGTCAGCTGCCGCTTCGTGGGGAGCACGGCAGACCTTCTACCGCGGCCGTTTTCTGCTGAGGAGGTACTATTTTTTACATTTGTATTTTGATAGGAAACGCACTAGATAAGCCAAAAACTGGAAATTTTCCAACTGTGGCTTCCACTTTTCCGTCTGCAAATAGAGAAAAGTCTCGGCGAGTGACCGTAAGTCGTCAACGTGCACGGACCTGTGTGGTATTGGTTTCGTTGCACGTACGATCGTGATGTCACAGTTACAAAGCCAAAGTAATCTAAAGCTCAGCAACTATACAAGCAAACCACGATGGCTGAGTGATCAGCGGTATACTACAACATAAAGCTACTAACAGTGATGGGTTTAGACCGCTACGTGCCTTTAACCGACCATGGTTACGACTTGCCACGAGTGGCGATACTGTTAGATATAAGTGCCAAAGTGTGATTATTTTAATTCCTAAAACAATGATCAGTATAAAAGTAAAATACATATATATACTATGCATATTTTCAACTACGAAAAGTACCTTGATTGTAATATCAAATACACCTATCTCATATATATACGCAAATAAAACAAAGCCTATCATATAAATTCTACTAAAAATAATAGAGAACATCATCATCACATGACTAAAATCTAGTAAGTAAGATTTAGCCATGACAAAGCGGATCACCGCGGCTTAGAGAGGATCGCTCCGACGATGGTCCCGGTAGAGTCAGATGCGAAGACGACGAGAAGCCAATGATGAGGGAAGCCGTGAGTAGTCGCGTGAATGCTTCCCAAAAATTTGATTCGTCCCAACCCGTACAGGATCAAGAGGGACGCTGGCTTCGGAGATACTGCTCTCCCCGTGACGGTGTACGCCGGCACAGGGATGAAGTAGCCAGAAGCAACGTAGCACAGAGGAGCGAAGGACAATGGTTTTCTCTCGCACATGTGTCTGGATCGAGAGGATGTCTCCTCGTATAGAAACAGATGAGCTCGGAAAGGAAGGCCAATAACAACGTAGAAAAAATTGGAAACTATAACAGACGTGTAGGATTAGTGTGATTCAAACGTTCGGTTTGAACAGAAGCTACCGCTTCGCACACAACCGGACCAGAAATCGTCGCATCATTCACATGCATGCGGACGATGGGGTGGCATGGCGAGGTGATAGGTAAGATCAACTCCGTCTTATAAGTTGGTCTCCCTCTATCTAGACTAGTAATATGGTACTAAAACTTGTCACCTTCTTCAATGCATGAGTGAACTTTTGGAATTTTCTAGGATGATACATGTGTTGCTGTGACGCAAAATTCAGCTATCCAAAGGACTAATTCCTAGAAATTCCGAGTAGAAACGGATGTTTGATCCATATGCTTATGAAGGGCTCAACCACTCTCGAGACTAGTGCATGAATTACAAGTTGCATTTGACCTTCTCGCCATGAGCTTGTTGGTCATCTTTGAAGAACGTACACCACGTGTGACGACCTTCATGACATGTGCTATGGGTGTGTGACTCTTCTCCTGCAATGTCTGCTTCCGGTCAACAGTTTTTTCCTATGAATTTTGATGCTCTGATTTTTAATCTAGCTTGCACCGTTGCTGACTTGCCGTCATTGTTTATGCTTGTTTTCTTCGTAAAAATGTTGGATTGGAAAGAACAGGCAGTGGACCGTGATGATTTTCTCCTTTTTCAATCATCGTACGGAGTTACCTCGCTATTTTTAGTGAAACTCTATTCAGGACATGACAAGAAGTCAACATAGCCTTCCCCACTATGCCTTAGACAATACAGCCTTCCCCACTATGCCTTAGACATACATGCAGTATCTAACAGGACATTCACTAAGTCAGTCAAGATGAGGTTCTTTCTTTTGGCAATCCTATTGGATTGAGATGAAGCCTTTTATGGATAATTCCATGTTCCGCACAAAAATTGATTGAACTCATTGGAAAAAATACTCTGCACAAAATTGATTGAACTCATTGGAAAAATACTCTCCACCACAATCAGACCTCACTCTTTTAATCTTTCTGTCTAGTTGATTCTCAACTTCAGCCTTATAGGTTTTAAAGTAGTCTAATGTCTCATCTTCATTTTTTAGTAAATACACATAGCAGTATCTAGTGGCATCATCAATTAAATTCACGAAATATCTTTTCCCTCCATTAGTCATTATACCATTCATTTCACATAAGTCTGAATGCATGAGTTCCAATTTTACTAAATTTCTTTCCTCCACGTACGACCTTATGACGTTTTCGAGGTTGTTTTGCTTGCACACAAATTTGGTATTTGGAACCTATGACTATGGAAAAGTTTGGAATTGAATTTAAATTGGAAAGCTGAGACATACAACCAAAATTTATATTACATAAACGTGAGTGCCATACATTTGCCTCACCACGATTTGAGTCATAAATATGGTTCACAACTTTATTACAAAAAACAGAAAGGGAAAAGCAGAACAAGCCTTCGCACTCATAGCTTTTTTTTTTCAATGAAGAGTCCACATTTGGACACGGCTACTTTATTAGACTAAAAAACCAACTTGAACCCATCTCGACATAGAATGAAGCTGCTGACAAGGTTTTGGGCATGCTGCACGTTCTTCAACCACACGATCTTTCCCAAAGTGAACTTCAAATCTACCATACCAACACCAAGAACAGAAGCATGTGACTCATTCCCCATCACGACGGAGGAACCCGAGTGACCTGGTAAGAAGAAAACAAAGATGCATTAGCACACAAATGAATATTGACCCCTGTGTCAACCCACCAATCAGTAGATTGATATATTGAAAAGATAGTAGGTAAATTACCATACCTGGATGTCAAGGCATTGCTAATAGTCACATTTGTAGACTTCTTCTGCCCTGGCTGATTCTTCTTGCCCATACGTTTGTGGCATTTCTTGGCCCAATCAAGGTAGTCAGAGTCGATATCCTAAGTTGGATCGATTTGCTTTCGGTAGGATCGAATCGTAGTATCGAATCGTAGAAACGGCGATTCTACGAAATTATAAAAATACACATATTTAACATCTATACTATAAGTTTGTATGATTCTTATATGGTTTACTACTTACTTATAACTGAAAAAGGGACAAAGCACTTTTTATCGCACGACAGAAAAGCATAATGGTACTAACATGATGGGTGATATATTTCTGAACTACTGGAGAACAACCAATGACCATGACTAGTTTACTAGAATTATATGAGAAATGTTCATAACTTTTGTAAATCAATATCTAATTGCAACGCTTGCATGTTCCTTAAAAGTAGCTAGACATACTCCAGGAATAAAAATAGCTTATCATTATCAAGCTCAAGATTGCTCATGCCATAATATAGATATTTGTACTAGGATCGATAGTGCGATTTGGATCGACAAGTTGTCGTGGGTTCGTATCGTAAGATTCTACGAGTAGGATTGCGATTCTAACTACCTTGAGCCCAATGGCCACTCTCGCCACAAACAAAGCAAATAGCATCATCCATGTTCACTTTCTTCTTATTTTTGTTGGTCCTTTTAAAGTTGGTGGTCGGAATGACCTTAGCCTTCCCTTTGTACTTTCCATTGCCAACGTGCAGCATAACATTAGAGCGAGATTGTCCCTCTTGTATCTTTAGTGTACCATTCTTTGCCCGAGCTTTCTCTTCAACATCAAGACTAGCACCCAGATCCTCAATAGAAATGTTTTGCCTCTTGTGTTTCAGAGATGTGGCGAAATTTGATGCAGATATCCTTAGTTATATTATTCCATATAGTGTTTTCAATTCATCAAGTACCTCAAAATAACATGGGCTTACTTAAAGAGTTGAAGAACAAGATAAGCTTGTGGGTGAAGCTTGTGCAAAGAAGATTAACCAATAGGTGAATCTATCCCATGAATTTTCTTCTAATTTAGTTGAGAATATTATACTACCTAATAGTAGGTCATCGCTTATTGTTATGTATGAAGGAGATGGTTTATGGGAATATCAAGAACATGATGCTTCTCGGGGTGTTTTGATGCTCGCAAAAATAGAATGCGGCCCGTGAGAGGCATGGGAGGTAGGGGCGCATGAGACGAAGAATAGATGTCGTCGTACTGATCTTGAAGTTCACGACGATCTTCAAAGCAACTCGGAAGGATCTAGCAAGCACAATATATATATATATATATATATATATATATATATATATAAAGATTATCAAGTCTACATTTCAACAGATCAAACGACATATCATTTGGAGCTTTCTACAAAAAAAAAGGTTATGGATATTGGAGTGCATACTGCACATTCAAACCAAGCAACGTGCAAGAGTTGAAAAAGTTGACAAGTCCGTAGCTTGTACGATCTTGGGGGGATATCCAACTATGCCATGACTTTCCAAAGGTTTACAAGAGTCACTTTCTTAAGTTTCATACCGATTCAAGTCATTTCAATTAATGAAATTGAAGATAGGAAGGTTTGGATTAATTCGGATTCGGAATGAGTATCAAATTCGGATTCGGAATCAGCAGCACAGTCCGGATTAAAAAAAGGTCATAACTTTCACAAACGGAGTTCAATTTGGGTGTTCTTGTACTTGTTGGAAAGATAACTTCAAGCCCGATGCAATGGATCCTTTCTCAGACCAAGATTCATCCTGTGTCAGAAGATATGTAAGAAACAATGTGACGGTTGTAAAATCAGAGTTTCCTTTTTGTTTTAGATTGTGTCCGAATTTGATTGGGAGCTCTAATTCCGAATTAGAGTAGGAGTAGGCCTCTTGGCCAGCCATGAGGTGGAGAAGGGCACTATATATTCAGGGGTAGACCCCCATTGTAACCTCAGACCACGATTAATATATTTGATTGCTTTTGCATCAATAGCATTCAACGCTTGATTCTTCCGAGAAGTTTGGTGAAGCCAACGACTTGAAGGGGAACAGGGTGTTTTCTTCCAAAGACTGTTCTGTCTTTCCGTACACGTGAGATTGGGCTAATTAAAGAGTTGCAAGTTCATACATTGTATCGGGTGAGCAACTACGATTTGTCAAGTCAAGCGTGCAAGTTATATTCGATCCCACGTCGAGAAGATCGGGCCCCTAGTATCATCTTGGTATCAAAGTTTCGTTGACTCGGTAGGATCTTTACCCTTAGTAGTAGATTTATTTTTATTCCTATAAACAAAAGGCCAAAAAAAATTAGCCGTAGTATTTAATATGAATTTTTAGTGAGTTTTGTTAAGTTTTTATTCATTAGAATCAAGTTTAGTTTGTTAATCTTCCTTTTCTGTTGCTTTTTATTTGAGCCTAGTTTGATCTTCTTTTAGACGTGTTTCTACAAAAAAAAAAAACACAAAAAGAAGTGAGACATCAATTTATCCTTTGTGAACCTTTCAATCCTTTGCGAATACTTTGAACCTATTTAAGACTAGCTAAATCGTTTCTTAGGGCTACATATTAATATTTGTGTTCTTGTAATTGTTCAAAAACCAAAGGTAGGAAAGATACATTGCTCATTTTGCTAGAACAAATATTTCGGTCGTAGTTAAAAAAAAGAGAAGAAAGAAAAAAAGAGAAGAAAAAAAAGAAGAGGAAGGGAGAAGAGAATAAGAGAAAAAAGGAAAAAGAAAGTGCAAGGCTGAACCCTAAAATTGAGAAAAAAATCCCCACTCATTCTTGATTCAATTGTTAGAATATCGATATTTTGTGCAATCTTGTGCCCTAGTTTCATTATTTGCAACTAGCTAGCGTCTTTCTATAACTTGTACAATACGAGCTATTTTGTTCTTCACTTATATCTTGCATACCTCATTCCTTGATTGCATTAAGTTCCAATATCTTTGCGTGTGAGTTACTTTGATTTTCACTTATATCTTTTGTGATCAGCAACTAGGCATTGAATTCTAGTTTAAATATTTACTTAGCTTTACAATACCTAGAATTTTCAGATTATGTAGGTATCCATACCAAGCTCCACATAAACATCTATTGTTGTGTTTTGACTTGCTCTCACCTATACTATCAAGTGTGGGTTTTTTTTACCTCAATTTACTTCAGAAAGGTAAGAATGTGATTTGGTAAGACGAGTGAGTTTGAGAGATACGCATACACCTATATACATATTCTTTGCTTTGCTACTAACAATGGCAGATCACGAGTATACGTATCTTCTCTTCTGTGGTAGTAATGATCTAGAGGAGTATCTTGAGTGGGTACAAGACATGGAGTTCGAGCTTGAATCCCAGAAGTTTGAATCAGAAGCAAAGAAAGTGAGAGTGACCACTATGTTTTTTAAGGATTATGCCTCTAGTTGGTGGCAACAACTAAGTGAGAAACGATTCATTACATCATGGGTCTATTTAAAAAGGGCCATGAGAAGAGAATTTGTTTCATCCTATTATGAGCGTGAACTACTACATCACGTGGAGAGCATTATACAAGGATGCAAAGTTGTCCAAAATTACTATGTTGATCTCAATCATGCAATGCGCCGTGCCAATATCACTAGTGCATATCAAGAAAAGAAATACTTCAAAGCAGGCTTGAATTTTCAGATCGTTGCTGCACTTCAAGATGAATATTTTCGTAGTCTGCAAGATCTTGTGAAATATGCTATGAAGGCGGAAAAAAAGACTTAAATACATGCAAGCACATCAATTAAATCTGCGTCGACTCTTTAGTTCTTATTCATCCACTGGTGTGTCACTTGAGAAGAAGGTCAAGCATGTGATTTTTTTTCTTCGGCCGAGGTGACGTGTAGTGCTTCCCTGTTACCACTCGCAACACGTGAGGAGGTCATGGTTGATGGTAATTGCGCCATTGCTGGCCCACGATCTTACAAGGATGAGATGTATCAAAACCCATGTGAGGATGAGAGCCACATAGCTAAATTGAGTGAGAGTGATAAAAAGAGAGAGTTGTGTGATTCCACCATTTGCGAGGTTGAGAGCATCCCAATTGAGGGTGTGAGAGATACACCAAAAGAAAAGAGAGAGATAGATGATAAGCCAAATGAGATTATTTTTAAAACTAACAACTTACCCTCTATTTCTAGTGTTGTATCTCACATTATGCAGGTTGATGAAGAAGATAAGGAGTTGGACATTCAAGAGTCCTCACCATTGGAAGAGAAAGATGAAGAGATAACCATAGTTGGAGAGGGAATGCTTGCTGCCCCTGTTGGGTCACGGGTAGGCTACGATAGCTACAAACAAAAATTTCTACCACGCAAACCAGGAAGCCATGCAAGTAGATGATCATAGATCGTTACCAACAAACACGCAGAACAGCGGAAGAAGGGTTGGAGCAGTCTGGTCCAACGAAGAGCGCGTCGATGAAGCGGTCGTAGTCGATCGTCCAACGTCCAGCGAGCCGATCGTCTCCTCCAAAGAACGTCTGCGGTTCCTTGTGAAGATCGTGGATCGCCCTCAAGCGCAACAATCGTAGTAGCGCCTCTACGGTATCCACACGCCCAGGAAGGAACAACCGAACGCGGTGTGCAAAGACCAAGTCGCGCGGTGGAGCTCTCAGAAGATGGCGGCTAGGGTTTGGTGGTGTTTCACGATCTTTCCCAATAGCCTCATGCACCTCCTTATATAGTGCTCGTGGACGGATCCTATCCGGACACGCCATTTAATCGTATTCGTATTGGTTTGTTCCAACCCGTTAAGTGTGTGACCCTGTAGGTTCATGTGTAGTTCGGTTGTGACTCGGAAACCGTTTCCGATCACGAGTCGTAGCGGCTCCTAGCAGAACATATCGATTCCCAAATACACACAAATTATATCGGACGAACCTTAATGCAATATGATCTACGACAGGTCTTCATCACTTACGACCAGGTCCCATATCAGATATCGATCAGTTCAGATGTGGTCACGACGATTCAGTAACTCCCACGACCGTGTTACGACCACTCGGATTACGCTCGACTAGTCTACAACTAGCTCAGATTTGCATACGACCGACCAGAATCGCTCGACTGAGCGACCTACTCGTGTATACTCCCTTTGCCTCACGATGTCTGGTTGAACTCCAGGTGAGATGTTGTGTCATCCATGGACTGTTCAATACTTTCTCGATCGAGTATCAGATAACTTTACGTGGTCGAACTCTTCGACTACTAGTGGCATGGCCATGCACTTTCTTTATCCGATCACAACGAGGGCCCGAGACATCTCTCTGTTATGTTAGGAGGGCAAATCTCATATCCGACCAGTCACATTCCTCTCCATGTTTTGAGCATACCCAAAGCTACCTTTATAACTACCCGATTCACGGTGTAGCGTTTGGCAACCCCTAAGAGTGCTCTTACACATGTAGGAAACCATCTTGATCTCAGGTCTAAGGATTATACATCATCATTGCTTGAGACCAACTAACGACACAAAGATTCATAACAATCTCAATAGTGTCTCAAGGTGGGTCTTATCCAACATCATGTTCTCTAACATGTGTCCATATTATCGGTTTGATATCTCCATATCTATGACTCGTGAAACATAGTCATCAACCAATACATATGCTAGTCTATTCATATGTGTCCTCATATGTTTACGACTGTGATAGTGTAAGAATAATTATTGCGGAAATATAGAGTTTCACAACCAAGTCACATACTTGATAATAAATATTAACAATATTATTCTAGGAACAAGATAACACATTATCCAATGTTATGAACATAATGAAATATAATCATCTCTATGATTGCCTATAGGGCATATTTCCAACAGCCCCGTGGTTACATGATGACGCTAAGATACCCACGGCACCTACATCAACCGAGGAGGACGATCAAGGTAACACTATTAGTGCTAAATTGATAGTTTATCAAAACAAGGTGCATAAAACTGAGAACTCTATTTTTCCTTTGATGATTCCACGTTCTAAATTTTATATGCTTAATTTGCATAACGTGGATTTGATCACTCATAAAGAAGTTCTAACTAGAATATCCCCTAATAATTCCTTGTCCTATACCATGTTCAAAAATCTTGTAGAGCTATCTAGTGTTACTACGACATTTCATGATCAATTTGAGATGAGTTTAGATAAGAGTGTCTCCTGCTTAGAATGACAAATGATGCCTACTTGTTTGTCTTTCAAATATATAAGTAATCAGAGCAGCACAGTTGAAGCATAGAAGGCTTTAATTTTTTTTCACCCACTTTACATGGCTTTGATATTGGGAGGGTGAAATATGATCATATGAGTGAGTTGTGCAATTTGAGACATGATTTAGGGCTATGCATTGTGCAAAACAACCAGACGAACACAATAATTGATTCATACATAGAACATGCACATACATTGTTTTCTTTGTCTAGCACATCTTTAGGCTATCAAAAGCCAATGACGACTTTTCTTGAAGAAATAGAGGATGATGCGGATATCCTTAGCTATATTATTCCATAAAGTGTTTTAAATTAATCAAATACCTTAGAAAAATATGAGCTTACTAAAAGAGTTGAAGAACAAACGAAGCTTGTGGGTGAAGTTTGTGCAAACAAGATTAACCAATAGGTCAATCTGTTACCTGAATTTCCTTCTAATTTAGTTGAGAATATTATACTACCTAATAGCGGGTCATCTCTTGTTGTTAGGTATGAAGGAGATGGTTTATGGGAATATCAAGAACACGATGCTTCTTAGGGTGTTTTGATGCTCGCAAAAATAGAATGCGGCCTGTGGGAGGCATGGGAGGTAGGGGCGCATGAGACGAAAAATAGATGTCGTCGTACTGATCTTGAAGTTCACGACGATCTTCAAAGCAACTCGGAAGGATCTAGCAAGCACAATATATATATTTGTAAAGCTTATCAAGTCTACATTCCAACGGATCAAACGACATATCATTTGGAGCTTTCTACAAAAAAAAGTTATGGATATTGGAGTGCATGCTACACATTCAGACCAACCGACGCACGAGAGTCAATAAAGTTGATGAGTTCGTGGCTTGTATGGCATCTTGGGGGGATATCCAACTATGCCATGACTTTCCAATGGTTTACAAGAGTCCCTTTCTCAAGTTTCACATGGATTCAAGTCGTTTCAATTAATGAAATTGAAGATAGGAAGGTTTGGATTCAATTCGGATTTGGAATGAGTATCAAATTTGGATTCGAAATCAGCAGCACAGTCTGGATTAAAAAAGGTCATAACTTTCACAAACGGAGTTCGATTTGGGTGTTCTTGTGCTTGTTGGAAAAATAACTTCATGCCCGACGCAATGGATCCTCTCTCAGCCCAAGATTCATCTTGTGTCAGAAGTTATGTCCAAAACAATGTGACAGTTGTAAAACCATAGTTTCCTTTTTGTTTTAGATTGTGTTCGAATTGGAGTGGGAGCTCTAATTCTGAATTAGACTAGGAGTAAGGCCTCTTGGCCAGCCATGAGGTGGAGAAGGGCACTATATATTGAGGGGTAGACTCCCATTGTAACCTCAGACCACGATTAATATGTTTGATTGCTTTTGCATCAGTAGCGTTCAACGCTTTATTCTTCCAAGAAGGTTGGTGAAGACCAACGATTTGAAGGGGAATACGGTGTTTTCTTCCAAGGATCGTTCTGTCATTCCGTTGGGAATTGAGGGATCGCTAAAACTCCACTTGGTGGTCGGGTGGAGTACACGTGAGATTGAGCTAATTAAAGAGTTGCAAGTTCCTACATTGGCATCGGGTGAGCAACTACGATTTGTCAAGTCAAGCATACAAGTTATTTTCGATCCTACATCGAGAAAATCGGGCCCACTGACAAGGTTCTTATTTATTTTAGGGGCATGCTGCACGTTCTTCAGCCACACATTCTTCAGCCGCATGATCTTTCCCGAAGTAAACTTCAGATCTAACGTGCCAATACCAAAAACATAAGCATGTGACCCATTCCCCATCACGACGGAGGAACCCCGAGTGACCTAGTAAGAAGAAAACAAAGATGCATTAGCATACATATGAATATTGGCCCCTGTGTCAACCCACCAATCAGTAGATTGATATGCTGAAAAGACAATAAGTAAATTACCATACCTAGATGCCCCAGCATTGCCAATAGTCACATTTACATAATTCTTCTGCCCTGGCCGATTCTTCTTGCCCATACGTTTGTGGCATTTCTTGGCCCAGTGGCCACTCTCGCCACAAACAAAGTAGATAACATCCTCCATGTTTACTTTCTTCTTATTGTTGCTGGTCCTTTTGAAGTTGGTGGTCAGAACGACCTTAGCCTTCCCTTTGTATTTTCCATTGCCAGCGTGCAACATAACATTAGCACTAGACTGTCCCTCTTGTATCTTTGGTGTACCATTCTTTGCCCGAGCTTTCTCCTCAACATCAAGACTAGCAACCAGATACTCAATAGAAATGTTTTTTCTCTTGTGTTTAAGCATATCAATCTACTGACAACCACAAATTTCTTAGACAGCTGACAACCAAGATGTGCGAGTTTGCTCACTGTAAGCTGTAATTTATGAGTCTGCTCGACTACAAAACAGTTATCAACCATTTTGTAGTCATGGTACTACTCCATGACAAACAACTCACGTCTAGCATCTAAGGCAGCGAACTTATGTTCGAGTGCCTCCCACAATTCTGCAGCTTTCTTGATGTGCATGCACCCGATAGTTCTACCGCAAAGAGGGTTAGACAGTACACTTAGAATGTACTCGATAAATACTGTCGTAGTCGTGTCAAACTCTCTCTCTCTCTGCTTTTCAACACTATGAGGTCCATCAGGACGAGGCAACACGACCTAAAATACATTCATAGCCGAGAGCCACAGTTGGACTCTCGTTTGCCATCTCTTGAAATTTACACCAGTTAATTTTTCCTGTTTCATTGCCTTAGAAACCAGCCATCACAAAGTGCCTATCAGGTTTTTGGATTGTTAAATATAAGTGCACTAGTGTGATTATTTTAATTCCTAAAACAATGATCAATATAAAAGCAACATAGTACTAGGCATATTTCCAACTACAAACAACAGGATCATTGTAATATCAAATACATCTATCTCATATTGTAACAGCCCAAAGATCTCTAAGTTGGATTAGTTAAGCATCTAATGTGTATTTGTGAAATTTTGGAATTTTTAAAACTTTTTGTTGCAATGCAAATAGGTTGAAACATGGTCTTCCAAATCCTAGAAATGAATTTTCTAAAACAAAATAAAATTTTGTCAAGATCTTGAAACTTAGTTCAGAGTAGAGTGTAAACCATATGTTGAAAATAACATTGATTTTTTTAAGATTAGAATTTAAACCTAGAAATTCAATACTCCTTGAATTCAAAAGCTCAAATTGAATTTGGGGCAAAACTTAAAAGGTTTCAAGTGTGGGAATGTTTATTTTGGAATTCAACTTAAAAACAGTAAAACCTCAAAGGCTCCGAAAATGCTTGAGGTAATTTCAAAAGAATTCTCAAATTCGAACTAGAAAATTTACTTTCTCTAGCTCAGAAATACAAGCTGATTTTTATTTTTGAAAAAATTTGTGGGACCCATAGCAAGGAATATTTTATTTGGATTATATCTTCTCTATTATGCTTGTTTGAATTTTTCTGGAATTTTTGGAGGTTATTTGGTTCCCTATTTAAATTGCATGTTCAATTTTGAACGTGAATTTAAAATACAAACAAATCATGTGAACAGTGCCTAGAAATATCTTTCCATGGTTTTGGAATACCTTAGAAACTCACCTACAAAATTTTACATTTTTTAGAATTAATTTACTATTTTAAACGGCCAGTCAAAGTAGAGAATCAAAAGTCAAATAACAAAAACATAACTTTAAAATAATTCTAGAGAAAATGTGTACAAACAAAACCCTAAAAATTTTACACAATAATCTTCACTATGTCCTCAGCCTCCCCTAAACTTTTCATGAATTGTGGAGCTCGGAAGCTTTGTCTAAAAAGTGCTAAACATCCTCAGCCATTTTACAAAATTTGGAAAACCAAAATTTCCTCCTTCATCGGCTCAAGGGCCCCACCATGAGCTTCTCCTCCACGCTAGACGCAGCTGCTTAGCACAAGCACCATGGCCAGCTCTGTCGCCCATGCCGCGCCACCGGTCCACCCCTGGTCTTGATTGCAAGCCCACGATTTCCCTCGCCTAACCCACATCGCCGGCTACCCCGGTCAAGTCGCTCAGCGCTCACCTATGCCCATATGTCACTACGTCCGAGCATGTCATCGGCAAGACTCGCTCGCTCTCCTTCTCGTGATCTCTCTGTCCATTGCCTATAAAAGCCACCCAACGCCCTCCGCCTTGTCTTTTCGCCACCCGAAGCCACTCCTCTCCTTCCCTTTCTTCCACCGAGCTCAAACCCGAGGAAAACCTCAAGCTCTGGTTTTCGGCCGACGCGCTACCACATCACCACCAGTGCACCAGTGACACTCCTCCATCTCTATCCATGTCACCATGTGTTCCAAACCACCACCATCATTTCCCCCTTATTGATTTTGTATTTTGTCCACAGGAGCTACCGGAATTCGGTTCTTCCTCACCTCCAGCCGAAACAACCTCTTTCTTCCCTATCTCCGGCACGGTGAGATCCTCTCCAATTAATTCCACTCAGAGCATCTCCTTGAGTCTCTTGAACTTCCTTCACCTTCCTTTTTCCTTTCCTTGCCTTAGGTTAGCTACTCCACAGTGAAGCCATCGCCGCCGCCACGAGACTTCATCGCCGGCCACCCTTAGCTCGCCTTCGTCATCCCTCTCCACTCTGGTGAGCTCCTAGAACCCTCCTAGTGCTCGTGCACGCTCTATTTTGCCTCAGGCACCCTTGCTTTGCTATATGGCATGTTAGCCCGAAGAGCGCCGCTGCTAGACCTCGTCACGCCGCCGCTCTGGTCCATTGTTGGTGATATCCCGGCCACCTATGGGATTGCCTAGACCTCAGGATCCCATTTTTGTCTTTAGCCGGCGCCACCGTGCCTCGTACCACCGGCGACAAGCTCGGCAGCGTCGCGCCCGAGAGCACCTCATCCCTGTCCAAAGCCGACTGACACTGCAGCTCATCATTAGGCGTAATCATTAGAATCAAATCAATGTCTTAAGTGCTAATTATTGTGTAAATCCGGGTTTAAATGTCGCATGTTCTCGTTGACACGTGGGCCCGTGAACAGAAATCCATGTGGATTAAATGCCTGAGTTTCGCACTGAGACACTATGACGCGGGCCCGACAGCTTTAAGTGCATAGTGCGCTTTTGGTCCATGGACCGATGGATCGAAACGCTGTGCTGCAGACCTCTGGTCCATACACTATGCTGTGGGCCAAGTCATTGACACGTGGGTCCCGTGGCTATTTGACCGGGCCAACGTTGACCAGTCAACAATGACTGTGGTCCCACTGGTTAGTGACCGTGGCTAGCTTAAGAAGTGTATAAACAATATTTAATTCTATTTAAATTTCTGAAACGAATGAACTTTGCACTAAAAATTCAAATAACTTTGAAAATTCATAACTAATTCATTTTAACTCCAAATTGAGTGAAACTAATTTTGTTGGTTTTAATTTTTAATGTAATTTCACATGGCATAGGTTTAAAACATGTTACTATCACATAAAATTTCAAAATTCGAATTAAATTTGTTTTTAAAAACAGCAAATCCTAATTCCATTTTCCCTACGGTAGAAATTGTTTAGGGCATAACTCCCACATACGAACTCATTTTTAATTGATTATTCTTGATAAATTCATATAAAATCATGCTCTACCTTTTGTGTAATTTTCATGCATTTTGGATGAATTTGAAGTTTTGGTTAATTTCAGCGTTATTCGTTCTTCTTGTTCGTTCGGTAGATTTCGGAGATTCGAGTGTGTACGAAAGTGATCTTCAGCAGCATCTGGACTATCCACAACAAGGCAAGCAACCCCCTCATTTTATCATGTTGATCCCATTATGTTCAACACTAATTATCTTGTTTTGCAACTGTATGTATGCATGCTCTATTTGATGATTAATTTTTCGTTAGAGGTAGTTAATCCTAGTAGTAGCATAAGATGTAGGTAAATGTTTATCTCTTGCCACTGAGCCTAGGTTAATATTCCCGCTGGTGAATTAGAGCCTGGTGGAAGAGTTATAGTCTAGGTTAATATTCCTGTTGGTGAATTAGACCCTGATGGATAAGTTATGGTCATATGAGTCGGTGTCGCTTAGCAAGGCTTAGTTCGGTAGAATGTGGATCATCGTTTCGGTGATGGTCATTATATCATCACTTTAATTACTTGGGTCATGGTACTCATGTAAGTATTGTATTTGGAAAATTAAAACTGAAAATAAAACTATTTGGACATGAACAGATGGTTGAATGGTGTGTTTATCGAGTGTGTGGTTTGTGCCCAAGTCAACAACGACCAAACATCTTATGTCATTGATCCAAGCATTATTGCATGCATCCACATGAGGGTATATGGGACCCCTCTTGTCTAAGTACTTTGTTATACAATAACTCTAAGCCGCAGGTGGTAGTTGTTAGGGAGAAAAATATTCTGTTGTTAATAAAAATGTGTGGGGTGGGATCTGGGTAGGTTCCCTTGCCTGAGGAGTATCGGTAGTTGCTGAGACTTTACCGGTGACTCCCTCACAATGCATGGGTCCTCCATGGGAGCCCTGTCTACACACACAAGGGTGGTTCACGGAGGTCTTCGCACCCATAGGACGGCTCCTAGTTAATGCATTTCATTGGAAAACGTCTCGTAGGACTTAGCTCTGCCGGCATACCTTAGGAAGTGTGCTAAATAGCTTGGCAAGGAAACGATCTGGCGTGTGGGTAAATTTGTACACCCCTGCAGGGTATAATCTATTCGAATAGACAAGTCCTTGGTTATAGACACACTTGGTTAGGTTGTGCAAGAGTTAGACTCTATATTTTCGATAAAACTTGAAATTGAGTGGTACGAATTGGGCAATTCGTGCTATTGTTGTGGTGGCTATGGGTAGCCACTCCTAGGTTGTTAGTTATGTCTCTAAATATTGTCTCTCTATTATTTAAGCAAATAAAAATAGATTTGGTAAATTTCCTTACAATCTATTACTCTATTGCAAAGAAAATACCTTTATGCTAAAAATTGCCTAGTGTAGTAGCATTCCTTTGATACTTGAATGCATCTACTTTATTTTGTTGTTTGTAAGTCTTTCAAGTACACTTTGTACTCAACCGGATTGTCCACTTGCTACAGGTAAGAACGTCGTACGAATTGGTTTTAGCTATCGTACCAATTTTGGGCGATAGCGGCAAATGCAACGTCTTTAACTCCAGTTGGTTGCTTGTGGGTTTGGACATACCAACCTGGTTATTTCCTTTTATTTCTAAGTTTATTTCCACTGCTATTTATTTGTTTTATGATTAGATTTGGCCGGTCGGCCCCCATATGCAAAATCGGGCCATAAGGTCCTATTTTGTTGATGTTGTAATAATGTTTCTAATATTTTTGCATATTTGACTATGGATGTGATCAATGTTATTTTGGATATGTGCATGTTAGCCACTGATCCTTGGGAGCTAACATGAGACACATATTCGGGTACATAAAATCGTTCTTGTTTCTTGTTAAGGGTTGTGCCTCGGGCCGCTGTGCAATGGATGCCATGTAGCATACGCCTCGGTGTAGTATGCATGGTTTTTGAAGTTCTAGCTGGGATTGACTTGGTGCATACGCCTTCGAGTGGTACGCGGGTCATTCCATAGCTTGTTGGCAGCCAGTGCCATCATTTCACTTGAAATGGATTCGATTTCAAGTTATCGGTAGACTCGGAAGTTACTCTTGTAAGACCGGGACAGTCGTTCCCACGGATGTTCATTGACACCTTTTTGTCTCACCCGTGGGAAGGTCTAAGTCTTACGAGCTTAACTTTGGGGTCTCCAGAGCGTTGGTATCAGAGCCATGCTGACTGTAGGTTAAAGCCGTAGCAATGGACGTTGTTAGGATTTTGGGTTGCAAAGAGTATTTTCAAACTAGCAAAAATTTGGCAAAAATGCAAGTAATATAATTTCTTTCTTTCTTACCCATCCTAGCATCTAATTCTTACCTCACTATTCATTTGAATTGTGTAAAATAAATTTTCTCCATTGCTCGTCTCGCTTTTCCAACAATAGACACGCTAAGTAGTCACCGGTGAGAGTAATGGCGAAAGGACGAGAAGACGTTGCCTTGCTGCGATATTAGGATTAAGATAGGGATTATTCTCAGATTATATACACCATAATTATATTCCTTAGCATGAAGATGTTGAATTTTGTAGTGTGATCATTTGCTCTCTTTTGTTCCAAGTTGTTACGTATCGCCTACAAGCAGCATGTATAGCAATTATGTCGGAAAACTAACTGTGGTTCATTTGTATCTTGTGCTGGCCTTCGAGCCTTAGTACCCCCATTTGTATCTCATTTGGGTGATTTTGGAATGATTAGTACAAGCTAGAGTTAAATTGCATACCCTTTGCCCTTTTCACACCTTATGCTCATTCTTTCCTCACCACATCTTTTATGCACCAAAATATTAAAGGGGGTGGAAGATACCTCAAATTATGTGTTAGGCATCTTGATTCTTACACTTTGATCATGCCTATAGTTTCTAAAATTAACTCAAGCATGTCATGTTACTCAAGTTGTTAGCAAGAATCACAACTAAAAAGGAAAAATGTAAATCGAGAAGCACGGTTAGTAGTTCATCTTGGTAACTAAAGCATGAAAACGACTAGCATGTAGAAGTATAAATTGAAATTGCCCTTAATTTTATTTATCTTAAATTGTTAACCAATTTGGAATTTAACAACTTGCCATGCTCATATAGATTCCTTGCATGAATCTGAAAATTTGGATGTCATGGATGTTGTAGATTGATGTGCTAGATTTTTTTGGAGTTAAAGAACATGCTTGTCTTTTAATTGATGAAAAGTGAACTTGTTATAATATGAACTAAGTGTAGCTCATTTTTAATTTTGCTCAACTGAAAGTGTTTAAACCATGCTAGAGTTGCCTATGTAGTTGATTGCTCTTGATGCAAAATAAACCACCTTTCATGTGTTGTTTAAATTTTGTCAAAGATTGGAAGAAAAGTACTCCAGTAACAAATTGTAATTCCAAAAATCTTGAAATTATTCACATGAGAACCTGATGGTGTATAGTTCACATATAGTATTTTACCAAGACTCAAATGTTCACAAAGTAGTCTTTAAACCGAATTCTGAAATAGGCTAAGTGCTAAGCTTGTTTGAGTGTGAAACTTTCATGATGCATTTGTGGAATCTGAGATGATGATACTAGTAAGTGTAGGTTTGGTTGAGTGCCCTTCTTTTGTCAAATTGTTTGAATTGATTGTTGGTTAAGGACAAGATCATGTTAGTGTGGCATCTAGCTCTTGTGTTACCTTATGCTCATCTTAACAAAAATTAAATTGTTTTGTTGCACTTTAGTAAAATCATGTAAGCATGCATGTGAGAATTTGCACTCTCACTAACCAAAATTAAAATTGTCTTAGGACTGATTTGCACACATGCATCCTTTCATGCAATTCCTCCCATTGCAACCTCTCTAAGCCAGGCAAATAGAACTAGAGAAGCAAGGGTTAAGTGAGACTACCATAAATCTTACTTTAACTTCTCTTCTCTGCACAACATCCTGGTTTTGATGCTAGATTACTGTTTAATCAGTCCTTCCGTTCTATCGATCGATGTATCTTTCGGCAACTGAATGGAGCCGTGTCTTCCCCCTATCTAAAACCTAAAATTTCTGAGGAACCTCATTTGTTTCGGTTCTGAACCCTCTCTTTAGGTGACCCATTCCCTCGTAAGTAGTTGGTAGTCTTTCGTCCTACCATAAGACGACATGGAGCTTGATATGTTGGAAGTGCCTTCGAATCAAGAAAGGAAAGGTTAAACAAAGCAATGGAAAGAAAAATGTGTCCGCAATGCCATGTTACTTTGTCAGGATCTCTCAGCTCCATCTTTGAAGGTAGGCCTATTAATGGGTTGAAACCCAACCCAAACCCACCCCAACCCACTTCAATACAGCACATCAACCCAACCCAGACCAACCCACTACTCCACCTCCAAAACCCAACCTAACCCAACCCATATGCAACTCCAACCCAACCCAATTTCCTCAATATGGATTCAACCCATTTCTAACCCATTTTCAACCCATTTCCAACCCATCCTTATCCATCCATCCATCTCCCTGCGATGACACCAGTCGCATCCGCCATCATCGTCGCAGGCAGATCGAGTGAGCAAAGGAGCCACCGCACGGCAGCTTCGCCTTTCGTCCCATCGTCCTACACCATGTGGGAGAAGGTGCGGTAAGAGCTAGCAGGCAAGTGCTAGCCATGGAGGTGGAGGCTGCCAAGTGCGAGTGCTGCGACTTCACGGAGGAGTGCATGCCGTAGTGTCACGGCGGTGAAGAGGGAGTACCTGGGCCGATGGATCTACGGGCTCTGCGCCAAGGTGGTCGGCGACTAGATCCGCCGCGCTGGCACCGGGGAGATCACCACGGCGGAGGCGCTCGACCGGCACGCCACATTCAGCATGGGCCAGGCACCCGGAGGGCCGCGGAGGACGACCTCATCGCCGCCACACCTCGCTCGGCCGCCTCGACCACCCGGCATCACCCACCGCGCCGCAGGGGCGGAAGGTGGCCGCGGGGCCTGGGCGCCCAGACGAAGAGGATGCATGATTGCCCGGCCGGCGGCGAAGGTTCTAGAAGGCTTGTTGTTGGGTACTAATGATTGGGGTATGGCCAATCCACAGGAAACCCACGGGTTGAACCCATTTTAACCCAAAATTTCTAAACCCACACCAACCCAACCCAATCCGTTTCTACTACAAACCCAACCCAACCTGTTAACTACAACAACCCATTTCAACCCATCCAAACCCAACCCAAATTAAAATCTAACCTGTTCAACCCATTTCAATCCAACCCATTAACACCCCTATTTGAAGGAAATCAAGACAGCAGATGGTGCATTTCGTTAGAGTTGAAAGAACCGCCTAGGAAAGGAATCGCATCACAGGAGGATCGTAGAAATCCTTCAAAAAAGCTTCCCACCATAGGACCTAAAACTTATGAAGAACCTCACTTGATTCGAAATTAAGTTCGGTTTGCGACGAAATCCGAAGTTTGACCCCGTGAACAAACCCAGCTAGGTTTGCCACAGCCATTCGTTCCGACTTCCGAACTACCAAAATCTCAGGATGAGATTCTATTTAAGGAGGGTAGGTTTGTAACAGCGCAAGATCCCTAAGTTGGATTAGTTAAGCATCTAATATGCATTTGTGAAATTTTGAAAATTTTAAAACTTTTTGTTGCAATGCAAATAGGTTGAAACCTGGTTTTCCAAATCCTAGAAATGAATTTTCTAAAACAAAATAAAATTTTGTTAAGATCTTGAAACTTAGTTCAGAGTAGAGTGTAAACCATATATTCAAAATACCTTTGATTTTTGAAGACTAGAATTGAAACCTAGAAATCCAATACTCCTTCTCCAATTCAAAAGCTCAAATTAAATTTGGGGCAAAATTAAAAAGGTTTCAAGTGTGGGAATGTTTATTTTGGAATTCAACTTAAAAACAGTAAAACCTCAAAGGCTCCTACAATGCTTGAGGTAATTTCAAAAGAATTCTCAAATTTAAACTTGAAAATATACTTTCTAGCTTAAATACAAACTGATTTTTATTTTTGAAAAAATAGTGGGACCATAGCAAGGAATATTTTAGTTGGATTCTATCTTCTCTGTTATGCTTGTTTGAATTTTTCTGGAATTGTTGGAGGTTATTTGGTTCCCTATTTAAATTGCATGTTCAATTTTGAATTTGAATTTGACATACAAACAAATAATGTGAACAATGCCTTAAAATATTTTTTTCTAGGTTCTGGAACACCTAAGAAACTCACCTACAAAATTTCACAATTTTTAGAATTAGTTTTCTATTTTAAACGGGCAGTCAAAGTAGAGAATCAAAAGTCAAATAACAAAAATAGAAACTTAAAATAATTCTAGAGAAAAATGTATTACAAAAAAAACCCTAGAAATTTTACACAATAATTTTCCCTATGTCTTCAGCCTCCCCTAAAATGTTCATGAATTTTGGAGCTCATAAGCTATGTCTAAAAATCCCTAAACATCCTCAGCCATTTTACAAAATTTGGAAAACCAAATTTTCCTCCCTCTCCCTGACCTGCAGGCCTCACCCGTAGGCTTCTTGATCCACGTGGTCAGCGCAGCAGCACCAGCGCAGCGCCATGGCCTGCTTCGTCACCCATGCCGTGCCAACGGTCCGCCCCTGGTCTTGACCGCGCGCCCACGGTTTCCCTCCCCTAGCTTGCATCGCCCGCTACCCCGGTCAAGTCGCTCAGCGCTCGCCCATGCCCATACGTCACTACGTTCAAGCATGTTGTCACTGAGACTCGCTCGCTCTCCTTCTTGCGATCTCTCTGTCCATTGCCTATAAAAGCCACCCAATGCCCTTCGCCTTCTCTTTTCGCCACCCCAAGCCACTCCTCTCCTTTCCTTTGTTCCATCGAGCTCAAACCCAAGGAAGAGCTCAAGCTCTAGTTTTCTGCCGACACGCCACCACATTGCTGTTGGCACACCAGTGACACTCCTCCATCTCTATCCGCGTCACCATGTGTTCCAGACCACCACCATCATTTCCCCCTTAGAGCTTGTTTGGATAGAGAGGGATTAGAACCAATCCATTCGGATTGGAAGGGATTTTAGTTCAAATTCCGAGTCAATCCGAAGGGATTGAGTCGGATCACAATGTATCCAAATAAGCCCTTATTGATTTTGTATTTTGTACACAGGAGCTACCGGAATTCGGTTCTTCCTTACCTCCGGCCGAAAACAACCTCTTTCTTCCCCATCTCCGGCATGATGAGATCCTCTCCAATGAATTCCTCTCAGAGCATCTCCTTGACTCCCTTGAACTTCCCCGACCTTCCTTTTTCCTTCCCTTGCCTTAGGTTAGCTCCTCCACAGTGAAGCCATCGCCACCACCACGAGACTTCGTCACCGGCCACCCTCAGCTCGCCGCCGTCCTCCCTCTCCACTCCGGTGAGCTCCTAGAACCCTCCAAGTGCTTGTGTGCGCTCTATTTTGCCTCAAGAACCCCTGATTGCTATATGGCATGTTAGCTCGAAGAGCCCCGCCACTAGACGTCGTCGCGCCCACTACTACAAAACAAGCTATAGAAGACGCCTCATCACAGACGGTTCCTTTGGAACCATCTGTGATGAAATTATCACAGACGGTTCTTTTGGAACCGTCTGTGATATGTAACTATCACAGACTGTTTGTAAATAGAACCGTCTATGATACTTCATAGACGGTTCTTAACAATAACCGTCTGTGATGACTGAGATTATCATAGACGGTTCTATTTACAAACCGTCTGTGATGTCTCCGTATATCATAGACGGTTTATATTAAAAACCGTCTGTGACTTTGAATTTTACCATGGCTTAAAATTTTGCTTACTTTCTGATTTTACCATGGCTTAAAATTTTCCCTACTTTCTGATTTATCATGGCTTCAAATTTTCCTTACTCTTTGATTTTACCATGGCTTCAAATTTCCTTACTTTCTGATTTTACCATGGCTTAAAATTTTTCTTACTTTCTAATTTGATTTTACCATGGCTTAAAATTTTCCTTACTTTCTGATTTATCATGGCTTCAAATTTTCCTTACTCTCTGATTTTACCATCGCTTCAAATTTCCTTACTTTCTGATTTTACCATGGCTTAAAATTTTTCTTACTTTCTGATTTGAAGATAGTGCTGCTGCGGCTGCTCAGCTCGACGGAGGTGGAGGGTGTGGCTGGAGAAGGAGAATGGCACCAAGTGCTACGCGCTGTCGGCGAGGAAGCTGAGCCTGCCATGCGAGGATGGCGAGTTCAGCTAGAGATGGACACCTCACCCTCTCTCCAGGTTCTTTCCCTTCTTCCCTTGCTTTCCTCTGATTTCCTGCATACATATCACGCCTTTCTCCATTTCTGACCCTACCACTGCCTCCTCTTCCATAGCCATCGGAGGAGTCTTACTGGTGCTTGTGGTGGTTGTGCTTGTGGTCATGGTGGTGGTGGTCGTGGTAGCGGCGGCTTGATCCTTTAGTTCTGTTTTAACAATTGGTTTTTGTTGGTTGTGTGAGGAGTTGTTCTTAGAAGCTGTTGGTGAGTTGCTGCTGTTGTTCTTGACGTGGTGAGACCGCGTTGAGCCGGCGAGCGCGCTACGAATTATTTTTTTTGCAATACGAAAAAGCTACCACAAACGGTTCTGAACAAGAACCGTCTGTGAAAATAGCTATCACAGACGGTTCTTATTCAGAACCGTCTGTGAAAATATACTATCACAGACGGTTCTGAACAAGAACCCTCTGTGATAGTTGTTGGGATACGGGTAGGCTACGATAGCAACAAATCAAAATTTCTACCACGTAAACCAGGAAGCCAAGCAAGAAGATGATCACAGATCGTTTCCACTAGACGCGCAGAGCAGCGGAAGAAGTGTCGGAGCAGCTTGGTCCGACGAAGAGCGCGTCGATGTACTGGTCGTAGTCGATCGTCCAGCGTCCTTGTTGGTTGATCGTCTCCTTCAGCACCTCAGCAGTTCCTTGCGAAGATCGCGGATCGTCCTTAAGCGCAACAACGTAGAAGCGCCTCTATGGTATCCACACGTCCAGGGAAGGAACAACCGTACGCCGGTGTGCTAGCACCAAATCGCACGGGGAGGCTCTCAAGAAGATGGCGGCTAGGGTTTCGGTAGGGCAACTCACGTCCCCCCCAACAGCCTCATGCATCTCCTTATATAGGCCCGTGACGGATCCTATCCAAACACGCTTTACGAATCGTATTCGTACTAGTTTGTTCCAACCCATTAAGTGTGTGACCCGTTAGGTTCATGTGTAGTTCGGTTGTGACTGAAACCCTTTCCGCCACGTAGTCGAAGCGGTTCCTAGCGGGACATAACGATTCCGAATACACACAAATTATATCGGACGAACCTTAATGCAATATGATCTACGACTGTGTCCTCATCACTTACGACTGTGTCCTATCTCTATACGACCAATTCAGATTTGATCACGACCAACTCGTAACTCCTCACGACTTGGTTTCACCACTCTGTGATTACGCTCGACCGCCCACGACTTGCTTGTATCTCCATACGACCGATCAGAATCGGTCGAACTAAGCGACCTACTCATGTATTCTCCCTTTGCCTCACGATATCTGGTTGAACTCCAGGTGAGATGTTGTGTCATCCATAGACTGTTCAATGCTTTCTCGATCGAGTATCGGATAACCTTATGTGGTCGAACTCTTCGACCACCAGTGGCATGGCCATGCACTTTCTTTATCCGACCACTTCGAGGGGCCCAGAGATATCTCTCCTGTTATGTTAGGAGGGGCAAATCCCATATCCGACCAGTCACATCCCTCTGCATATTTCATAGCATACCCGAAAGCTACCTTTATAACTACCCAATTACGAGTAGCGTTTGGTAACCCCTAAGAGTGCTATTACACATGTAGGAAACCATGCTGATCTCAGGTCTAAGGATTATACATCATCATTGCTTGAGACCAACTAACGACACATAGAATCATAACAATCTCAATAGTGCCTCAAGGTGGGTCTTATCCAACACCACGTTCTCTAACACGTGTCCACATTATTGATTCGATATCCTTATATCCATGACCGGTGAAACATGGTCATCAATCAATGCATGTGTTAGTCGAGAGTCACTAGTGTTCACCACCGGTGACTTTTGACCGAGGATACTTTTAGAACGACATCATCATAAGTTAAAAAGAGCTTCACCAACAAGTCACATACTTGTTAATCTTCATGACTGATGATTCATTCAAGGAACATATTATCAAATATTGTGAACATAATGAAATATAATCATCTCTATGATTGCCTCTAGGGCATATTTCCAACAGTCTCCCACTTGCACTAGAGTCAATCATTTAAGTATCTAATACCGATAGCTCTTGTGTGCGCCTCATGCTTTGGTCGTGTGAGAGGCTTTGTCAACGGATCAAGAACATTTAAATCCGTATGAATTTTGCATATCTTAACATCTCCTCTATCCACCAATTCGCGAATGAGATGATAACGCTCGAGTATGTGCTTGGACTTCGATGGGATCTAGGCTCTCTAGCTCACAAGAATGGCTCCATTGTTGTCACAATAGAGATCCATTGGGCTTGAGGCACTCGGAACCATACCCAACTCAAGAATAAAATTCCTTATCCAAACACCTTCTTTTGCGACTTCCGAAGCCGCAATGTACTCGACCTCTGTTAGGAATCACCACCGTTTCTTGCTTGGAACTTTTCCACTCACCGCACCTCCATTCAAAATGAATACAAAACCAGATTATGAACGATAATCATCTTTGTCGGTTTGGAAGCTTGCATCGGTGTAACCATTTACAACCAGCTCTTCATCACCGCCATAAACTAGGAACGCATCCTTAGTCCTTCTCAAGTATTTAAGAATGTTTTTCACAAATTGTCCAAAGGACCTTCACCGGATCACTTGGTATCTACTGTAACACTTAGAGCATATGATACATCCGTCGAGTACATATCATGGCGCATATGATAGATCCAATAGTCAAGCATATGGAATACCATTCATGCGGTCTCGCCATCAAGAGTCGAAGGACACTGACTCTTGCTAAGACTTATGCCATGTGACATAGGCAAGAACCCTTTCTTGGCATTTTGCATGTTGAACCGAATCAACACCTTGTCAATATAAGTACTTTGGCTTAATCCAATTAGCCTTCTCGATCTATCTCTATAGATCTTTATTCCCAAGATATATGCTGCCTCTCCTAGGTCCTTCATAGAAAAACTATTTTTCAATGATGCCTTAACAGATTCCAGCATAGGAATGTCATTCCCAATCAATAATATGTCATCCACATATAAGATTAGAATTACAAGTGCGCTCCCACTAACCTTCATGTAAACACAAGGTTCTTCTTTATTTTTGATTTAAACCAAATCTTTTGATCTCCTCATCAAAACGTATATTCCAACTCCGAGATGCTTGCTTCAATCCATAAATGGACTTCAAGTTTGCATACTTTACTAGCATTATTTGGATCAACAAAACCTTCATGTTGTGTCATGTACACATCCTCACTTAGGTTTCCATTAAGGAAAGCCGCTTTTGACGTCCATTTGCCATATCTCATAGTCGAAATATGCAAAGAATAGCTAGAATGATCCGTATAGATTTAAGCATCGCTACGGTGAGAATGTCTCATCGTAGTCAACTCCTTGAACTTGTCGAAAACCTTTTGCGACTAGTCGAGCTTTATGAATGTGAACATTTCCATCCATATCAATCTTTTCTTATAGATCCATTTGCACTCAATGGTTTTAACGCCATCAAGTGGATCGACTGTGTTCCAAACTTGGTTGTCTCTCATGGAGTCTATCTCGGATTTCATGGCTCCAAGCCATTTCTCAGAGTCTGGGTCCATCATCGCTTCCTTATAAGTGTTAGGCTCATCATTATTCAATAATAATACGTCATGCCCATACCTTATAGGCATTTGACGTGGCCTTTTAGATCTACGTGGGGCTAATGCCTCATCTACAGGTTCAACAACATTTTGTTCATCCTGTAGAGGTTCAATAGGAGTTGAAACACTTTCAGATGTTTCCCGAATTTCTTCGAGTTGCACCTTTCTCCCACGACTGTTTTGGAAAGAAACTCCTTTTCCAAAAAGACACCATTTCGGGCAACAAACACTTTGCTCTCCTCTTGGTTGTAGAAATAATATCCTTTGGTTTCCCTAGGATATCCTATAAAGAAGCATTTTTCCGACTTAGGTGTGAGTTTATCAGACGTCAAACGTTTAACATAGACATCACATCCCCAAACCTTTAGAAAAGACAAGTTAGGACTCTTCCTAGTCCATATCTCATATGGTGTCTTATCTACTGATTTAGATGGTACCCTATTTAAAGTGAAAGCGGCTGTTTCTAGAGCGTAACCCTAAAAATACAATGGCAGATCAGATTGGCTCATCATCGATCGAACCATGTCTAACAAGGTCCTATTACGCCGCTCGGACACCCCATTCCATTGTGGAGTACCCGGTGGTGTAAGCTGTGGAACAATTCCACATTGTTTCAAATGATTGCCAAATTCTTGGCTCAAAAATTCACCTCCACGATCAGATCGCAAAGATTTGATTGTCTTGCCAAGTTGATTTTGTACCTCATTCTGGAACTCTTTGAACTTTTCAAAGGATTCCGACTTGTGCCTCATTAAATAGATATATCCATATCTACTATAGTCATCGGTGAAAGTAATGAAGTACTGAAAACCACCTCTAGCTGTCGTGCTCATTGGTCCACACACATCAGTATGTATGAGTGCCAACAAGTCGGACGCCTCTCATTCCGACCAAATGAAAGGTGTCTTGGTCATTTTCCGAGTAGGCAAGACTCAGATGTTTCAAATGATTCCAAATCAAATGAGTTTAGAATTCCATCATCATGGAGCTTCTTCATGCGTTTCTCACTTATGTGACCCAAACGACAATGCCAGATAAAAGTGGAATTCATATTATTAGGTCAAGCCTCTTTGCATTAATATTAAAGATGGGTGCATCATCAAGATTTAAAATAAACAACCTGCTCAAAACAGAGCATAGCCATAAAACATATCATTCAAATATATAGAACAACCATTGTCCTCAATAATGAATTTATAACCCTCTCGCCATCAAACATGAGGCCGAGATAATGTTTCTACTCATGGTCGAACGTAATAACAATTATTTAATTCCATAATAAATCCTGAAGGCAAAACCAATGGTAAAGTCCCGACGGCTAATGCAGCAACCTTTGCTTTATTTCCGACGCGAAGATCCATCTCGCCTCTTGCAACTCTCCTATTCTTTGTTAGACTCTGCATCGAATTGCAAATATGAGCAACCAATCCGGTATCAAATACCCATGAGTTAACGAGAAGAATCAGCAAGTAAAACATCTATAACATTAATACCGAAGTGGAAGGTTTAGTCCCACCATTCTTTTTCGGATCACCGGTATTTCTTGCGTTCCTCTTCCAATGGCCTAGCTCTTTGCAAGAAAAGCATTCATTCTCTTGAGTCGGGCGGACTTAGTCTTGGGTTTAGGTTTGTTGGTTTGGATCTCATCCAAACTTTAGCCTTGCCCTTTTCTTGACCCAAGTCTTAGCCTTCTTCTTGAAGCTTGTACTCTTTTGCACCATCATCACATGATCGTTGCTTTTCTTAATCTTGTCCTCTGCAGTCTTAAGCATCATATGTAGTTCGGTGAGATTCTTGTCTAAGCCATTCATATGGAAGTTCGTAATGAACTCGACCATAGCTTGCGTGAAGCGAAGCAAGAATCAAATCAGAGCCAACTCTTGACTCGGTGGAAAACCAAGTTTTTCCAAGCTCGTGTGTAACCAACCATTTTGATCACATGTGGGCTCACGGACTACCCTCGGCTAGCTTACACGCAAACAAGTTCTTTGAGATCTCAAATCTCTCGGTTCTTGCTTGTGTCTCAAACATGCCTTTGAGCGCCACGATCATATCGTAGGCCTCAATGTTCTCAAACTGTTTTCAAGGTCGAGTTCATCGCAGCAAGCATGAGACAGCCTAACATCAAGTGATTCATCACATGCCTTTTATAGGTGGATTTAAGAGTAGCAAGAAAGATTATCAACAGCACATCCGAATTGGTTCCTCTAGAACATGTTCCTTTTATCTTGCCTAAGAACAATTCTTAGGTTGCGGGACCAATCCATAAAATTTGTTCCATTCAGTTTTTCCTTTTCAAGTATCGAACGTAAAGCAAAAGCGATGTTGGTACAAACGATTGGTGCCATGATCTACAACATAAAATACGCAAAACTAAGACATATGTTCAAGAAAAGTAACTTCTATTAAACAATTTAATAAAGATACTCCCACTAAATACCATATCCCTCTTATGACATTTAGTGATTCAAGATCCACAATCGTAATCTACTAGTGAGCTTTGGCATCACCGCTAGAAGATTAGTGAATTCGTAAGCAACCCTTTGCTAATCATATCTCTATATGACTCTTGTTGTTGGGCAAGCATCTCTATGCTTCGCACCCAACCCTATGCCCCAAGGTCCATAACCGTTATGATGACCTTGTCAAGTTAAACCAATGCAATGCGTGTAAGTGTCCGACACAAACCCATCTAGTCAAGGAAAGTTAATGGCATTCCGCTTTAGCAAGACCTACCATTAAAATACAAGACTTTTGATGGTGCAGCTTATTGGAGGGCATCAATTTTAACTTAACATTATGTGAGGAATGTTAATCTTATCATGTTAAAAGCATCTAATGAAAAACATGACTTAATATCATGACAGGAATAAACACAAACATTCACAGATAATCATATCACTGTGAAATAGTATGCCCTTAACATGACGATCTCCATCAGCATGCTTCCTGTCTTCCGACCACCATGCTTGAATTCTCCAACCGCATTCATCTACTAAGCAATTACTCCTAAGAGCTAGTAATGAATTACATAGGATAATATCAAGCATTACATGTCGGTATGCGATCAGTTATATAAAAATATGTAGCTCGATGGCTATCTCACAACATGACACGCAGTCATGAAAATCCATACATGCATCACATACACAATGGGCCATACTATTCACATCAATCCCTGCAAAAACAAGTTACGATAGAATCCAATTCTATCGGACGACATGAACACATATTACCTATAACGCGGTGACGATTAGCCAAAGACGGCGGTTCCTAGCAGACATAACGATTCCGAATACACACAAATTATATCGGACGAACCTTAATGCAATATGATCTTCGACTGTGTCCTCATCACTTACGACCAGGTCCTATCTCTATACGACCAGTTCAGATTCGATCACGCACCAACTCGTAACTCCTTACGACTTGGTTTCACCACTCTGTGATTACGTTCGACCGCCTACGACTTGCTTGTATCTCCATACGACCAAATCCAGTGGTCGGGTCGAACTAAGTTTACCTACTCATGTATTCTCCCTTTGCCTCACGATATCTGGTTGAACTCCGGTGAGATGTTGTGTCATCCATGGACTATTCAATGCTTTCTCGATCGAGTATCGGATAACCTTATGTGGTCGAACTCTTCGACCACCAAAGGGCATGGCCATGCACTTTCTTTATCCGACCACTTCGAGGGGCCGAGAGATATCTCTCTGTTATGTTAGGAGGGCAAATCCCATATCCGACCAATACATCCTCTCGTGCATATTTCATAGCATACCCGAAAGCTACCTTTATAACTACCCGATTTTAGTAGCGTTTGGCAACCCCTAAGAGTGCTATTACACATGTAGGAAACCATGCCGATCTCGGTCTAAGGATTATACATCATCATTGCTTGAGACCAACTAACGACACATAGAATCATAACAATCTCAATAGTGTCTCAAGGTGGGTCTTATCCAACACCACGTTCTCTAACACGTGTCCACATTATTGATTCGATATCCTTATATCCATGACCGTGAAACATGGTCATCAATCAATGCATGTGCTAGTCGAGAGTCACTAGTGTTCGACCAAAGTGACTTTCGACCGAGGGATACTTTTAAAACGACATCATCATAAGTTAAAAAGAGCTTCACCAACAAGTCACATACTCGTTAATCTTCATGACTGATGATTCATTCAAGGAACATATTATCAAATATTGTGAACATAATGAAATATAATCATCTCTATGATTGCCTCTAGGGCATATTTCCAACAATAGTAATTATCACAGACGGTTCTTGTTAAGAACCGTCTGTGATAGCTATTTTCATAGACGGTTTGAAAACCGTCTGTGATAACAGCCTGTTATCACAGATGCATAAATACAGACGGTTCACAAACCGTTTGTGATGACGGTTTAGAACCGTCTATGATGATGTTTTGTGTAGTAGTGGCCGCTGCTCCATTCCACCGCCGGCGATGTCTCGACCACCTATGGGATCACTTAGTCCTCAGGGTCCCATTTTTGTCTTTAGCCGGTGCCACCGTGCCTCCGACCGCCGGCGACAAGCCTGGCAAAGTTGCACCCGAGAGCGCCTCTGCCCTATCCGAAGTCGGTCGACATTTTAGCTCATCATTAGGCATAATCATTAGAATCAAATCAATGTCTTAAGCGCTAGTTACTATGTAGATCCGGGTTTAAATGTCACTTGTTCTCGCTGACACGCGGGCCAGTGAACAGAAATCCATGTGGATTAAATGTATGAGTTTTGCACTGAGACACTGATGCGCAGGCAAGCAACCCCCTCATTTGATTATGTTGATCTTATTATGTTCAACACTAATTATCTTGCTTTTCAACTGTATGTATGCTTGCTCTATTTGATGATTAATTTTTCGTTAGAAGTATCTAATCCTAGTAGTTGCATAAGATGTAGGCAAATGTTTATCCCTTGCCACTGATCCTAGGTTAATATTCCCGCTGGTGAATTAGAGCCCGGTGGAAGAGTTATAGTCTAGGTTAATATTCCCACTGGTGAATTAGACCCTGGTGGATGAGTTATGGTCATACGAGTCCGTGTCGCTTAGCAATGCTTAGTTCTGTAGAATGTGGATCATCGTTTTGGCGATGGTCATTATATCATCACTTTAATTACTTGGGTCATGGTACTCATGTAAGTATTGTATTTGGAAAATAAAAACTGAAAATAAAATGATTTGGACTTGAACATATGGTTGAATGGTGTGTTTATCGGGTGTGTGGTTTGTGCCCAAGTCAACAAGGACCGAACATGTTATGTCACTGATCCAAGCATTATTGTGTGCATCCACATGAGGTTATATGGGAGCCCTCTTGTCTTAGTACTTTGTTATGCAATAACTCTGAGCCGCAGGTGGTAGTTGTTAGGGAGAAAAATATTCTGTTGTTAATAAAAATGTGTGGGGTGGGATCCGGGTAGGTTCCCTCGCGTGGAGAGCATCGGTAGTTGCTGAGACTTTACTGGTGACTCTGTCACAACATATGGGTCCTCCGTGGGAGCCCCGTCTGCACACACAAGGGTGGTTCACAGAGGTCTTCGCGCCCATAGGGCGACTTTTAGTTAATGCATTTCATGGGAAAATGTCTCGTAGGGCTTAGCTCTGCCGGCATACCTTAGGAAGTGTGCTAAATAGCTTGGCAAAGGAGTGATCTGGCGTATGGGTAAAGTTGTACACCCCTGTAGGGTATGATCTATTTGAATAGCCAAGTCCTTGGTTATGCACAAGCTTGGTTAGGTCGTTCAAGAGTTAGACTCTACATTTTCGATAAAACTTGAAATCGAGTGGTACGAATTGGGCAATTTGTGCTATTGTTGTGGTGGCTGTGGGAAGCCACTTCTAAGTTTTTAGTTATGTCTCTAAATATTGTCTCACTGTTATTTAAGCAAATAAAAACAGATTTGGTAAATTACCTTATAATTTATTACTCTATTGCAAAGAAAATGTCTTTATGCTGAAAATTGCCTAGTGTAGTTGCCTTCCTTTGATACATGAATGCATCTAATTTATTTTGTTGTTTGTAAGTCTTACGAGTACACCTTGTACTCAACCGGATTGTCCACTTGCTGCAGGTGAGAACGTCACATGAATTGGTTTTAGCTATCGTACCAATTTTGGGCGATAACGGCAAATGCAACGTCTTTAACTTCAGTTGATTGCTTGTGCATTTGGGCATGCCAACCTGGTTATTTCCTATTATTTCCAAGTTTATTTCTACTGCTATTTATTTGTTTTATGATTAGATTTGGCCGGTCGGCCTCCATATGCAAAATCGGGCCATAAGGTCCTATTTGTTGATGTTGTAATAATGTTTCTAATATTTTTTTTTTGCATATTTGACTGTAGATGTGATCAATGTTGTTTTGGATATGTGCATGTTAGCCACTAATACTTGGGAACTAATATGAGACACATATCCAGGTACTTAAAATCGTTCTCGTTTCTTGATAAGGGTTGTGCCTCGGGCTGCTATGCAACGGATGCCATGTAGCATATGCCTCGGTGCAGTATGCATGGTATCCGAAGTTCTAGCTGGGATTGAATTAGTGCAGATGCCTTCGAGTGGTACGCGGGTCAATCCCTAGCTTGTTGGTAGCTGGTGCCATCACTTGACTTGAAATGGATTCGATTTCGGGTTCTCGGTAGACTCGGAAGTTACTCTTGTAAGACCGAGATGGTCATTCCTTTGGGTGTTCGTCGACACCTTTTTGTCTCGTCCATGGGAAGGTCTAAGTCTTATGAGCTTAACTTTGGGGTCTCCACACATATATATGCGCAAATAAAACAAAGCCTACCACATAAATTCTACTAGCAATAGTAGAGAACATCATCATCACATGACTAAAGTCCAGTAAGAAAGATTTAGCCATGACAAAGCAAATCACCATGACTTACCGACGATCACTTCGGCGATGGTCACAGTAGATTTAGATGGGAAGACGACGAGAAACCGATCATGAAGGAAGCCGTGAGCAGTCGCGCGAATGCTTTCCAAAAACCTGATTCACCCCAACCTGTATAGGAGCATGAGGGACGACGTCTTCGGAGATACTACTCTCCCCGCGACGGTGCACGCCAGCACAAGGATGTAGTACCTAGAAACAACACAGCATAGAGGAGCGAAGCACAATGGTTTTCTCTCACACGTGCATTTGGATTGAGAGGATGTCTCCTCATATAGAAACAGATGAGCTCGGAAGGAAGGCCAATAACCATGCAGGAAAAATTGGAAGCCACATTAAAGCACAATTAATGCATGCCGTAACAGACATGTAGGATTAGTGGGATTCAAACGCTCGGTTTGAACCATTTTTCTCCTTTCCAATTTGTTGCACATGGATATACCATGTCATCATACAGGTTTATGAGGTGCATAAAGAAGCTGCCGCTCCACACACAATCGGACCAGAAATCGTTGCACCATTGCACCATTCACGGGCATGCCATGCGGGTGGACGATGGGGTGGCGTGGCGAGGCGATAGGTAAGATCAACTCCACTTTATAAGTTGGTCTTCTCCCACCTAGACTAGCAATATGGTACTAAAACTTCTCACCTTCCGCCATGCATGAGTGAACCTTTGGAATTTTCTAGGATGATACATGTGTTGTTGTGATGCAAAATTCAGCTACCCAAACGACTAATACCTAGAAATTCCGAGTAGAAACGGATGTTTGATCCATATGCTTATGAAGAGCTCAACCACTCTCGAGACTAGTGCATGAATTACAAGTTGCATTTGACCTTCTTGCCATGAGCTTGTTGTCATCTTTGAAGAACCTACACCTCGTGTGACAACCTTCATGACATGTGCTATGGGTGTGTGACTTCTCCTGCAATGTCTGCTTATGGTCAACAGTTTTTTTCTATTAATTTTGATGCTCTGATTTCTACTCTAGCTTGCACCGTTGCTGACTTGTTGTCGTTTTTTATGCTTATTTTGTTCGTAAAAATGCTGGGTTGGAAAGAACCGGCCGATTTTTAACTCTGTACACGATCGAATTGTGGGGATGTAACATAGGTTGGCCGGGAAGGTGGTCGTGGTCACCAGCGCTGCCTGCAGCGTCAGCAAGGCGGCCACGGCAGAGTTCATCAAGAATGGCGCGAAGGTCATCCTCGCCGACGTCCAGGACGACATCAGCCGCTCCATCGCGGCAGAGTTTGGCCCGCGTGCGACCTGCACGGTGTGACATGACCGACGAGGCGCAGGTCGCCGTAGGGGTGGACCTGGCTAGGGTCAAGGGTGTTCAATTGAACACCCAAAACATTTGGGCAAAAATTCAGTATATGAGGTATAATACATGTATATACTAGAAATTGAGTTAAATCAACATGTAATGTCCTCAAAAACCTATTACGTCGGCACATTACTCGCAGCCCACTCGGCACTCGCACAGCCCACCAAAGCTAAGGCATCCCACATTCGGCGACTGTTCCAATCTTCCTCCATAATGACTCGGCCCAATATCTCAAGGCTCATTTATTGGCAAACCTTAACTCGATGTCTCTTTCTCTCAATCTAACACACACCCACACAGCCATGCCCTTGCGCCTTACGGGCTTACGGCGGCGGTGGCAGACCGCGACGCCGCGTGGAGCGGGAGCGACGAGCGAGTGAGCGCGGTGGCTAGCGACCGCGGGCTACGACGGCCTGGGAGAAGGGGAGGCCGAGAGAAGGGGAGGAGCGCCGCAGCGCCTTGCTCGGCTACTCCAAGCGATCGAGCTCCGAGCGCAGTGGCCAGCAAGGTGGGACGGCCGGCGGGGCGAGGCACGCTGCACGTTGCTTCAAGGACCGAGGCTCCAACTCTGAGCGAGTGGCACGACAGAGGCGGCTTGGCAATGGACCAGAGCTAGCGACTAGGGTGAGCCGTGAGCATGGCTGGCCGGTGACGGCGGCGGGGCAAAGCGCGTGGGCGTGGCCATCTGAGCAACCGAGCGACTGAGCCGGTGAGCCCTGACCCCTGAGCATAGGTCCTGAGGAGTGAGGACTGAGCCACTGAGGTGAGGTATCCAATTCCAAATCTCTAATTCCCAAACGGGCAAACCGGTTTGAAAAATGAATTGTGGTTGATGAATCTTGTATTTATATGAAGTGTAGATCTTTGAGCTTTGAAAAATATACAGGGTAGTTTATATTATTACATTATTGGCTGACACCAAAATGAAGCATTAGATTGCCCTCATGAAATTTAATCTTGTATAAACATATTATACTTTGAAAACTTTCAAGTATCCATGTGGAGTTCTCATTGGATAGGAAGATTCTAAGCAATAACAAGCTAATTGTAGCAGATAATGGAATATCTAGACCATTTTCAGCCAAAGCAACTAAACTTTTAGCTTAGCTGAGAGCATGAGACTAATAGATAACTCTAGATTTAAGTTAGATTACCAGGCTGTAGCAAATGATGGTGGCATACTTCAACAATATGAATATAAATTTATGCAGACATGCCTATATAATTTATTGATCTCAACTTATTAAGTTATACAAATTGATGTGATCAATCAAATATGCAAACTACAAATTCATGGGTCGGCGAGTTAGGCTGCATAAGTCAATAGCAGCACATGTTCATCTCCAATTCTCCCTTCCTCAATTCCTCGGTCCCAAACCGTAAATTCCCAATTCAACTTTTTTTCTTAATTATTTTATAATTTCTCTCAATTCTTTGTGGTGTTATTTCTAGTATGAAAAAATTGTACTTTGTTTCTTTTGCTATTGTGGACTTTAATTTTTTCCGTTGAATAATATTTTATTAACTCCAAACACCCATCTGATAAATCCTGGGTCCGCCAGTGCTCAAAGGTTCCATTTTGGTTTGTTTTTTCTTCTCCTACACTCTTCTTTTCGTTCCTTATGCTCTCTTGCTTAGCATGTGAGGTTCCAAAAATCCCTAATGATAAAAAAGTGTCTGAATCGGGTGTGTAGGTTGGCCGACAAGGTGGCCGTAAATCACTAAAGACCGCTTAGCGGCATCGGTAAAGCGCCAGAGAGTTCAGGGGCGGAGCTACAGTAGTTGCATGGGGGTACAGTTGCACCCCCAAAATTTTTGCACAAAAAACTATTATATACCCCCCCCAAATACATAAAGTATTCACTACGCATACTAGTATACATGCTCCTCAACTCCTGACAGCCCATTTAGCATTAGGCCCAACAGAATCTGAGAATCAAACCCAAATCAAGTAGTCAACTTAGTCAAGGATGTGTCAGGCCTAAGTGCCATTTGCCCATCCAGATATCTTTGCTTTCTACAAATACATTTGCTTCTTATGACATGTTTGATGAAGTTAATACAGAGCTACTTCTTTGCATGGCATCTTTGCATCATGCTGATTCATTTGCTTCATATGGTAAGGATAAAGTTCTTAAACTTGCTAAGTTTTATCCTAAAGATTTCTCGAACACATATTTGATCCAACTTTCTTTGCAACTTAATATGATTATCACTTACATGCATCAAGATACAAGGTTTCGAGAAGTAAAGAATCTCAGTGAACTCTCTATTAAACTTGTTGAGACAAAGAAGGATGATCGCTATAAACTTATTTATTTGCTGCTCAAATTGGTATTGATCCTTCATGCGGCTACTGCAAGGGTAGAGAGGGTATTTTCGGTAATGAATCATGTGAAGAACAAGCTAAGAAATAGTATGGGTGAACAATACTTGAATGATTGTTTAGTTACGTACATTGAGCGTGAATTTTTTCTGCAAGTTAGTGATGTTGCTGTTATCAATCGCTTTCAAAGCATGAAGGAACGCCGTATCAAGTTGTAATTTTCTAAAAAAATTTGTGATGTTGGTTATAGTGCGAACATGTAATTTGACACATTTGAACTTATGTACTATGTCATTTGAACTTGTGTTGGAACAGATGTGTCTTAAGTTCGCACCCCCATTGTTAAAATCCTAGCTCCGCCACTGGGTCGCCGCTGTCATGGCTGTGAGGTGGAGCTCCATGGCCACCTCAACATCCTTTGCAACAACGCTGGCATCGCTCAGTCCATGGCCCCGATCCCCTTGTGCTCCTTCGACCTGGCGGAGCTCGACCACGTCATGGCAATCAACGCAAGGTCAGTTGTGAGCGGCGGGAATCACGGCGCGCGCGCGATGGTCCAGCGCTAGAGCGGCGTGAAGCACGGGGCTACGGGAGAATCTGAGCGCGACATGGCAGCAGAGTTCATCTCGTGCGTGACGAAGACGATGAACAGTAACGTAAGATGGGCCCACATATCAGTGGAGGTGGCTCGGGTGTGTTTGCGTCGGAAACGGCACGCGTGCGGCTGACGGGTGGGTTCAGTGGTGCGGGCGAGTGGGAGGGAGAGAGAGAGTGGGTCAGGCTGCAGGATTGGGCTGGAAACAGGAGAAATGGACCGGGGCAAAGGAATCCAGCCCAAAGGAATTTCCTATGATTTTAATAGCTTTTCTATTTTAGAAAATACAGAAAATCCAAATGGCAAATTAAAAATAGCAAATGAACTTGGAGAAATTTCAGAAAAATATAGAAAATACTTCCAATCACAAAGAACCCAAATAAAATAGTTTTGGAATTAATTAATATTCGGATTAGTCACATTAAATTGTTTTGACTTTAAAAGTTCCATTTAAGCTTTAACAAATTCAAATAAATTTTGGTGAAATTTTCCAAGGGACTAAACTACTTAAAAAGGTTTTGAAACTTAAAAAATTAGGATGTTACAATTAGAATGGATGATAATTGCCTAATACATAATTTCATACGATTGCTTTCTCACTACTTGCAATAATCATCGTGTCCTTGTATAGATAGCTAACCCTGTGAGACACCTTACTCATGTATATATCCTATTCCTCCATCCCCTTGCCAAGATAAGCTTCCATTGCATGCATAGTTGCCGTCATCCTTGCCATGAATCCAAAAATTATGCTAATCTTTTGTTGATCCGCATATCGTAGTACGATATATAGTGACTCCATTGTATCTAGGACCCACCTGAGTTCATATCACCAATCACTTCTTGTCAAGCAGTTTTCTACGTAATCATAGTTAGGATCACTTCTCCAATCATTGTCCTTCCACTCTTCTGACACCATCCATTGTCGGAACTTGTCTTTCCTATCATAGAAACTTCGAAGGATGGGTCATATCAACTCTCTACTGATCTTCTTCCTCATCTCATCGTGCAACCTGTTGTGGTTGTAGAAGAATATGCAAATCCATTTGGCACTTTTGACCACACTGGCAACCTCTAGGAATTTACATATGTCCTTCAACATAAGGTTGATAGTGTGAGCGACACATGGCTGCCAAAAAATATCTGGGTACTCGCTGATGTGCTAGGCACATGCTTTCTTGTAGTTCGATCCATTGTCAGTGACAATTTGCACAACTTGTGGCCAATCTCATCGACCACCCTCTTAATCTCCGTGTACAGAAAATCTGCTTGGGAAAGGAAGACAAGATAAATTAGAGTGCATGAGAATAAACAAGAAATATAATTGCTAGTATCTTTCTCATTACCTGCATTCTATATTTTACTAGTTGCATTGATGGACTTACGAAGGACATATTCTCATTGCAATACACCATGAAATTGATGATGCTCATGGACGTTGGTCCTGTCCATGAGTCCCACATGACACTCACACCAAATTGATCCCGAACTTTCTTAAATTTCTCGACATACACCTCCAATTCATTACGGTTGGCTTGCAAGTATGTCCCATCAATTTTAGTGCCTTTTGGGAGGTGCTCCACCAGACCTAGTTCTTGAGTCAACCTCAATGCTCCTCGAAAGTAAGGGCAGTTGGCTTTACGACCAACGATATCGTTGGCATGAAACCACTTTGCCCAAACTTAGCCAAGTTTTTATTTCGACCCCTTCTCTAGCTTGGTGTCAATCCTAGGCTGGATGGGCCCTTTGTTGCGTGCCAAGTCTAAATCAAATGAGGCAGAAGCACTACCACTATGACCAACCTAGGCACCACGAAACATTCTAACAAGTCAGGTTCCACTAACACCACTACCAACACAACTATCACTGACACTCCTACTCCCACTCCTGCTCCCAGAACCATGCACAAATGTGTTACCTATCCTCTCCACTACATGTCAAAATTGAAGATCTCTCAATGATCTCGACAATTCCAACTGCACTCGGCCCTCTTCATCACTAGGCACATCAATTACTTCATTTTCCTCTAATTCGTGCATAAGCTCATTTTCGAATCTAGGTTTGCTCTCCTTCTATTCTCTTCTCTTTTGCTTCCTACTATTCCAAGACTTCCTCATTGCATTTTGCACTTCTCACAGCACACATTCACAAGATCTCACTTCACCTTCTATTCCACACAGATGCTCCCTTAGCCAGGTTGCACCTCCACCTTTCTTCGTCAATGAGCAATAATGGCATGTGAAGCTTTGGGTACCAATTTTGGCGGCATGATTCCACACATTGTTAATGTTTCCATCGTTCACATGTCCTGCATTTCCATGGCAACATATTTCAATTAGATTTATCTATGCAACGTGCATGACTTCAAGCAACACATAAATATATAATACGTGCGACACTTTGCTACTAGAAATATAAAATTGGCTATGCAAAGGCTCTACAATACATATGTCGATATTTCCATTAATAGTCAGACATCCCTAAAGCTCAAACCAACTTGCTAAATTGCTCAAATCTTTTTCTCACATCAAGATGATGGCTTCACTAATCAAAGTTCTAAATTGCTAGGTGGTGAAGCTCTAAATTGCTTCACTAATCTTTTCCTCACATCAAGATGATGGCTTCACTAATCATATCTTTTCCTCAGATCAAAGCAATGAAAACTCCTTCCTTCCCCAGGAGTCGGTGAAGTTGAAGCACTGCCACTGCCAACATTCCTGTCGGTAGGGATAGAAACGGATCGAATACGAATCGAATAGTCTCGAATATGAATACGAATCCATATTTTTAAAACGAATATGAATACGAATTCGAACTTTCTCGAATACGAATACGAATCGAATGTTGTAACGAATACAAATTCAAATCGAATATGTACTCAATTCGGTCGAATGCGAATATCCTACAACTTTTGCGACAAATCTCGGTAGAACAAATTTATGTAACATGACTACACGTCTACAGTCTACTGCCTACACGAGTCGTAGCAACACCCAGCAGTCACATATTCGGCACCGAATCAAGACCCTGTCGAAACAGAAACGCTCTAGAAAAAAACGGATAGTATTCGTATTCGTATCCGGGGAAAAACGGATAGTATTCGTATTCGTTTTTTCCAGATAGTATCCAGTTTTTTTTCCTAGACACAAATAACACCGAATACCGATACGAATACTATTTGTTTTTTTCCGGATAGTTCCCGGATATGAATAACACCGAATACGGATACGAATACTATCCGTTTTTCCTGATAGTATTCATTTTTCATTCGAATGCAGATTTTACTTACTACATTTGTGTTTTCTCGAATACAAATATCGAATAAAACAAATTATCATTTACCATTCCCCATCCCTACCCGTCGGTGGTGGGCTGCCCCTACCACTCCCAGTGCCTACATCTCTGTCAGCCTCCCTGTCGCAGCTGTTTCCACCAACTCTAGTTCCGCCGCTTTAGCCAGCCAACTGACGAGGAGGACATCCAGTGGATGAGGAAGTGATGGACACAGGAGGTTAGGGCATGGGGGTTAGGGGTTCCTTCCTAGGCCGGATGGGTTGTTTGGGCCAGATCCAATTCAAATGTAGCAGAAATTTTTTGAACGAAACGAATTATATTTCGGAGGGTGACGAAAGGAGTGAAATTTCCGAAATTGGACGAAACTGTGAACCTTGGCTCGGACTCGGAGATTTTGAGCAAACGCAGCAGCAGCAGCTTGGGCGGATAGATATTCCACTTCCGCTGTCGTTGGCTCGTTACTGGTGGGCCAATGAGCATGTCTAGACAAAACCACCAAATAAGAATTTTACATCACCTACGTTACTAGCCGAAAACAAGGAGCGAGTGACTAATAAAAGATTAAAAGTAGAGCGTGTGTCGCAGTGGCACTACGCACGCACCGACGCTGGGTGATTAAACACTTGCGGGAAGCAAAAAGATGGATCCGTATCTTCAGCGCACATGTTTGGATCCGGACCCTCTGATTGGAGCATCACTGTATAAACAGTGTTTTGCGAGTGAAACAGTGCTCAGCCTACGAAAATATGCTTGCTCTGTAACGATTAGACTGCGACGAGGCACCAAACTGGCCAAACCTGCACACATGAACCCTTTTAAGAGAACGGTGTGCTGAGCAGGGCAGAGCTCCTCACTTACTCAGCGTAAACACATCCGTCAGCTTTGCTTGGAGAGGAATAAGTTGCATTGGAGCGCAGCTGCATAGGACTAGGAGCAGCAGGAAGAACGCCGCAACTCTTTCGACATGTTAAGAGCGGTGCAGCTCGTTCGAAGGTATGCTCAAGAATTGTCCTGGGATTTGTTTGCTCGTAGAAGAAGAGCCGGTGAAACTGTTCGATTGATGGGTTGTTTGCGTTTGTGGCGTGGGTGAGATGCAGGGGAAAGATGAGCAGAGTAACCTCGTCTGGTCTCCTCAACCGCTTCTCCACGACTCCCAATTCTCATAGGTTAGTTGATCTAGAGAATTTTTACAGTACATTATACTGCTCAACCAAATGGTAGTAGAACTTAGATCTAACCGTCCAATCATATGGTAGTATTATAGACTTTTAGGGCGTGTTTAGTTGCTTGTATATCCCTAGCCTGTTCCGTATGCGTCATCCAGGCTAGGGCTAGCCAGGCTGAGTGGATGCAAGAGGGGCTGTTTGGTTGGCTATTTCTGTTGGGTCAGGCTGTGCTGAGATGTTGTTTGGTTGGCTGCATCAGGAAGTGGACGCATGACTGGATGCAAATTTGGGTTGTTTGGTTGCCTGCATGTGAGAGTGTGTGATCACCTCTTGTGTTGGGAGGTAAGAATACCCCTGTAGTAGTATGTGTTAGTAGGATGAAAAACTGGCTAAGGACTGTGTTATTACAAACAATATATTTAATGATATTTAACAATATTTAACGATATGTGACAACATTTGACTATATTTGACGATATTTAACAATATTTAACAACATTTGACGACATTTAACAATATTTAACAACATTTAACGATATTTGACGACATTTAACGATATTTGATGACATTTGACGATATTTAACAATATTTGACGATATTTAACGATATTTAACAACATTTGACGATATTTAACAATAATTAACAACATTTAACGATATTTGACGATATTTAACGATATTTGATGACATTTGACGACATTTAACAATATTTGACGATATTTAACGATATTTGATGACATTTAACGATATTTGACGACACTTAACGATATTTGACGACACTTAACGATATTTGACGACATTTAACGATATTTGATGACATTTGACGACATTTAACAATATTTGACGACATTTAACAATATTTGACGATATTTAACGATATTTGACAATATTTAACAACATTTAACGATATTTGACGACATTTAATGATATTTGATGACATTTCACGACATTTAACAATATTTTACGATATTTAACGACATTTAACAATATTTAACGATATTTTACGACATTTAACAATATTTGACGACATTTGACGTTATTTAACGACATTTAACAATATTTGACGATATTTAACGATATTGACGAGGCATTGACAATATGGTTACAATAAGAGTAACCGAACAAATTTCTATAGATGTTGAGACATCCAGAGTTAATTCATAATCATTGTAAACTACTTCTGAGCAAATTTCACTAATCCTCTAGATATCAAGTACACCTTACCAAGTCATACATTTGGATTAATCTCATTTGGAGTTAGGATGCATTTTCTATGAATTTTCAAAGACATGAAAAAGAGCACAAGTTAAATGCATAAGTAAACTTTTTGGAAACAGTAACATGGTCAAAACCTATTTTACCAGCAAGTTCATTAATAGAGGAAGCCAACAAAGTTGGTATCACTCAAAAAGGGGTTACAGAGAATTACTTATGTATTTTTCAAGTTAAATAAATTTTTAATGCACAAAATAAACCTAAACAGGAATCAAATCCATTCTCATATTTTTCTGGAGCAAAACTAAGCTTAAAACCATTTTTAGAAGAAAAAAAATAGCTCAAAACAGAATTATCAAATTTTATTCCACCCGAAAAAGACTTAAAATGAATTACTTATGCATTTTTAAAGTTAAATTGAATTTTTGATGTAATGAATAAAGCAAATTTGAAATTAAATGTAATACAACAATTTTCTGGAGCAAAATTAGGCTTAAAAACATTTTTAGATTAAAGTTTAATTAAACCCAGAATTAACAAAATTGGAATCAACCGAAAATGATTTAACATGAATTAGTTATGAATTTTTGAAGTTAAATACAATTTCTAGTTGATAAATAAACCTACCGGGAATTAAAACCAACTTAACCGAGAGGAAAAAGACGTGGCAAAACCTTGGCCGCTGATTAGAAATCGGACGGCCCACGACGCCCAACGCACAGTAACTCATGCTCACGAAATGGCAACAATCGGTTGGATCAAGATTGGACGGTTGAGATTGATTTGGAACTATTCACAGTCCGAACGTTCAAATGGAACGTGGGCCGTCGATCTTGAGATGGAGGGTTGAGATCAAGGGGACGTCCAGACGGTCCGAACGTTCCCGCGATCTCGGCCGTTGGTCAAGTGATGGACGGCTCACAGCGCGCGGGACGATCGGAGTGGTCCGAACGTTCACTCCGCTGTGGCCCGCTGATCTTGAATCTAACGGTGCACAACGATTCAAGTTCCAACGGCGCGCGGGAGCTGGTTTACACGCGGGGCCCACTGTCAGTGTGACAGAGGCACGCACGCGCGCCCGACTCAAGTGGGTTGGATTAAGATTGGACGGTTGAGATTGATTTGGAACTATTCACAGTCCGAACGTTCAAATGGAACGTGGGCCGTCGATCTTGAGATGGAGGGCTGAGATCAAGGGGACGTTCGGACGGTCCGAACGTTCCCGCGATCTCGGCCGTTGATCAAGTGATAGACGGCTCACAGCGCGCGGGACGATCGGAGTGGTCCGAACGTTCACTCCGCTGTGGGCCGCTGATCTTGAATCTAACGTTACACAACGATTCAAGTTCAAATGGCGCCCGACTCAAGTGGGTTGGGCTGGACCGCATGGATTTGGTTCCGGTCGGAGTCGAGTCGGAGTAACAGTGCTTGGGTTTTTGAATTCCAGATTTGACCGAGAAGCCATGAGTTTGACTAAGGCTTTAAATATAGTAATAAAATTCTAAAAATTATGAAATTAAACAGAGATGTTCCTGGGATGGTCTAGAACTCAAATAAAATTTGAAAACCCACTGTTCAATATTTACTTGTTTAAATTAATTTCAAACCCAACTTAGGTTATTGATTTGAGTTTGAATTTTCTGTGGGTCGAAATGAGTTCCAAAAATTTGGGAAAAATCATTTTAATTCAATATAAATAATTTAATATTTGAATAAATTGTTCCCAGAAGATTATCACAAGTTTTTATTTCCATTTTTGTTTAAAGCTTCCAAAAGAGTTGATAGCACTTCCAGAATTGTAGCACTTCCCACTACCACTTCCAGAATTGTAGCACTTCTGGACCTTGAGTTTGAACTTGCAAACCAACAAGAATTATAGGTTACAGGTTCATTCAGACATGGAAACATTCAGAGAGAAACACCAATAGTGGTCATCAGTTCAAGTCTTTAGAAAAACTAGTGTATGATTAAGTCACCTCGAATTTCAAAGACAAACATGCACTAATACATCCAGTTGCTAGTAATCAATACAAAGACATGACAACAATTTTGGAATCCAAACGACAATATGAAGCAAGAGTGTACAGCATAAGTATTAGTTGGAGGTGTAATTACACAATTGGAGGGGTTTTAAAGCACGATGTTTGTCATCCACAAATAGTTAGTTATGATTAGTTGGAGGTGTGAGTGGCTAGGTAAGAACTAACCCACATCGCACGCCTAGGCTCACTCATTTGAATAAAAATCAGGCTTAAAGCTTTGTTGTTGGTCAAGTAGGTAAGAACACCCAACAATGCTTCCTCATCAAAGCCTTGGAGATCCATGACAGCATTATACAGGTCAGGATGACACTCGGCATGCACGTGTACTTGATGGCACTGGCCATCTCACGTCTGACAAAGATCGACATGTTGTTCAAGATCACTTCCTCCTCGGTCACAAGGGGAGTTCTCTTCCTCTTCCACTTTGAGTGGAGGCCTCTTTGCCACTAAATTCAGCACCACCAGCACCTCCCATGCCAGTAGCAGCACTAGCACCAGTAGCACCTCCAACACCAGCAGTAGCACCTCCAACACTAGCAGCAGCACTAGCACCTCCCAGCCCATCACCAAATGACACACCTTCAGTTTCAGTTTCGATACCTTTGTTGAAGGAGGTCTCAGAAAGCTCGGAGGGAACCCCTAGAGCTTCATTGGAGGCCATGGCATACCTCCCTATGGCTTGTCCTGAACCAAAGATAGTGGCATCTGAACGTAGTTCTCCAGCGGGACATTGAGGTAGTCCACATCCTTGGGGTGGTCCTATAAGATTATAAGTTGGATTGGAGGTTAGATGTTAGTGTTAGAGACAAGCAAGCAAGTATTGACAACAACAAACCTTGATTTATCCCTTATAGTGCTCTTCATCAAGCACTATCATGCATTGGTTGTCATCCCAAAGTGACCCACTAATGTCTCTAAGTCTGGTAATCTTCACCCACTTTGCACGCCACTTGCGAAGATGGTTGTAGACCTGGGTTCCACTGACCTCAACACCCGTGTCCTCAGTCAAAGTCCTAGCAACCTGGTTTAGGTGGACCTCTTTGAACCCCTTATCGGTCTTAATACCTTTCCCTATGAGCTCAACCAGGCGTCGAAGCATGAAGCTAGACATTGCAGATGTCCAGCGAAGAGCATGCCTACCCCCCAGCCCATTGTTTCCCCCCAAATCATCACCCAAGTCAGCCATCCCCTTTAGTACAACAAGGACCAAGTTAGCACACACAATAATAAAAGTAGGAATTAGATACAATGCTGGAGAACATATACAATGATGGAGGTAATACGGAAACCATCACCATTGCAACCAATAGTCTCAGTTAATGCAAATGACAAAGTACAAATGACAAAGTGCAAATGACAACGTAGAAATGACAAAGTGCAACACCATCACACACGAGAGGACCCCCTATTCTGCCACATCTCCCTAGCCAAGTCATCCCTCATCTGAGCCCATGCCCTATTATCTTGTGCAATGTCGTTGTGTCCATCCTCATCGATAGGGTTCGCATCCCACGTGGACTCCGGTGGGACACACTCGTCCATTCCATATTGAAGGATCCAATTGTGTAGGATAGCACATGCAAGAACTAACTTGACTTGGGTCTTGAATAGGTGGAAAGGTTTATTGTAAACAATCTTGAACCGGTTCTTGAATGTGCCGAAGGCCCTTTCAACCGAAACCCTAAGAGAAGAGTGTCGTAGGTTGAACAACTCCCTCTCACTCTGAGGGTAATTCCTTCCACCATACTCTCTCAAGTGGTATCGAGTGGCTCGGTATGGTGGAAGGAAGCCAGGTCGAGTAGCATAGCCCGCATCCATAAGGTAGTATTTGCCTACCAAATGATAAGAGAACCCTAAACATTACTACCATAAGTGTGACAAAATTTTAACCAACATAAACTTCTACGTAATTATCTAGTATACCTTGGGGGACCCTTAGGCCATCGTCCCTCTCCAATGCATCAGCAAGTATGAGAGCATCATGGGCTGACCCTTCCCAACCAGAAAGGACATAAGTAAACTTAAGATCAAAGTCAACAGCAGCCATGACATTCTGGGTAGTAGTGCCCTTCCTACCCCTAAAGGCCGCCGAGACTTTTGTAGGAACCCTTGCGAGCACATGGGTTCCATCAATTGCACCGATGCAGTCCTAACATACATGGAAGCAATTTAGGCCAATTCAAACCTCTATACAAGTTGAGTAAGCATATTGTTACCTTGAAATAGGGATTGAACCTCCTATTTGTTTGGATTTTAGTGGGGATTTCAGTGGAGGGTGGTCGGATCATCTCGTTACGTAACTCCCCAACAGCAAACAGAATATCGTGAAAGTACCGGCTAATGGTCTCAATGGATCTCCTAAATGTTGGCTGCAAAGCCCTAAACCTATGGTTGTGGCCAACAACAAGGAGAAACATGGCCACTTGTTCCTCAACACAGGTATTAATGTTGTCTCGGAGCAGCTGTCTTGCACGAAACAAATTACAGAGATGGAAAAAGGGGGCCCTCCTCATTCTAAGCTGCTCTAAACAATGTGTGTCATCAGAATTGTAGATCCATTGGAGGTTCGATTGCCGAGCTATGTCCCTTTCTACCATAGGACCATACGTAATCACAGGAGTGGACTGTCTAGCACTAGCTCTTCTAACTATGGCAAGCATGTAAGCACACAGGGCAGCAACTAGACCAGCACCCCTCACAATTAGGAGTTGTCGTTTACGCGCCAAGTCATCCATCTACGAACCAAATACATAAAAAAAACCAATATATCAGTTATGCATGTCTACCATGGCTGCCACATCCTAAGGATGCTTCATATTAAACAAGTATGCAGATGAAGAATGCAAATTACCAGGAATGCCTAACAAGATCAAGTATCTTGTTTGGTTCCCAAAAAATGACTAACAATTGTGTAAACAAGAATGCTTCATATTCACTGTTATGCTGTTTGGTTCCGAAAATGACTAACAATGGTGTAATGATTAACAAGGGTACAAATCAACTACACAAATTAGTATCAATCGAAGAAAGTGCAAATCAAGTATGCAGATGAAGTATCAAGTGGCACAACAGCATACCAGATCAACTACACAAATATTTCATGCTTCATATTAAACATGTATGCAGATCAAGAACGCTCCACGGGCATACCATCCTCAGAAAGTACATCAAGAACTAACAAGGTTCGAATCAACTAAAAATAATTCCAGATCAAGTCATTCCAGCATGCAACAAGTATAGATCTAGGCACAATAAGGGAGAGGGGGAGGAATAAGAGGAGAGGGGGCACCGGGGTCGGGCAGCGGCGGGTAACCCGCTGGAGCACCGTCCACCGGTCTTACCTCCACCGGCGAGAGCAGCGAGGATTGCGGCCTTGCGTCTGGAGGAGGAGAGCAGCTAGGAGGAGCCCGAGGGTGCCCGCCGCTGGAGGGCGAGCCTAGAGGAGGAGAGCAGGGAGGGAGGAGCCCGAGGGTACCCGCCGGCCGCCGCTAGAGGGGAGAGGGGAGGAGGCTGCGAAATCGGTGGCGAGCAACTGGAGGGGAGGTAACCCTAGCTAGCACGCGAGGGCGCCCCCTTTTGCACGCGCCGGGCCAGGCTCGCGAGAGAAGCTCGCGTTTCCGCCGAGCCTGGCTCGCGAGAGATTTTTGCACGCCATGAACTGGTGGCGTGATGATCTGAGTAACCAAACAGTGGCGCTTGTATGAGTGGGTGCGAGCCAACCAAAAACAGGCAACCAAACACACCCTTAGTGCACAATCTAAATCCTAGGATGCACGGACACGGACACGCGTGTCGGACACAGGATTCGGCATTTTCTAAAAAATGGCGACACAAGGACATGGATATATATATGCATTATTTAATGTTTTTCTGCGTGTTTGTCAAACAGAAAGTGTAAAATAGGAATATGCACCTCAAAGATATCCTCGGCGGCTCCTGTCCTCTTCAGTTCTTCACAAATCAGCACTTGAACCATCCGGTTCCGTCTTCTAATCATGTTCAAGCAAAACTAGTTACCATGAGCTTTGATGTATGGTGAAATTCTGATGCATGACGACGGTAAACATGAATGCTCTGCCGAAACTCTGAATACACACATCATCAAGAACTGAAATAAAAGAAGCAAAGAAACAAGCGTGTGCAAACAAGTACAGATTTGCAGACATGCATTTCAATCTGGAAAAGGTGTAGCAAAGCATAAGTTTAGTTCAGTACATACCACACGCAGCTTCACAATTGTACACTCTTAACTCTAAGCTTATTTCATCTCATTCAGAATCAGAATGCCTTGAGCAAGTTATTAATGAAAACCTCCCATCAATTTTATTATCCTGCAAACCAGTAAAATAGATGGAGTAAGTGTTGGCCAATTCACAGTTCACACACAAAGTTACAAAAAAATTGGAAATGCAAAATTCACAACGGGATTTAGCACAAACTGGACAATATTCAGATCTTAAACAAGTACAAAACTGCAACAAAAACTGGTAGAGTATTCAGATCTTAAATAAGCACTCACCGTCGTCGTCGGGGAGATGGGGAGGAAGTGAGCGCTGGAGTCCAGATGCATCGGGGAGCAGCAGGGCAGCGTCGGGGCGGCTCGAGGAGTAGTAGGGCAGCGTCAGGGCGGCGTTGAAGGGTCGGTGTCGAAGGGGAGAACCCGGAGAAGTAGGGCGGCGTCGGGGTCAAGGACGGGGAGCAGCAGGGGCATCGGCGACGGGGAGAAGGGGAATCGGGGCTAGCGAGTGGCGACGTATCAAGGGGTGTCCAGAGCTGGCGACGTAGCAGCGGGCGATCGGGCGTTGTCGGGGACTCGGCGCTGGAAGCAGGGGCGGTGTCACAGGGGAGTCGCTCCGGGAAGCGAATAGCGTCGGCGACGGGATAAGGAATCGGGGTGGCGGCGGAGCGAGGGCGACCGAGCTGATGATGGCGAGGGGCGACGGCGGCATCGCCTTGTCGGGGTCCTCGGGGACTCGGGGCTGGCGTAGGCGTAGCACGAGGCTAGGGGCGGCGTCGAAGGGGGGTCTGGAGAATAGAGAAGGGGGGCTATGGTTAAGCTAGCTAGCTTGGGCTGGGCCAAATTGTACTATATGTATCTGATATGTGTCCGATTTTAATTTTAATTTTTTCGCAAGACTAATTTCGAACATGCCGAAATACGTGTTGGAGTCGTGTCCGTCTCCGACACGGACTCGCTGGCTTCCAGGCGTGTCCGTGCACCGTAGGCTAAATCAAATCTCCAATTCGTTCTAAAAAAAATGCTCTGCTAATTTATATAAGGTGAAAACTAATCTTACGCCCCATATCAATCCCTTACTGCGTTCGGTTATGATTCAGTCATCTTAATCGGTGGTTCGTAATTTTTAATATCCATACGATCGAATTTCTTCAGGCTGTGCAAGTGAAAAGAATGGATCGGGTCCTTCTCGATCTTATTCCTTTCCAACTCGATAGAACCCCAATCAGTTCGTTGAATACATGGTAGACGCAAATAAACAACGGCGGAAACTCATCAGCAAAGTCTGTTTCTTCCCCATCAATGTCGACTTAATACATATTAGTTTCCAGAATATGACTTAATCAAATCAAACACTTCTCGTGGAGCCATGGGGGATCCAGAGTCCAGACCGAGCCATGGGAGAAGAGGAGTCAAGGAGAGATTCTGGTAGAGATAATCACCGAGTTCTATTGACCCGCCGCCTCCGTCCCACCTTAGCATCATGCATCCTACATCTCACCGAATCATGAATTGACGATAGTTTTTTGTTACCCCTCGTCTCTGCGTTCCATACATGCTGCCGTTCAGATCCTCGACACCGCCATAATGAACTTCGATCGCGGCGCCCCTCCATCAGCTAGTCGACGACATTGTCAAACACTTCGCCGCCGCCGAACATGTTCTGCTTTTGTTTTTTGATTTTTTCTGTTTCCGGTGCAATCTGGGCGAATTGACAAATGCACGATGATAACACAAGTAAACTTTTTTTTTAGATAATGGAAGAGAACAATCTCTCCTGGTCTCTGTATCCAGGATGTATACAGCCTATTTTATTAAAGAGTTTAAAGCATCAAAGAAACCAAATATGTTAAAAGTGGCTTGAAGCCTTATAAACTAGCAATGGCTAAAGTTTAAATTCAATCATTACAAATCATGTGACTAAACCGTTACCCATGACTGCTTAACATTTGCTTCGCCACTAACTTCAACCTATCACTCTCAGCTAACATGGACTCCTTCAGGACCGGTTTCTGCAAATATGCTCAAGCTCTTAGTCATTGTTCACTTAAAAAGATAACCTGTAAGGGATTATTGACAATCTTTTTGTTAAAAACAACATCATTCCGAGATAGTCATATGGACCAGCATAAGGCACTAGCTCTCGCTAGGAGTTGTGACTTTAAAATCTTAGGAATACCAGATAACCAATTCCTAAACATGTTTGCTATACTCACAGGAGGAGATAAGTTAAAAGTGCATTGAACAACCTACCAAGCCATACGTGTAAAAGGACAATCAATAAAAAGATGTTGAATTGTTTTCTTTTTAATACAGAAACAACACTTTGTGCTTTCCCTCCAAGTAAACTAACACACAAACAAATGACAACGGTATTATTGTTCTCTATTGCTACGTGACTGCTGGAGAGGAACCATTGAGATTACAGATTCTCTATCAATTTATCTTGGGGAGACATGCAGGTTGGCAGGGAAGGTGGCAGTCATCACCGGCGCCGCCAGTGGCATTGGCAAGGCGACCGCCGCCGAGTTCATCCGGAACGGCGCGAAGGTCATCCTCACCGACATCCAGGACGATCTTGGCCGCGCTGCCGCTGCCGAGCTCGGCCCGGACGCGTCCTACACACGCTGCGACGTCACCAACGAGGCGCAAATAGCGGCAGCTGTTGACCTCGTGGTGGCACGCCACGGCCGCCTCGACATCCTCTACAACAACGCCGGCGTCAGTGGCTCGATGACGGCGGCCTCCGCATCCGTACCTTCCCTCGACCTCGTGGATTTCGACAGAACCATGGCGGTCAACGCCCGGTCCGTCGTGGCCGGCGTCAAGCACGCCGCGCGGGTGATGGTCCCACGCCTCAGCGGCTGCATCCTCTGCACGGCAAGCACCGCGGGGGTGCTCGGCAGCGTGGTGCCTCACACGTACAGCATCTCGAAGGCCACGGTGATCGGCGTGGTGCGCGCCGTGGCGGGGGAGCTGGCGCAGTACGGCGTGCGGGTGAACGCCATCTCGCCGCACGGCATAGCGACGCCGTTCGGCGTCAGCGGGCTGGCCGAGATATACCCCTGGGCGAGTGGCAAGGAGCTGAGGCGGATAGTGGAGAGGGACATGAACGAGATGGTCGGGGTGGTGCTTGAGGTGGACGACATTGCGAGGGCGGCCTTGTACCTGGCGTCCGACGAGGGCAAGTACGTGAACGGGCACAACCTCGTGGTGGACGGCGGTTTCACGGTGGGGAAGCGGCTCAACATCCAGGCGCCTTGAGGTTGAACCGTTGAGGGAGGCCACAGGTCGCCGGCCGTGTCGCGATGGCATGATGCAGACGTTTCGTGAGTTCTTTTGAGAATAAGTGTCTTTCAGCATGGCAAGGAATCTTTTGGTAGTGAATTATGTGTCTCCACTTCCCCTGTGTTAAGCCTTCCCGTATATTACATTTGTTACCACGTGAGACGTACATTAAACCAATAGATGTTACGATTTTCATGATCTCAATTGCATGTGGAAGGCCAAAAATCTGAATCCATCCACGTGGATAGGTTGAGATTTTGGACTTCCCAAAAAAGTCCTAGTAGAGAAATTCTCCGCGGGTTGTCCAGAGCGGGCCATTGCAATCCCACGTAGCTCCGTGCCGCCCGGCTCCGACTGACCGGCTCCCTCGCCGCTCCCCTATGGCCACGTGCCACTGCCTCTGGCCGCCGCGCTGTTCTGCTGTCCACTTAATTTGTGCTGCAAATATCACTTAATCTGTTGTTTGTGTCCAGGACTTTAGTTGCATTACTGACAGTTTTGGAAAGATTTGGGGATGCTGCGATATCATGGTGAGGTTCTGTGAGATTGTTGTTTTCTTATGTTCTGAGTGCGAACTGTGTTTAGTGTTTGCATGAATATGGTCTTATTGAAGGTTACCACTGTACTCAGAAGCAACCTGATGTTCTTTATGTACTTATGGTATCCAAAGACAAAGGTACTTGCCTTTTGCACTGAACTTTGTTTTTGTTATACTGCATATAGGCTTCTCTAAGACTGCTGTGTGCTTTTATGACAGGGAACCGCCTATGTCTATGAGACCTTCAGGTCATACATCACAACATGAAAATGATATCGACATCAGTTCCTCCTACAGTTCTAGTGGCTTCATTTGTAAGTGTCATGCTGGCCAAAGTAAAAGTTTGCGCAATCATTTCAACTTCGTGCTTAAGTTCCTTCAGAAAATAGGAAAAGTTTTGATCACGGTTGTAGGTTTTGTTCTATGTTCGAAAATGATTTGTAGTAATCCTAAATAGAATGAACGTTGTGGTCTTGTGTCCCGGATTTATATATGCAATTTTATCTTTACAGGTTCAGATTCTTGTACTATTATTGATGAAGATATGGTAGGCTCAAATGAACCAAATCTTTGTTAATTAAGCAGAAATTATATCGTGCTAGTGGAATGTTACATTCCTATTTTTTGCCATGTTTTATCTATTTTGTCGTATCGTTAAACATGTAATTCAAAATTTATTTTGATTGTGTATTTGTGTTGAACTTTTGTTATACCTCAGTGTCGATAGTATTTAACGTTAGTTATAGACTTATAGCTTCTTAGTTTTGGATCCGAGATCTTGTGAAATCCTCGCTCCGCCACTGACACTAAGCACGAACTAACGCTGGGTGATGTAACCGCTTGCGGGGAGCAAAAAGATAGATCCGTATCTTCAGCGCATATGTTTGGATCCGGCCCCTCGGAGTGGAGAATCACTGTGTAAACGTGTTTTGCGAGTGTGAAAACAGTGCTCAACCTGGTATAGCTCTAAATACTATAGCAACAACAAATATGCTTGCTCTACAACGATTAGACTGCGACGAGACCCATCACCAAAGTGGCCAAACCTGATTAGACTGCGACGAGACCCATCACCAAAGTGGCCAAACCTGCACACATGAACCCTTTTAAGAGAACGGTGTGCTGAGCAGGGCAGAGCTCCTCACTTACTCAGCATAAACACATCCGTCAGCTTTGCTTGGAGAGGAATAAGTTGCATTGGAGCGCAGCTGCATAGGACTAGGAGCAGCAGGAAGAACGCCGCAACTCTTTCGACATGTTAAGAGCGGTGCAGCTCGTTCTAAGGTATGGTCAAGAATTGTCCTGGGATTTGTTTGCCCGTAGTAGAAGAGCCAGTGAAACTGTTCGATTGATGGGTTGTTTGTGTGTGTGGCGTGGGTGAGATGCAGGGGAAAGATGAGCAGAGTAACCTCGTCTGGTCTCCTCAACCGCTTCTCCACGACTCCCAATTCTCATAGGTTTGTTGATCTAGAGAATTTTTACGGTACATTATACTGCTCAACCAAATGGTAGTAGAACTTAGATCTAACCGTCCAATCATATGTTAGTATTATAGACTTTTAGTGCACAAGCTAAATCCTAGGATGCATTGACACGGACACGCGTGTCGGACACATGATTCGGTATTTTCTAAAAAATGGCGACACAGGGACATGGATATATATATATATATATATATATATATGCATTATTTAATGTTTTTCTACGTGTTTGTCAAACAGAAGTGTAAAATAGGAATATGCACCTCAAAGATATCCTCGGCGGCTCCTGTCCTCTTCAGTTCTTCATAAATCATCACTTGAACCATCCGGTTCCATCTTCTAATCATGTTCAAGCAAAACTAGTTACCATGATCTTTGATGTGTGGCGAAATTCTGATGCATGACGACGGTAAACATGAATGCTCTGTCTAAACTCTGAATATACACATCATCAAGAACTGAAATAAAAGAAGCAAAGAAACAAGCGTGTGCAAACCAGGGTTCTGGTAACCGGCCGATTTTCGGCCGGTACCGATTTTATCGGGCCTAACCGGACCCCCCCGGTTAGAATTCAAACCGGCTCCGAATTTGGCCGGTTTGAATGAATTTTGTCCAAAAAATTTCGAATTTGATTGTATTTTGTTCAGTTGATGAATGAGTGTAATAATATAAGCCCATTTGAATTAATAGTCTATGTGAATATCTTGCTAACTAGCTCAATTGATGATTTTTGTTTGAATTTGAATTTTTTTAAATTTAAAATCCGAAAAATTCAAATTTTTTTTGAAAATTTCGGCCGAAATTGGCCGAAATTTTCCGATTTTCGGTTCAATTGGCCTAACCGGACCCCCCCGATTTTTTTTTTGACCGGTTACCAGAACCCTGGTGCAAACAAGTACAGATTTGCAGATTTGCATTTCAATCTGGAAAAGGTGTAGCAAAGCATAAGTTTAGTTCAGGACATACCACACGCAGCTTCACAATTGTACACTCTTAACTCTAAGCTTATTTCATCTCATTCAGAATCAGAATGCCTTGAGCAAGTTATTAATGAAAACCTCCCATCAATTTTATTATCCTGCAAACCAGTAAAATAGATGGAGTAAGTGTTGGCCAATTCACAGTTCACACACAAAGTTACAAAACAAAATTGGAAATGCAAAATTCACAACGGGATTTAGCACAAACTGGACAATATTCAGATCTTAAACAAGTACAAAACTGCGACAAAAACTGATGGAGTATTCAGATCTTAAACAAGCACTCACCGTTGTCAGTCGGGGAGATGGGGAGGAAGTGAGCGCTGGAGTCCAGATGCGTCGGGGAGCAGCAGGGCGGCTCGAGGAGTAGCAGGGCAGCGTCGGGGCGGCGTCGAAGGGTCGGTGTCGAAGGGGAGAACCTGGAGAAGTAGGGCGGCGTCGGGATCAAGGACGGGGAGCAGCAAGGGCGTCGGCGACGGGGAGAAGGGGAATCGGGGCTGGCGAGTGGCGACGTAGCAGGGGGTGTCCGGAGCTGGCGACGTAGCAGCAAGCGGTCGGGCGTTGTCGAGACTCCGCCATGGCTGAAGCGAGGCGGTGTCAAGGAGTCGTTCGGGGAGTGAAAGGCGTCGGCCGACGGGATAAGGGAATCGGGGCTAGTAATGAACAAGGGCGACCGCGGTGGCGGCAAACAGGCTGCCGGGCGGCGTCGCCTTGTCGGGGTCCTCGGGGACTCAGGGCTAGCGTAGGCGTAGCAAGAGGCCAGGGGCGGCATCGAAGGGGGTCTGGAGAATGGAGAAGGGGGGCTAGGGTTAAGCTAGCTAGCTTGGGCTGGGCCAAATAGTACGATATGTATTCGATACGTGTCCGATTTTAATTTTAATTTTTTCGCAAGACTAATTCCGGACACGCTGAAATACGTGTTGGAGCCGTGTCCGTCTCCGACACGGACTCGCTGGCTTCTAGGCGTGTCCGTGCACCGTAGGCTAAATCTAATCTCCAATTCGTTCTAAAAAATGCTCTTCTAATTTATATAAGGTGAAAACTAATCTTACGCCCCATATCAGTCCCTTACTGCGTTCGGTTATGATTCAGTCATCTTAATCGCTGGTTCGTAATTTTTAATATCCATATATACGATCGAATTTCTTCAGGCTGTGCAAGTGAAAAGAATGGATCGGGTCCATCTCGATCTTATTCCTTTCAACTCGATAGAACCCCAATCAGCTCGTTGAATACATTGTAGACGCAAATAAACAACGGCAGAAACTCATCAGCAAAGTCTGTTTCTTCCCCATCAATGTCGACTTAATACAGGAGTATTAGTTTCCAGAATATGACTTCATCAAATCAAACACTTCTCGTGGAGCCATGGGGGATCCAGAGTCCAGACCGAGCCATGGGAGAAGAGGATTCAAGGAGAGATTCTGGTAGAGATAATCACCGAATTCTATTGACCCGCCGCCTCCGTCCCACCTTAGCATCATCCTACATCTCACCGAATCATGAATTGACGACAGTTTTTTGTTACCCCTCTCGCTGCGTTCCGTACATGCTGCCGTTCAGATCCTCGACACCGCCATAATGAACTTCGATCGCGGCGTCCCTACATCAGCTAGTCGACGACGTTGTCAAACACCTCACCGCCGCTGAACATGTTCTGCTTTTGTTTTTTGATTTTTCTGTTTCCGGTGCAATCCTTCGCAATCTGCGCGAAATGACAAATGCACGATGAACACAAGTAAACTAACGCACAAACAAACGACAACGGGATTAGGGTTCTCTATTGCTACGTGACTGCTGGAGAGGAACCATTGAGATTACAGATTTGCCCTCTTTAAATTTACACGGCTTTTTTAAGAATTAAACTTCATTACAGTTTTTCCCCTTAAAGGATTGTACTTCTTATACTGCTTGAACGTGGTACAAAGAAATCTTAACTAACCTAGTCAGTCAGATTCACAAGAATGGGCGGTCTATATTTAGAGAACGTATTGTAAAAGAACTCTTGATCTATCCTCGTTGAAAGTTTAGTGTTGCTTTTGCTCTGCTGCACACTGGTCACTGGAGTACTGGACAGCCTAACTATCTCTTTTTCTCTCTTTGTTTTTTTTTTTCTCAATTTATCCTGGGGGGGACATGCAGGTTGGCAGGGAAGGTGGCAGTCATCACCGGCGCCGCCAGTGGCATTGGCAAGGCGACCGCCGCCGAGTTCATCCGGAACGGCGCGAAGGTCATCCTCGCCGACATCCAGGACGATCTTGGCCGCGCTGCCGCTGCCGAGCTCGGCCCGGACGCGTCCTACACACGCTGTGACGTCACCGACGAGGAGCAAATAGCGGCAGCTGTTGACCTAGCGGTGACAAGCCACGGCCGCCTCGACATTCTCTACAACAACGCCGGCGTCAACGGCTCGATGACGGCGGCCTCTGGATCCGTACCTTCCCTCGACCTCGCGGATTTCGACAGCACCATGGCGGTCAACGCCCGGTCCGTCGTGGCCGGCGTCAAGCACGCCGCGCGGGTGATGGTCCCGCGCCGCAGCGGCTGCATCCTCTGCACGGCAAGCACCGCGGGGGTGCTTGGCAGCGTGGTGCCTCACACGTACAGCATCTCGAAGGCCACAGTGATCGGCGTGGTGCGCGCCGTGGCGGGGGAGCTGGCGCGGTACGGCGTGCGGGTGAACGCCATCTCGCCGCACGGCATCGCGACGCCGTTCGGCGTCAGCGGGCTGGCCGAGCTATACCCCTGGGCGAGTGGCGAGGAGCTGAGGCGGATAGTGGAGAGGGACATGAATGAGATGGACGGGGTGGTGCTTGAGGTGGACGACATTGCGAGGGCGGCCTTGTACCTGGCATCCGACGAGGGCAAGTACGTGAACGGGCACAACCTCGTGGTGGACGGCGGTTTCACGGTGGGGAAGCAGCTCAACATCCGGGCGCCTTGAGGTAGAACTGTTGAGGGAGGCCATGGGTCGCCGACCGTGTCACGGTGGCATGACACAAACGTTTCGTGAGTTCTTTTGAGAATAAGTGTGCGTTTGGTTGGTGGGATGAGGTTGAATGAGATGAGATGGTACAGGTAGGATGGAATCGTTCTAGATAAGATGATACAAGTATGGTGTTTGGTTGGTAGGATAGGATGATATATGATTTTATTTGGTTGGTTTGATGAATGAGGTTGTATTTGGATTGTACTAAACTTTGGGATGTTATGACACTAAAATATGTCAAGAGTGGTCTTGTTTTGTTGATTGAATGATAAGGAACACAACAGTTCAATCGGATCGCAAATCGGATACTCGGTTTAGAAAATATGGTCATTTGAAGCTCGTAAATCAAGCTATCACGTCACCAAACACCTTGGAATTCGATTGAATGGTGTGGTTCGGGATTTTTTTTTCCCAAACGGGATGATACAACATAAACATGGAATATTCTTATTTCTTGAATCATCTCATCCCAAATGGTTTGGTTCAATTCAACCAACCAAACACCTGAACGAGCTCATTTCTTGTACCGGATGGTTCAGGACCACTCCATTTAACGAACCAAACGCACCCTAAGAGTGTTTTTTTAGCATCGCAAGGAATCTTTTGGTAGTGAATTATATATGTGTCTCCACTTCCACTGTGTTAAGCCTTCCCCGTATATTACACTTGTTACCACGTGAGACGTATATTAAACCAATAGATGTTACGACTTTCATGATCTCAATTGCATGTGGAAGATGAACATGTTTAATCATTGTGCTTCACTAGAGATGGCAACGAGGGCTATTTCCCGTGGGAGATGCCCTCCCATCCCCACTTAGGGTTTGTTTGGATGCTAGGGAGTAAAATCTCAGGGAAGAAAATCTCTTGAGGGGATTTTGATGGCACATGAAATCCCCCTCAACATAAGGGGATTTTTTTTCCTGGCCGGGAAAAAAAATCCCTGTTGCTATTTGGGAATAACAGGGATAAAAATCTTGGCCATGAAAAAAATCAGAAAAAATTAAAAAAATTCTGTAAATTCCAGGAAAAGATTACAAGCTTTAAAAATGATAAAACATGTGTAGAAATATGAAGTATCATAGACATCACAACATCATGCAAAATATAAAGTATTCCAGGAAAAGATTGCAAACTTTAAAAATAACAGAACATATGTAGAAATATGAAGTATCGCAGACATCATTACAAACTTCATGGATAAGAATAGACAAACATCATTATAAACTTCATGGATAAGAGTATACATGATTTATAACGACATGTTTCATCTAAGTAAAAAATCTAGGAGCCAGAATATATGACAGATGCCATCAAAACATGGAAGAGCAAACTCTTTCACCAGACTGGAAGGTATAGATTAAGTCAGCCAAGTACTTAAAACTCCATTCCAAAGACCAAATGGAACCTAGCTAGATGCAGTAGTAACATTGAGGTCTCACAAGATAACTACTAAATCATGACAAAAATAGTAGGAATCACATCGTTTGGTGAGGTACATAAGCAGCATTTGGAACAAAACACCACTTCAGGAGCATCGGATGAATAATCTCCTGGATGTCAAGCCTGCATGCCAATAAAACATAAAGGAGGTCATATGTATGAAAAGTGTATGCCAGATCATTTCTTCGTAAGCATGAAAAATAACATAGTTACAATCATCTATTTGTAATTCATGTATCATATTTAGATATCCATTACAATACAACTTTTATTAACATCATATCAATTCAAGTGGAAATTTCAAATTACGAGAGGCATTACCAAATAACCGACAAGCCAAGCCATCAATAAGAGTGTAATTAAAGTGTGCTTTGAAAATGGAAGAAGGTTTATAAAATTGATATATGAGTTCATCTGTAATACTAAAATGATAAAATCAAGTAGAATAAGGCTTCATTCGGGTCTATACAAAGTGTGCACTGCTACTAACACTAGGTTACAAGCCGAGGGTGGCAACTGGCAAACCATAAACTACATATATGTTATTCATAAAACACCAGCACTCTCATAGTTATTATATACAACATGTAAGCAATTGTCCAATAAATTCACCAGTTGTTAAACATGCACCAATCAAGTGGATTAGATGCTAGGTCAACATAATTAGATGTTAGGTAGATATAGGCCTACCTTGGTTAGAGATTGCCCTTGACTTGATTCTGACACATCAATTGGGTTTCCAAAATGTATGAATTACAGTTACACAAAAAGCTACCACAAGCACCAACCATTCTTTTTTAAGTCAAACAAAAGTCACAGATGTCACAATCAACAAAAACAAGGGTAAAATGTATGAATTACAGTTACACAAGAAGCTACCACAAGAAGCTGAATATATAAAGTAACTGCTGAAGGAAAAATGAAAAGTAAAAGATAACTTACTTATGAAGCAATTTCGCTCTTAATCCAAAGCTCTTAATTCAGAAAACTACACTTTCAAGCCCCACATATTTGAGATTAGATAGTGGTATATGGGCACAAAATATTTTTGTATATCTCCACAACTAATCAACGAAATCCTTATATTATCATGCTACATCAAGAAAGTATAAAATAGTGATTTCACAATGTCAACAAAACACTGTAGATAAATTGAATACCTTCTTAACAAAATCAGTGTTGTCTCAATTTTCTTCAAAATGTAGACCTTCCACTCTCGGCAAAATGATTAGACCTGGGGAAAAAAAAGCTAAAATTGGACGAAAACACAATGAGAAAAGTGAGGAAAAGAGGCAAATTATAAAAAAGAAACTGCATGCAGACACTGAGATAAGTTCAGTGTAGCTATTTTATCAAGCCTACAATCAAGGTTTTGCCCACAAGACTGCATGACAGCATGAGTTACTCATATACCAGCTGGTAGCAAGACCTACAGGACTTTAACCCATCTCCGCCAAAGGATGTGACCCTAGATTTTAACGATCATTGTCGATTGCTAGCCCTATTCGATATTATGGTTGTAGTAGCAAAGTATACACGTCAAACTGGTTGCTATGAATAAACCTAACCATCAACAATTCTCAAAAGGAAACAAATGATCATATAGCCCTTCACATGGTCCAAGGTGGTAGTGAAGGACTATATTGACTAATGACCTTTTGCTGCTAAGGGCCAAGCATTTCAAAGATTACGAGGAGCAAGGAAGATCTTTGTATCATACCGCTTCATTATAGGAATTGGATGCTTCTTTCGTGGCCTCCACAAGATATTTCTGCAACAAACAATAAATATGTTAAAATGGTTCATTCTTCGCAAAGAAAAGTACTCAATTTATTGGATCCATCTTGAGAATAATATAGGCCAATTAACATATCAGATCAATTAAGTCATATTTACCTGATCCTATGCAATGCTGGTACTGTTTCCTTGGTGTAGGTGTCACACAAGAGATGAAGCTCAAGATAGCTAGAACCAAATGAAAAAAAAGAAAGAATAGAATTATAGTTAATTAAGTCTCTCAATCCTATCACAGTTGGAATAAAAAAAATCTTAGTGTGCAAGGAAGAATCAGTTATGTTTAACAGAATATAGATTAAAATCTATTATTAGTGATATACTATGGTCACGGATGCAGGTACCAACCTTAGTTTAGCATTCATTGTCCAACATCTTTTAATAAGCCAGGTCTTCTTTAGATCGTCCTGTTAGCCCATACAAGAGAAAGCTAAAGCACTTAAACAAATCATACGAAGTTACTAACAATATGAAGAGATTCCATGTTTTCTTCAAAGAAGTAGAATCACAAAAGGAATACGAGAAGGCTCACATATTGGTTCAGGGAAAGGACAGATGAGAGGGCAGCAATGGCAGGTGATTACATAAACTTGTTCAGACATCATATTTTAAAATGCTTCAATGCAATTCTTTTGTACACCATTGGCTATCTTAATCATAAGATCTTGAGACTCAGCTCATAGGATTTGATATAGCACATAACCAATATCACAGATCTAGGTAACCACATCAACACAATCTCAAAACGTTGTATCCTAAGTACAAAACCCAGCAGATTTGAGTTGCTCACCGAAGATGGTGTTGATGGGGTGCATGCCAAGAAATGATAATTTAACAATACCAACAAAGCAATCATCCTAAACTAAGATGAAATGCCTCCAGCAGCAGTCACATACATCAAGTGCAATTGTGCAAACAGGATATAGACGTCTATAGAGGACACCACAGAAACTTGAATCAGTACAAGGCTACAAGCCCTCTTTTCTTTTCTGATTCATTCATCGAACAATCCATGATCTCGTAATGCACGGGACAACAGAAATCTAGCCGATCGATTCACAAAACGTTTTGGGATTGGATCTAATCAATGCATACTTGAAATCAGCACAAGGCTACCAGGCGTGAGTTCCTGAGAAAGTTCACGCATACTTTAATCATAAAAACTCACCGAGCGGGAGGAGGTGACTGGGCAGAGGAACTTCACTGAGCGTGAGGAGGCGACCGAGATCTGGAGGTGGTGGCATGGCTCCTTCACGGCAGCCGAGCGTGAGGAGGCGGCCGGGAGGGAGGAGGCGATCGGGATCTGGAGGTGGCGGCGCGGCTCCTTCGAGGCGTTCGAGCGTGAGGAGGCGACCGGGATCTGGAATGGATCCGGAGGTGGCGGCGCGGCTCCTTCGCGGTGGCTGAGTGTGTGGACTGAGGAGGCGACCGGGAGGGAGGAGGCGGCCGAGTGTGAGGAGGCGACCGAGATCTGGAGGTGGCGGCGTGGCTCCTTCGCGGCGACCGAGCATGAGGACGAGGAGGAGGTCGAGCGAGAGACGGGGAGAAGAAATCACATGTGGGGAGACGAGTTTTGTTTCCCCGGGGAAGACGCGCGGATTGAGCCGGCGAATTGGCGTACCGACGGCTTCCAAACGCAGAACCAAATCAGCCCGGGGTTAATTTCCATGTAAGTTTCCTCTCCAGGGAAAGGAGCGGGATCCTGGCGGGGTTCACGGCTTCCAAACAAGCCCTTACTGTTTAGCTATGGGAGGTGATTTTCCTCCTGTCCCTATCCTCACTAGGGATTTAGCAGAGAACGGACCTTAATAAAAACTTAGGTTTGAATGATATTGAGACAGTTTCGTAAGTTTATATCATATGGTTATATATATATATAGAAATATGTAGATTTATTACTACATGAGACGGTAAAATAATATTTAATAAGTTATATACTATAGATTATACAAAACTGTATTAGACTATAGACAAAATACCAATATTTTCACTACTGGAAAGCTTGGAAAACCTGACGGTCACCAATTTTCCTGACGGGCCCGCACCGGCCGTCAAAGTTTACTATTTTGGTCACGGGAATAGTACCCCCTCAGCAAAATTCAAATTTTGCTGACGGTTTTTATACAACTCTCAATAAAAAGTATTTTGCTGACGGTTAGAACCGTCAAGTTAATTGGTTCGGTCTGCGCGCGTGAAAAATATTCTTCGCGGGGAAAAAATTGGCATTGCGCGCTCCCCCGCCACGTGAAAAAAATTCACCGCACATCTTTCCTCTCCTCTCCCAAATCCCTAGCTCCCCGCCCCATTTCGCGCCGCCTCCCCCCCAAATCTGCCTTCGCCTCCAAGCCCCGCCGCCTCCGCCCCCGCCGCCTCTCGCCCCATTTCACCGCCTCCATGCCATCTTCGGCCCCCCCGCCGCCTCCGCGCCATCTCCCCCGCCGCCTCCGCACCATCTCCGGTCGCCCCGTCGCCTCGACGCCATCTCCCCCGCCGCCTCCGCACCATCTCTGGTCGCCCCGCCGCCTCCACACCATCACACCCGCCGCCTCCGCACCATCTAGGCGAGGCAAGCGGGAGATAAGAAGAAAAGCACCCCGACGCCCCTGACCACTTTGTTGATTCGTCGCACGCGCTAGGGTTCGGCCTCCCCCGCCGCCAATTGGAGCTCGCCCTAGGTTCCGGCCCACTAATTTGACCTCACCGCCGCCGGATCGAGCTTGCCCCACCATCTCCGCCACCAAATCTAGCTCGCCGCCTCGGAAACGCTGTCGTCCCACCATCGAAGCGAGGTACGCCTCTTCAGTCTTCCCTCTGCTCCCCCATCGCCGACCTCCCCTCTCTTCTCCCAGGCCGCTGACCTCCCCTCTCCCCTCTCTTCTCCCGCACTGTCGCCCCCTCCACTCCGATGGCGATTCCCCCTTCCTTTTTCTACTCCACGGCTCCACCCTCAAGCCGCCGCCCTCCACTCCGATGTCCTCTTCCCTTCTCTGCTCCATGGCTCCACCCTCGTGCCGCCGTCCTCCCCGCTCCCCTAGCAGTCTTTCTTCTTTGTTCGCCTTCTTCCCTTCTCGCCCGCCACCCCCACCTAGCGCCAGCTCCCCCTTGATCTCTCTTTGCTCTGCTTATCTGCTATTGTCTATTGAATTGTACTGAGTACTGAATGATGAATTCAGGAGTTTGAAGTGTCAATGGTTGTGCTGAATGTCTGAAAGGGAGCTAGTCTGCTGCTATGCTACCGCAACTTCCCTTCTCTGCTAGTCTACTGTTCTGCTACTGCTATTGAATTCTACCGAATGTCTGAATCTGAAATCTGAATGTCTGAATACTGAAACAAACTCTGAATGTGTGACTCAGGTCAGGTGTGTGAATGTGTGACAACTCTTGGGAGTTGGGAGCATATGCTTAATGCTTTGAATGGTTGTGGCGTTGGGCTGAATCCTGAATGCTGATTGTTGAATGAGTGAATTTAGAAGTGTTGTACTCATGTGTATTCTACATTTCTACTGAATGTTCTCTACTCTTGATTCTACTCTTGTGTCATGTACTCATGTAGTCATGTGTAGTTTGTTTGGACCCAACAATGGTGCTTATATTACGAATCTGAATGTTGATTGGCTGATTGCTGAATTCGGATGTTGTCTCTTGTCTGTTACTCTGTTTACATGGATGTCTAATTGTCTACTCTTGCATATTCTGGCTCTCAGTTAGTTTCTAGATGTCTACTCTTGAATGCTTACATGGATGTCTGAATGCTAAGTTGTGTCGTGTACTTGTGTAGTTTGTTTGGACAGAATAGTATTGGATGTCATGAAATATTGCCAAGTATGATTGATGATTTGCAATCCAACTTTGCTGGTTTGTTGATATGTATTCTTATGATATTGTCTATATTAAGTTTTTGATATGTTTGGATGCCCTAAGCGCTTTCTTGAACCTTGCTCATGCCTGTTCTATGTGGTCTATTCCTGCCCTGTATCATATCATTTTGCTATTTTTTCCTGCCTTCCTATCCGGATTGTGGTCTTCTGATCATATAAGCAAATATAGAAATGGGCTATTTGTTCTATCAAGAAGAGGGAAAGACAGCAGTTTAGGCCATAATAAATGCAATGCATGTTTTCAAATACTTGCTATATATACCATGGTCCTTGAGCTATAAAATTAATCTTTGACTAATAAAACATTGATTTGTATTATGAAGGGGCTCAAATCAACTTTCTAGTATAGCACATTACTTGACCTATGGTTTATGAAAGGATTCCTTTATTAAAAGGTGTGTCATTGATAATGCAAAAATCATCTTGCTTGGCATGCATCATCAAATTTCTAGTTTGAACCCACTTTATTGTTTTCTCCTAGGCAGGTTGATGACTTTAATTTTGTTTATGTTCTAATGGTCTTGCTTGGCATGCATCATCAAAACTTGGTTCTTGTTTGCATTACCCTTTACCCGAATCGGTTTGTAATTTGTATATGGAAATCTCTTCATTTTAAATATCATTTTTTTGTTTACATCAACATGCTCCTCTTACAAAGTAGAGGATGAAAGTTACTTTGTTATCGGCCTTGTTTTTCGTGTATGTATTGGTCATCATAAAATGATAAACCCAAGTAGCTTACTTATCCATTTTATGTTGGCGATAACCAAAATGCTTTCTTTGCTTGATACAAGTTGAATCACTTCAGAATAAAAGAGCTCAAGGATGTTCAAAGCAAGGAAAGAAGCAGGTTTGTTTACTGCTAGTTTGTATATCTACTTTTTACACAATAAATTCTAGTTATTTCTTTATTTTACATCCCTTGCGCATATATTTTGAAGTTCCCTTTTATTGTGGAAAAATGTGGAATTGATTGGATTTTCAAGGCCTCCACATGTCAATGGCATAAACATACTTTTGTAATTAATTAACTTCTCTGTGCTTTGTAGTATTATATATTGGAAATGTTTACTTCTGAACCATTTGGGTTTTGTGTTTTTGCTATGGTCTATAGGAACTAGTGGACAAAATTACAGCATTAGTGTCCGATCAACAAGATCAAGGTACATTACATCATTTCTTAACTACTATAATTTGGAGTTTACTCCCATCGTCCACCCCTACCAAATCGTCCCACTGTTGATGGTCATGTGAAGCTTTACCGGCCACCAATTTGTGAATTTTGTGATGAATGGGTTGAGGTAAGCCTGTTCTGCCAATGTATAATTAATTGAGTTTATAGATAATCTTGATTTGCATGAACTGTTGATATAAAGGCATCTGAATTTTGTGATGAATGGGTTGAGGTAAGCCTATTATGCCAATGTATAATTAATTGAGTTTATAGACAGTCTTGATTTGCATGAACTGTTGATATAAAGGCATATGGAGAGTTAGATTGAATACTCAACAAATTTCTGTTTTGCAACACTGATTTTTCTTGTGTTTGGCTTAGGGCCAAAGTTCCTATGATCGGCTTATGGCCAAAGTTCCTATGTTCCATGTGCATATGGACCCACATTATTTTAACAAGATGTGTAAACATTTTTGGAGTAAAAAGAAGTTAGAATGAACTCACCATTAACTGCTTCGCCTATATCTTAACTACTATAATTCGGAGTTTACCCCCATCGTCCCACCCCACACATCGTCCCCTCCCGCACGCAGCGCCCTCTTGCGTCTATCTCTGTTGAAAACACAGCGATGTCTCTCCCTCTTCTTCAACTGCTCTTCCTCCCACAATCTTGGTTAACTGAAGGTTTTGGGTTTGCAAAATTGTATAGTTGTTTGAACTATCGTGGGGATATGATGGTAAATGAAATGGCTACTCTTTTTTCCCTTCCTGATAATGCACTTAGCTGAGAAAGTTGGTTGAATGATCACCAATGTCAAAAGTTGTATATGCTTTGACAGGTTTCAGTGACTCAGCTGTGGATGGAGCCTTAAGTGATGTTAGGCGAGAGCGCAACATATATACTATTTTCACATCTGTTTTTTCGTTCAAGAATAAGGTTTGTGCCTTTCCTGTTGAAGACAAATTTATGTTTTACATGATAGGGATGGTCTATTGCTTATGGTCAAAATAACTTAATATAATTATTTTGTGCTAAGGTGCTTAACTTAATCTGATTCTCTTGTGCTAAGGTGCTTAGTTGCTCACACCATGCTTGAGCGTGGTTATCTTTGTACGGTAGATGAAGCCTTGGCTTAAACTTGGTGCCCATAATATGGAATCTGATGCTAGCACTAGGCCTTGTGCTTGAGAGCAGAGATGAGAATTTTGTGTATGCAACATGCTCTTGTCTCCTCAATCTAGATTTTCTCTATACTCATGGTTAGACAAGGTGGTCGATATCACTACAATGGTGGTGATGATAGCCTAAGAACTAGCGACAATCTCACGTTAGCATTGAGATACATTCCCATCATGGTTCTTGGGGAAAGACATTATCTTGGTCTTTTGTGTGCATTGCGGTTTTAGTGCTTTCAGTTCTCGATTTATTGATTTAGTTGTCCTTCTTGTCCAATGTTGTTCCTTCGTATCTAATGCATGTGTTATAATTTTTATTGTTGTGTTGACACATTTTTGTACCTTTTAACGATTCTTGAGAGAATCGACTATTCATGTGCGATTTTGTAGCTAAAGATCAATCGATTGCCGACTTATTGTTCCCTAGGTTATGAAGTTTGCATTGCGGTAGAAATTGTCCTATATGTATGTGCATTTGTCGTTCATTCATTAAGCAGACAACATACGACGTTACTTACATACCATGTCATGAGATGCTAGCTTAATTTGGCACAAACACAATCAGTTTGTAGTGTTTTATAGATCTTGGATTGTAGACTATATCATATGCCTACATCTGGTACCATAATGAGATACATCACAATTTATTAAAATAATTATATACTTGTTTTTACAATGTAAATATATGTAGGAATTTTGTTCCATGTAAATATATGACTTTGTTTTCTCGAGAAAAATATCCTGGCTAAATCAACATGAATACAAGGGGCTCACAACATCAAAGGGATGGTGTTAGCTTGAAAGTTTAGCACTTCAGCGGATCAAATGTAGTATTCTGCAAGTACTTTTATCTTGTGGTTGGATTTTTTCATGGATTCCTTTTGCATACCAACTAGAACATTTCTTTTGATTAGTTGATTCGCTAATTGTTATTAAATTTAAGACATGAATGGGTGAGCTTTTTGAAACATTATGAACTTGTTGTCTGTCACTGGTTTTAGGTCTTAACTCCTAACCCATGCACATTTATTTGATTGAGATCTTCTAACAAATCACATGATCGAGTTTTTCGCCTATGTTACTTTCATGAGATTGACATGTTCTAATAAATGACAAGATATGGTTGTAAAACTCTAATAGATATATTTAGTGTGCTTCAAGATTTGATTGTTGTTTTCCTGTTCAGGTTAGCCTCCCCTAACCCTCAATTCCTTTGTGTGGCCGTAATGTATTCATTTCACTCTTTTGTAGCTTTATCTTGCCTGTGCATTCATCTACAGGCCGCTCGGATTTTTAGTACTTTGAGGAACTAATATGAAATTGCATTTCATTTGCACTTATCTTGAACAAGTTGGTTGTTTTAGCCAATTGCAGTACTAAGCCACTGATATTCTTCATGTTTGTTTTTAATAATATAGTTTTTTTAGTGTAAAGTATATCAACTATGGATATGTGGGATAACGGGACTAATATATGCTGATGCTTGAGGAGTGTAATTCTGGCCTACATTATGTTCTAGGGATTTCTCGACATTGATATGGATGAAGGGGAAAGTTATGTCCATAGAGAACTCAAAATTATGTCAAATTGAGGGAACATAACAAGCTAATTTTTAGTTTGAAGATCAAGATGTTAGGATGGGTTTCTTGTTGATACTCTATGTTTGGTGACTTTAAGTCGTCTGGCTTTGAAACATGTGCTTACACCAAAATGCAGTTTTTAGTGTATTTAGGTGAGAAAGGAGAATTGATCTTGGAACACTGCAGTTAATCAGCTATGTTTTATTTGTCATGGTACTCTGATAATGATAAAGCAGGTTATTTCTTTTCCTTTTGGATGATAGGTATAACAGATTAATTTCTATCTTAGATGATTCTATCACACACGACTACTAAGATAATGATAGAAGAATGTCTTACACTCTTGCTCTTGGATCTTGGCGCACGTGTGTGCATACTTACTTTGTTGAAATGCACAACTGTGTACAATATCATTGGTCTTTACTGGTTTAAACATGTGAGGCTAGAATGTCTTACTCTTGTGACCTGTAATGTGCAGCCAATTGGTCGTTTTCAATTGACAGATGTGGACATAGCAATTAAAGAAATTTGAAAAGATGGAAATGGTATTTTTGCATCCCTTGCAGGAAGAAAAAAGCTGATAACGTCAGCTTGAATTCAAACTAATTTACTGTTATTCAATATTTTCTTGTGTTTAGCAGTCAATATTATTGCTTTTGTTCATTATTGTAGACACATACAAACTTGTGCAATACCAGACTCCTATTTGCTTCCAATCTTCCATTCATTGGTAATCAGGTGAACCAGTGGAAAAAAATATTACACCAGTCCATTTATTGGCAATATCACGATGCAACTTTCCAAGTCTTGAAGCCACCACTGTCAATTTCCAAACATTGGCATACCACAATAAGAAAACACCAATTTCCCTGCTGTGCTCATTACAGTAATTTAATTCATATCTCTTTGTTTAGATGATTCCTTAGGAAAGCAAAATTATAAATTTACAAGCCAGCTTTATCAAGATTACCTGGTAAATTTCATAAATTGTGGACTGTAGCTCATGCGTCATATGCAGTAGCCATGTGCTATGTAAAATCTGGGAGCATAGGATTATGGTTCTGAAGCTACCACAGTGCATTGCCGACGCCCTGTGTCTTGAAAATTAGGTGGGTACATGGATTGGAAGTACCATATTTCATGGTCATACACTCACTCATAACTTCTGCCGCACTTCTGTGTCCTGAGAAACAATGAAAGGCATTTCCATATTTAGTTATGGACAGTGATCCACCGTAAGAAAAACAGGCATACAAGAAAGTTATCTGAGACCACACAATTATTACTCCAAAATCTTGTAAGGGATCAAGATTCATGAACATGGAGAACAATACTTGGGCCTGATGTTATGGAAATCTTGACTGCTTCTTGGACCTGATGTTGGCGAAAACTTACTTGTGCTGCATTTGATTTGATACAGATATTAAAAATAAAATCGAACCTGTGTCTCATTAGGTTATTTTTACCTATCGTCCTATTGAACTTAATGTATTTTGTGGTGACTGCCCATCAAGTGAGAGCTAAAGGGGCAGGTAGTCTCTTCAGCAGGCCCTTTGTATTTCAAGGACATTGTTACAATGTACTGTCTGACTCTGCTTTATGTTATTCAGGTTAAGCTGATGTCGAGGCACATCGGTAAACCAATGGAAGAGATTGCTCAAGACATCAGGCGGCCTAAGTACTTCAGCCCCAGTGAAGCCTTGGATTGCAGCATCATCGACAAGGTAAAAATCTCCAGAGTAAACAAAAGAAACCGAACTGCCTGACCAATTTTGATAGCAACTCCATGTAATTATACAGGTGTTGTACAACGAGAAAAGCCAAGGAGACGGCGGCGTCATGTTGAATGATAATGCCATGTGGGCTCAGCACCGGATGACAATGCCATTGATGGCAACGATGCTAACACTGATGGCGACAACTGCAATGCTGACATTAATGGCGGCAACAACCATGGTACCAACATCGACCGTGACAGATGCAACTAATTGTCTACATGAACTTTGATGATGTCTTGCTAGCTCTTTTGAATAGTTGAACATGGTATTGCTGCACTTTTAGATTTATTTACATGACTTGTATGCGATATTAGTCTTTAGGTGTATTGTGGTAGTACTGGACTTTTAGATGTCTTTTGTGCGGATTGCTTTCTACAAGTGAACCTTATGGATGGTATTGGGCTTCAAATGATAAGTTTGAACTTCTTATTTGTGTATCTTGATAATGCATGGATGTGTATTGTGAATTATATGATGTATGGATGTGTATTGTGAATTATATGATGCGTGAATGTGTATGAATATGTGAATTGACAATTTTTGCTAGTGAAATTTGCAGAATCATAATTTTGTTGTGAGAATTGAGTCATTTTGGCGTTGATTTTGACACATGAAAACCAATTTCTGACGGGCCAAAACAAATCACGAAAATATTTTTGTTGACGGTAATGGAAAAACCGTCGAGTTTTATATACTAACGATAAGACGGTCTCCGTCGGTATATAAAACTGACGAACTAAAAATCACGAAAATTCTTTTTGTTGGCGGTAATGGAAAAATCGTCGAGTTTTATATACTTGTGATAGCGGTTGCCCGTCATGTAAACTACATACCTGATGGGCCGAAACCGTCACAAAAATGATTTTTGTTGACGGTTATTGCAGAACCGTCAGGTTAATATTTCTTGACGGTTTTCGCCCGTCAGGTTTTATTTTCTTGACGGTTAACCGTCAGACAAATTAAATTTTCCTGACCACCCAGACCTAAGGGGATTTTCCTGACGGTTAACCGTCAGGAAAATAAAACCTGACGGTTTTTTCTATTTTCCTGATGGTTTTCGACCGTGGGGAAAAACCCCTTTTCTAGTAGTGTTTAGACATGCATATATCAATCCACATGTATATAGGTGTAAATCGGGACATATCTTCGAGCAGGGATGGGAAAGCATTCACGTCCTACACAGGACCCATATAAGCTAACAGGGATAAAATCTCCCAGATACCCATCCATATAAGCTAACGGGGATAAAATCTCCCACGTACCCATCCCTTAAGGTCTTGTTTGGAAGACAAAATCCAGACCCTCCACATGAATGGGTTGAGATTTTGGATTTCCAGAAAAAAGTCCTAGTAGAGAAATTCTCCGCGGGTTGTGGGGAGCGGGCCATTGCCATCCTAGGTAGGACATGTGAGTGACTTATTTATTTATTAGAAGGGAATATTTGTGATCCATGACTGTTTAAGTTGCACTTGATCCATAAAAAACCAGGCCCAATCGACCAAAGGATTTTACGGTGAGCCCAATTGACCGACCTTGAGGCCCAACGGGAGCCCACACTACGCATAAATCCAACTAAAACCAAACTGCTCATGTGCGTTGCGCGTGAATTCATCAATTAAATTAAGAGTAGCTGCAGTTTTTCTGAAAAGCAGCTTTCGACTGATCTATATAGCTGAAGGGTTGAACAGCCGAGCTAAAGGCATTTGGTATTTGGTAGTCTGACTTTTTGTTTGACTGGCTCACTGTTCAAAGTTGGGAAATGTCTTTAAATACCCCTGAGACAAATAACTGCAATTAATGACAATTTACACACAAATAAATCTTAACAACAATTGACGGCAATTAACGATAATTAACGGCGACGGCTAGTGGAGGAGGTCGTGACGACTGGAGGAGGCGCCAACCGAGGCGATGTGGCACAGGCGGCAAGATTGGCTGGGCGGCGGGAGGCGGGTGGAGGAGGCAGGCACAGTGAGGAGAAGAGGAGGCGGGCGGCGACACCAAGGGAGGAGGAGAGAGGTCAGGGCGATGGCGCCAAGGAAGGACGAGGAGGGAGGTCGGGGCGGTGGCGTCGGAGGAGGAGGGAGGTGCGGGAGAGGGGAGCACCGAGGAGGTCGGGGCGACGGTGAGGAAGGAGGAGGGAGGTCGGGGCGACGGCGCCAAAGGAGGAGAAAGGAGGCCAGGGCGGTGGTGCCGGGGAAGGAGGAGGGTGGACGGGGCGGCGACGACAAAGGAGCTGGGAGGCGGTCGGTGGTTTTGTCGGTTGAATGTGGGGGCAGGCGGTTGGGGAGGAGGACGGAGGCGACAACAGTGGCGATGAGGTAGAGGGAGCGACGTGGTGGTGTCGTCGTGGGGGCGCAAACCCTAGCGCCGCCACTATGTGCTGAGGAGTCGGGGCCATTCGGGTGTGGAAAGGGGATAAGAGGGGTGAGGTTTGGGATTTTATATGTGGTATGAGGGGGTAATTTTCTTCAACCCTATGGGAAAAGTCGGAACCCCAACCCATCGAAGCCGTGGGAAGCTTCCCTATGCCGACTTCCCGCTTCTGGCTTCTCGACGTTGAAGGCGGCTTCGGCTTTTTCAAAAACGGCTACTGAAAGCTGGCCGTTTGGGACAGCTTCCAACTTTTTCTAGCGAAAAGCTAACGTTAAAGCTATCCCAAATATGCCCTTATTTTTATGGCAGTGAGGCATTCGCCATTTGAGATTTGTTGAAGAGTTCGTATTAAAGTCTAATATAGGTGTATTAGAGTCAGATTGTATCTTGAGACTATAAATAAAGAGTGTAGGAGTCCTTTGAGACAACACACAATTATCTCCCGAAATCTTATATGGTATCAGAGTCAATCCATCCCAAATCCTAACCTGAAGAAAAAACCTTACCTTCTCAGTCAATTCGCTGGCCGCCGTTGCGTCGTCACAAGTGGTCCTCCGCGACTGTGTCACACGGGAGTGAACTACAGCTGGCCGGGTTGCGTGCGAGTGAGCCAAGGGCGAGGACCAGCGGTGCAGGAGGCAGCCGGATCCCACAGACAAGCATCAAGGGCGAACGGGGAGTAGGTGGAGTCAGGGGGGGTGGTGACCTGCGGAGAGGCGGCAGCTCGGTGGGTTCGGTTCAGCCGGGAGCCAGAGAGGAGCTCCGGTGGAGGTCGGCTCGCTGCGACGTCATGGACGAGGCACAGATTGCCGCCGCGGTTGACCTGGCCGTAGCTCGCCACGGCCATCTAGACGTAGCTCGCCACGGCCATCTAGACGTCCTCTACAACAACGCAGGAGTCTCCGGCTCCATGACCGCGAGCTCCGTGCCATCCATTGACCTCGCTGGCTTCGACCGCACCATGGTGGCCAACACCCATTCCGTCGTAGCGAGCGTCAAGCACGCCGCGCGCGTGATGGTCCCGCAACGCGGCGGATACATCTCTGCGGCGGCCAAGACCGCAGCCGTGCGTTTCGTGATGGTGAACCCTCTTCCTCCCGCGCACCGTGTACAGCATCTCCAAGGCCGCCGTCACCGTCGTGGCGGGCGAGCTGGGACGCCATGGTGGGCGGGTGAACGCCATCTCATGACGCAGCTCGGTCTGCGCGTGCTGGCCCGGACCAAATGTACCCCAAGGCAAGTCATCGCAAGGGACATGGAGAGTGACGAGGAGCTGAGACGGATCGTGGAGAGGGACATGATCGAGCTGTGCGGTGCTGGAGGCGGTGGACGTGGCGAGGGCGGCCGTGTACCTGGCGTCGGACGAGGCAAAGTACGTGACCGGGCACAAGTGCACATCCTTGTCGCTGAGGAGGTTGTGCGTAGTGACATAGTTCCACATGTCGATCGGAATAATTCAGTTGTGTTACGGATGTAATGTTGAGTCTTCTATTCAGCATGGGAAAATGGTATCTTCGATGTACGAGTGAAGGATCAGGGTTGCTGCGATGTGCTAGCAAGGGATCACACGGAGACGAACAGATATAGAATTGTGCCGTACTGGAGTGCTAGTAATGGGCAAGTAAAGCACATCAATCCATCAATAATTGTCAAAACAGGCACTATGTACTCTAGCCAAATGACAGTGATGCAATCTTCAGAGTAGCATATAGGAAATGATGCGAATGGTACACTGATCAGTGATCATAGATCAGGTGCTTATATAAAATAGCTTTGCCAAGTATGTTGGATAAGGGTACAGGAACGGCTAGTTTGAAAGTGATCTGTATGATCTCTGATCCGAAAGTGCCGGTGAAGAAGACGTCTAACCCTGGAGCCCTATGATCCCTGATAACGAGGAAGCCAAGGACCATAAGAACAGAAGAAAGAAATGAACAGGATTTCCATGAATCCACTAAATGCAGAAAATAACAAAGATTGGCGAGAGAGAACCAATTAGTATACTGAGTGTTACAATAAATTAAACTAGATTGGAGAAAAGATTCAGCCATGTAACTTACCACAAGCAACACGTCCACCAGCGTTTCCAGTGCTCTTGCTAAGCTCATGTCCACCTGAAATACGACAGAGGTATGGTTACATGTACTTCATGCCTCTATCCAAATAAATTTTACAAGCAAACAGCAGGCTACAATCAGCACTCTGTACAACAATCACAGAGTTTGTACAAAAAGTAGCACAAAGTACAGTCGACTAATAAGAAGATATTAGATAAGCACTGTGTCTTTTATGTTTGCCATCCAGAGCTAACATAAATATTTGATAAGCAACAGGTTTATCCAAAAGTTGATGAAAGTAATTAAAAAACAGACATAAATAACAGATGAGGCCAGAAAATGTTCCCTGGATTTCCACACTATCTCATCGATTATGTTTAAGATTAATTATATAACGGGTATAGAGAGTGTACAGATAACATAACACAACAACTCTAGCAACACTGCAACAAAGAGATAATTCAGATCTGACAAAGAATCATGCCCAGATAGACACAAATGTAGGATTCAAGTGCTTTACCCTTGCCAAGATCATCGGGATCAGCATGGACGACAACAGCTCGGCCAATAATTGAGTGTGGTCCAGTAAGGGGGATCTGCCGTTCAAAAATGCTATCTATGTCAAATGAACTGTGCTAAAACCAAAACGATAAAAAAAAGGAGGCATGTAATATTATTTGCATAGATAAAACGAATATTGCTTACCTGGCTGTCAACAACATTGACATTAGCAACACCTGGGCAGCCAAGAAGTAAATTGTCAGTGGGGGTTGTGCATTGTTAAAGTGTGATTCAAATTCTTATGGTGTCCGTGCCAGACACAGCGTCGACTGGTGCCAGTGCCAAGCGACACGTGCGCTGAGTGGCACAACCGACTCTGACTCGATTTCGTATTCTCTTAGGACTCTTATTCCCTAGCCTATATATGTACCCTTGTAGTCGCACGGTTTAGATGCAGCAAATAGCCCCGTGCATGTAATTTCTCCTCATATAGTGAATTTTGTCTTCGTGTGTCCGTGGTTTTTTCCACAAAGGTTTTTCACGTAAAATCCTTGTCTCGTGCTCTTTTGATTATCTACTATTTTGCCATGTGTTTCATAACATGCATTATAATCGCAATGCAGTAAATTGTTTCTGAGAATAAAGCTATCAAATTTTCAGCCAAAGCAGAAAGTGTTTTCTCCAAAAAATTGAAGAGAATGGCAAAAAGGGAGCAGACAGAAGTACCATCTGCTCCGGCTGTCACGTTTCCAAGATCACCAGCATGGCGGTTCTCATCTTCTGGTGCCCCATGCTCCTTACCAGCAGGATTGAAGTGTGGTCCTGCAGTATGAAACAATTTTTTTCAATAAGCACAGCACAATTCATTTGTCCTGGAACATGAAAGGGGAAAGAAATGTAAGTACCAGTTGACATGCAGCCATTAGTGGTGTCACCAAGCGCGTGCACATGGAACCCATGGTGCCCTGGCTTGAGTCCAGAGACACTTCCCGTCACGGTGGTCGGACCTAAACATCGACCAACCAATTACGTCCAACGAATACAGAAGGATAGAAAAGACTCTCGCAGCATGTGGTGGAATTACCATCTCCCTCTTGGGCGAAAAAGATGGTGCCCTTGACACCCTCACTGCTAGTAAGCACAGCAACAGCCTTCACCATTGTGTATGTGATCTGCAATCAAGCCCCAAAGGAGCATAATTATTGAAGTAAGGTACCAGGACATGGTAAATTACTCGGAAGTGTTGCGAAAACAAAACATAAAATTGGGTAGCCTCCGTACTTAGTATGCTGCAGTTCTAGAATTAAGCTACATACAATCAGCCATACGCCATATGCAACACTACAGGTGGCAAATCACCAAATTTTCGTCAAACATGTCTACATAATTATGACAGTAGGAAATCCTCAAATGCTCATGATACAGTCTGAGACGAGATAAGCATGGTGTTGTAGGTTGTAACCGAGCTGTGTGGATCATTCCGCTATTCTTTTTTTGGAAGTAAATCATTCGCTATTCCAAATTGTCTAAACTCCGATTCTGAAAACCCCAAATTACCACATCGAAAAACACACAAACTTAACAAGGATGTTTTTCTGTCCACTTGTCCAGACACGACTGCGAAATTAAACACGGATCGCATCTAAACGGAGTCGAATCGAAAGCTAACGAAGCACGGAGGTGAACCAACCACAGATCCGGCAACTCCGGCGGAATCAGAGACCGCGGATCGGGGATACCATCGAACAGAAGCGATCAGAACCCTAGCAATTGGGGGAGGATGGGTAATACCTCAGGTTGCCCCTGTGATGCGCGAGGAGGATAAGGAGTGAGAAGGCGATTTCGACTTGCGCGAGGAGGATAAGGAGTTCAGGAACGCTCTGTGGAAGACTCGAGAACCGAGGACTAACTAAGGAGCGGTTTGGGTGGCTTTAAGCTGGAAGCCTCCTCAAACAACTTAATACTTAATTACTTTACATGCTGTCAAAAGTTGCTGATGACTTTTTCTCATAAGAGGAGATCGCTACGGATGCCGGTGCTAATTACATATACACATTATATATATGTCATATGACTCTTGTACTTATGGCTATTGTTCAGCTAATAATGATGTGCCAAACAAAGGAAGTAGTAAAACGGATGATAAATATATTTACCATGTATATACGTTGTTCTCTTTGTCTAGTACACTTTTAGGCTTTCAAAAGCCGAGGACTGCTTTTCTTGAAGAAGGAGAGGATGATGAGGACACACCTAGTAAATATATAATATCATCCCATGTCAACATCATGATGACGTTATCGCACGTGTCAGCATACTTAGTCAAGAAGTATATGATATCATCGCTTATGTGAGCAACTATGTGATGTCATCGCTTAGGTCATCATCTTTCTTGGACATAAAGTAATGAATTGAATTATAACTAGTTGCAAACAACCTACCATATGGACATCCCTAAAACACATAGCAAATTAATCAAGAGGTGAATTTTTTCCTCACTGAGCTATGCATTGATTTCCATAAGAATGGATTGCTACCTAATGCCTCTACTTTATTTGTTATAAGGTTTCATCAAGAAGAAGATTTGGAGGCAAAGAAAAATATGCAACTACAACTTCAAGTTCTGAACTAACTATACAAGCCCCAACTGGACCAATGATAAGGACTAGGGCAAGACAAATGCGATAAGAGATTCGAGGAATACAACGCAATGGATGGGAAAAAAAACATTGGAAACTTGGGGAGATAGCCACAGAAGATCATGCAGCCACAAAACATGAATATAATGATATCATCACATATGTCATCATAGCCACAAAAGATCGTGTAACCACTAAAGATCATCATGACATGATGTAAGCGCATATGTCATCATAGCCACAGAAGATCGTGTAACCACATAAGATCATCATGAATGTGATGTAAGTGCTTATGTCATCATGCACCGATGCACTGTAGCACATATACTGTAGCAACTGCCTTAAAAAACTATATAAGGGTACCCACTCCCATGTAATATAGAGTTGAATTTTCAGAAATAGAACACTTGTTCCTCTTTGTGTGTGAGCCATTTCCACCACCAATTGGGATTGGGTGTTATTTCTGAGTTGCCACTCCGTTGTTCTTGTGAATCTTGGGGATTGCTTGAACGTGTTTGCTTCAAGATAGTAAGCAGACGAAGGCCGTAGTGTGTGGTTGAGTAATTTGAGTGCTGCAGGTTGCCGTATAGAGATGGTGGTTGGGCGCATAAATTGCTAGGTTGCACGGGCTAGTTATCCATAATCCTACATCGTGAAGATTGAGACAACTCTGTCCCGCATCAAGACCCCCTCGTCCGTTCATCAAGGGGCCAAATGCCACCTCCACATGCCACGTAGCAAGCCCATGCCCCTGGGGGCGGGATCTACCTTGTCCGTGCCCCAGGGACACGGTGCTTCCTTTGTCGTTGCTCTGGGGCACGGTGGAGCCCTACTCAGTGCCCCTAAGGCACTGTGTCCCTCTGCTGATCGAAACTACACTTTTGGCAAAGCTATATATTGCTACAACATGAGTGAAATTGATCGAAGCTAGCTACTTCTATTTGCCTTTCTTGAAAGACCTAATCAATCAAAGTACACAACTACATATAGGATGCAATGAGTAGGGCTCCACGTGCCCCAAAGCAATGGTAAAGGCAGAACCACGACCCAAGGGCACAAACAAGCTAGCTCCAACCTTGTGGGACATGGACGAGGGAGGTCCGTGTTGGAAATATGCCCTAGAGGCAATCATAGAGATGATTATATTTCATTATATTCACAATATTTGATAATATGTTCCTTGAATGAATCATCAGTCATGAAGATTAACGAGTATGTGACTTGTTGGTGAAGCTCTTTTTAACTTATGATGATGTCGTTCTAAAAGTATCCACGGTCGAAAGTCCTTTGGTGGAACACTAGTGACTCTCTACGACTAGCACATGCATTGATTGATGACCATGTTTCACGGTCATGGATATAAGGATATCGAATCAATAATGTGGACACGTGTTAGAGAACGTGGTGTTGGATAAGACCCACCTTGAGACACTATTGAGATTGTTATGATTCTATGTGTCGTTAGTTGGTCTCAAGCAATGATGATGTATAATCCTTAGACTGAGATCGCATGGTTTCCTACATGTGTAATAGCACTCTTAGGGGTTGCCAAACGCTACTAAATCGGGTAGTTATAAAGGTAGCTTTTAGTATGCTATGAAATATCTTGAGGGATGTGATTTGGTGGGATATGGGATTTGCCCTCCTAACATAACAGAGAGATATCTCGGGCCCTCGAAGTGGTCGGATAAAGAAAGTGCATGGCCATGCCCTTTGGTGGTCGAAGAGTTCGACCACATAAGGTTATCCGATACTCGTCGAGAAAGCATTGAGCGATCCATGGATGACACAACATCTCACGAGTTCAACCGGATATCGTGAGGCAAAGGGAGAATACATGAGTAGGTAAGCTTAGATTCGACCGATTCTGGACCGGTCGTATGGAGATACAAGCAAGTCGAGATCGGTCGAGCGTAATCACAGAGTTGTCGAAACCAAGTCGTAAGGAGTTACGAGTTGGTCGTGATCAAATCTGGTGAGTCGTATAGAGATAGGACACAGTCGTAAGTGATGAGGACACAGTCGTAGATCATATTGCATTAAGGTTCGTCCGATATAGTTTATGTGTATTCGGAATCGTTATGTCTGCTAGGAACCGCTTCGACTCGTGGCGGAAAGGATTTCCAGTGACAACCGAACTACACATGAACCTAACGGGTCACACACTTAACAGGTTGGAACAAACCAAGTCTGAATCTGATTCAGAAGCGTGTTTGGATAGGATCAAAATCACGGGCCTATATAAGGAGATGCATGAAATTTGTTGAAATTTGGATGTGAGTTGCCCTACCGAAACCCTAGCCGCCATCTTCTTGAAAGCCTCCTCGTGTGATTTGGTGCTAGCACACCGGCGTACGGTTGTTCCTTCCTTGGACGTGTGGATACCATAGAGGCGCTTCTACGTTGTTGCGCTTAAGGACGATCCGCGATCTTCGCAAGGAACTGCAGAGGTGCTAAAGGAGACGATCAACCAACGAGGACGCTGGACGATCGACTACGACCAGTACATCGACGCGCTCTTCGTCAGACCAGGCTGCTCCGACACTTCTTCCGCTGCTCTGCGCGTCTAGTGGTAACGATCTGTGATCATCTTCTTGCTTGGCTTCCTGGTTTACGTGGTAGAAATTTTGATTTGTTGCTATCGTAGCCTACCCGTATCCCAACAGTCCGGCCCCATGGGGACCAGACTTGGTGATGTGTCAAGCGCCGCTAGCTCTGTGGTGCCATTTTTGCTACTAATTTCGAAAGAGGGCTTGTCGGTGTTTTAGAACCGATCTTACGTAAAGATTGTTTGATTCGGGGGGTCTCCTAGAATGGAATCACGCAGAGAGATTGACACGGGTATTTTTATACAGGTTCAGGCCTTCTCCGGGGAGAATAACAACCATACTCCTGTGTGTGTATGGTATTGAGTGTATCTTGTACAATCGAGAGAAAAGACTAAGACTATTACAGAAGATAGTGCCTGTCTTCCTGATTGCTTGCTGTGTTCTTTGATTGCCTCCCCTTTCTTCTCTGATCGCCGCCTTTATATAGTCGTGAAGGAGTAGCCGTTTCTCCAGGTGAAGAGGCGTCTCATCATGTCCTCAGAAGCGCATGTTTCTGATAATCACCGGAGTGTTAACTCCTTCATGCCGCCTGGCAGTTATTTGTCAGAGATAATAGGGTATTACATGCTATTACTCTGCAGAATAACAACGTATGTTGACTGCTTGGATTCCTTAATCAATTGGACCCACTCGTCTGTAGGTTTTATTGATCATAAGGTGGTCGTAGCTGACCTGGTCGTAGAAGAGCTTACAACTATGGGGTAGTCGTAGAATAACTTACGATTAGATAGTGATCGTAGAAGAACTTACGACCATAAAGTAGTCGTAGCAAGACTTACGACTATGGGGGTGGTCGTAAAAGAACTTACGACCACCTGGTAGGCAACCCTTGTAAATATAAAGGGTATACCTAGGGACCACATGACATCATATTTACCCATAATAAGAATTATAGATAAAAGATAAAATGAGGATTATTAGATCCTCGTTATCTAGCCCCCCAGCTTCAAGTGAAAGTAACTTACTTGATAAAGGAGTCGTAGATGGTCTTATGACCACGAGAGGGTCATGGAGAGATGGTCGAAGGAAAAACTCTCGACATTTTGTACATCACTTTGACCAGGAATATACTTGGTCAAGAAGGTTACTTACGACTATCAAATAGTTGTAGTATGGTGATCGGAAGTAAAACCTTTGCGATTGATATTTCATTTGGCCAGAAAGGCTTGGCCAAGAAAGTAATTTTGCTTGAGGTGTAAAAGCGAACTGATTTTCTTGGGCGGACAAACTTAGAGAATCATAATCGACTCTTATATATGCATGTCATTGGAGCGGTTCAAAGCGGTGGCAACCCTTGGGTTTCCACACTTTCAACCTGCATATGGTTATAAATACTTACCGGGGGGTGAGACTTGGGTTTCTACTTTTTCCCAAATCACTCCCGCTGTTCATCGAGTTCTTGCCTTCTCCGCCACCAACCCAATTGTGCTTTCTCCTAAGACCTTCCTTAATCCAAAACCTCCTCTCTCTGAGAGAGATGGCGGAACGATTTCGAGTGGACCGAGTCGGAGATGGATCTTGGTGAAGATTCAAGCCTTAGTCGATCTTGGGAAGATTTGAGAGAAGGTTCTTGTGAAGTGGATTCTGGTAATTTGGCGGCATTGGCCGTCAGGGGAGATTGGGCAAATCCCCGTCTTCCAAGCATATTGTGAGTGTGGCCTTCGATTGCCTGCTCACCCTTTTCTCACACTCGTACTCGAGCACTTTGGGGTGGAATTAGTGAACCTCGGTCCTAATTCCATCACAATGCTAAGTGTATTCATGTATCTGTGTGAGGCATACCTAGGAATTCCAGCAGACCTCGAGCTCTTTCAATATTTTTATGGAATGGCTCGACAATCTGGGATTGCTAGGAGTTGTGGTCTGAAGCTCCCTGACAGGAAGTCGAAGGAGTATATTCAGATGTTTACCCGGTCTTCGTGGCCGGGATGGAGAAAGAGGTGATTTTACTGGAAAACCACCCAAGATGACAACCTTACTTTCGCGGGGAAGGCTACCAAGAAGATTTCTTCCTGGGATTCGACTCTCAGGGATCTTGGTCGGATTGCTCCCTACATCCAAGCCATCAAGGACTTGAAAGAGGAGGGACTGACCGGATGGCATGTGGTGAAGGATTTCATCACACGTCGAATTAGCCCTTTGAAGAAACGAGTACCTCCTATGTGAAGGTACACGGGGCCAAAAGACCAGACTAGGGACTACGAGGCGAGTAAGTGAGTCTTCGACTTAGCTCTCGGTTTGGTCTTTCTCAAAGTGGTCTAATGAATGTCTTATCTGTTTATGAGATCTTTCTAGCGAGATCGGCGTTGGGTCAAACTTGTTTGTGAGAAATCTCCGCCACCTGGAGTGGCGGTTCCTCAAATCCTTGTGGTTTTATCTACAGAAGAGAAGATGGAGTGCCTAAAGGTAATCAAGGGTTGATTTTGTACTTAGGACTTTAGAGTCGTAGAAAGACTTACGACTGGTTGTTTGTCGTAGAAAGACTTACGACTTGGTAGTAATCGTAGAAAACCTTACGATCAAGGAAATGTCGTAGAAAAACTTACGTTGGATCTTCGGTCGAGAAAATCTTCGATTTGGTCGATAATTTTTTTCTGTTTTCTTCTGTAAAGTAGGCATGGAAAATCGTCAGGACGACCAAGAGGTTGAACTGATAACCATCGGCGCAGGGATGACAGCGGAAAAAAGTTTGGTTCCTCCGTCTAAGAAGCGTCGACTCATGAAAGTCGCCGACAAGGGAGGGGCAAGCTCAAGTTCTTTTATTTCAACCAGATCTTCTGCAAAATCTGCTGCAAATACGGCTGCAGCTGAAGCTAAAGATGTCGAAGCAGCCGAACCTCTTAAGCGCAAAGCCCGCAAGGCCAAGGTACCCTTCTATTATGACAAGAAAACTTTCGTAGTTTCTGCCTCTGCTAGTTTTATCAAGCGACTAGAAAAGGAGAACTAGAAGGACTTTATGTCTTTTGTGAAGGACAATGCTGCTCCAGCAGAGCTTGTGGTCGAGGGAAGCGCCGATCTCGAAGTTGTCGAGACTGATCTCGGCCATCCGGAAAGTCAGGAGATCAGAGAGGTGGCTCCTGTTCAAAATCCACGACGGGCGTGGTGGTGGCGAGCCTATCCTTCAACGAACTCCAAACAGACGTGGTCGTAGAAAAGAAGTCGAAGAAATCTTCTGTTGGGAAGGTGACTTATAAGTTCCTAGTTAAGTCCAGAGTGCAGAGGTATGTGAGAAAGACTAAAGTGCAAGAAAGGCATTTACCTTTTGCTTTTCACAACTTAACGTGCTTTCCTTTTGTTGCTCTTAGCTCGACTCCTTCAGCCCCCGAGGATGCTTCTATTGAGAAGCCTATTGTCACTTCTCCAGCGAATGGAGAGATGACAGCAGGAGTGGTCAAAGGATCACCCACTGCTCGAGTGGCGGAGGAAGTCGTGGCTTTTGAAGTGGTCGCTACAACCACTGAGGTAGTTGCTACGACCACTGAGGTGGTCGTGGAGGTAGCAGAGGCAGCGGTAGAAGCCTCTGGCTAGGGTGATGATGTATCTGACCACCGTGCCGGGAAGGAAGTCGTTGCAGCCGTACCTCTCGGTCTCCAAAGAGAAGCTGCTGTTACAGAATCAGAAGATGAGGAGTACTTCAACTTCTGTTCTAATTTCTTTGGGCCTGCTTCCATCGTGGGGTCTTCTACTTTTAGATCTCGCGATCGAGTCCCTCATCCCAAAGATATTCCCAACAGAGGGGAAAATTTTGACAATGAACGTCTCGAGAAGGTTTGGTGGGATCAAGTCGCAAAGATAGATAAGCTGAAGAGTCCAACGATGGTTTTCTTGATGTTTGCTCAGACGACCATGAATGTAAGTATTTAAGGATACTTATATGTGCGGCCTTCCCTTACTTCTTACTGTCTTTCTTTTTGTAGAAAGCTCTAGAACAAATTGCCACTGTTGGTGAATATCACCGACAACTTGTAGAGCTACAACAAGAAAAAGCGGAACTGTGTGAATAGGCAGAGAGGTGGTAAGTCACTGTTATTTGTAGTCATTTTTTATTTAACCACTTATATAGTGCTTATGGGGTTTGTTGTGGAAAAACTCACGACTAGGTGCTAGTCGTAGAAAGACTTACAACCAGTTGGATAGTGCTCATGTCTACTTTTAACCATTATAGGTTAAATAGTGACGAAAAGATCTTGGCTGACTCGCTCGATTATGAAAAAGATGAGACGAGAAAGCTAAGGGAAGAGAAAGAAGACCTCTTGAAGAAGCTTCAGGAGGATAACTCTACAGCTCAAAAATTGCAAGGAGAGATAAGCGAGAAGTCTTTGAACTTAAGATTTGCTTATGTCGTTGATCTTTACCTTTTTAACTCTTACTTCTTTTCAGAAAAATAGGATGAAATGAGAAGGCTCCAAATCAAAGTTGAAGATAAAACTTTGGTCATTCACGAGATTTCTCGTATCGCCAAAGATAAAGATCAAGAGATTGAAAGGCTGAGATCTCGGTAGCGAGTGGCGATTCTTTACCTGTAGTCCTTCATGAGTTCTTTTCTTATTCTAACTCTCATTTCTTTTTAGAAATTGAGCTCGAGCTGGGAAGGCTCGAAACTAGGGATCAAGAAAAAACCATGATCCTTAACGAGACCCTCCACATCGCCAGAGAAAACGCAGAGAGCATCAAATTATGGGAGAAGCGACATGCTGAGATCATTGCTTCCCATAATAAGGAAATCGAGAAGTTAGATTCTCGACTAGCAGGCAAGGAATTCTTTACTTGTGAACTAGTTATTTCCTCTTCTAGGAATTATTTTTGCTTGACTAGTCTTATCCCTTTCAGAGCAAGTAGTCGAAAATAAACAACTCCTCGAGGCTTCGACTCGTAATCAACAGGAAATGAAGTCGACGAAGATTAATCTTCAAGACAACGTCATGCTCCTGAACAATATACTTGGTGAGCTGCGTGGTGAGGGAAAAACTCCTCCAGAAGACACGATAGCTGCTCACATAAGTACTATTGGGGAACAAGTCGGGACTTTGCAAGAACTGGTGACCACCCTGAAGGCCAACCAAGCTGACTCGATAAAGGAGGCGGTCGAATGTGCAATAAGTTATGTATTGGCAAAACTTAAAGCTCATGACTCTAGCCTTAATGTGCAACCAATCGACGCCGACTTTGACTGCCCTGAGGCAGAAGCAAGTCGTTTGATTGAAGAAATGCAGCCAGTCGGCAGGAAGGTCTCGGAGGAGATGCCACTGGAATCTCCTTCTTCAGAGTAGTTTGTAAAAAACATGTGAGAACAAGCTTTTGCTGATGTAATATATAATCCATCTTGTTTCCTGCAAATTATCTTGTCGAGTAGTTAGTAACTCAAAAGATAATTGACGAACAAAAGACTAAGAATTGAAGTCAAATTAATAAATTTATCCTAGCCCCCGACTATTTGCTTAGTTTATTTAGATAAACTAGGTAAATAGTGTTAAAAGGGTTTCTAAAAACAGAGATATTTGATTAACTTGTAGTTTTTTTTATCACGATTGTCATGCACTGGTCAAAAGAGTAGTAATGAATCGACTCTAGGAAGTTCCTTCTAGTGGGCAGGACCACCTGCAGAGAGGAAAGGCTTCGACTAAGTGATATTACTATCTCCGATCAGATTAATTAAATCGAGAACAGCAACTTGAGTTAGGCAAACGTCTAGAGGACTTTAAAAAATTCGTTCGTCCTTCTTTGGTGGACTCGATAGGTCTGTCCTGGTAGCAAAAGTAGGAAACTGAACAATGCTAGGAAGTTCCTTCTAGTGGGCAGGACCATGTGCAGAGAGGAGAGACTTCGACTAGATGTGTTTCTTCCTCCGACTAGTTGGGACGGAACGAGTACACCAAAACCCTTTGAATAAATCTAAGAAAGTGCACTCTGCTTAGAGTATTTTTTAAAATAACTAAAGAAATAAACTAAGGTGGAAAAGAGCTGGCTTTAAAAATATTTCGACCAAATAGAACCCGAGCTCTTTGTATTGGCAGCAAAAGTGAGTAACGAGTCGACACTAGGAAGCTCCTTCTAGTGGGCAGGACCACATGCAGAGAGGAGAGGCTTCGACTAGGTGATGCTACCTGCCTTTCGACCAGTGTAAAGAACACTAGGTGTTTGGAATGTAGTCGAAAGATTATGAAAGCACTACTCAAAAATAAGACAATAGAGGTAGAGAGAACCTGAGGCTTTATTGTCTGAATGGTTTGTTACACATAAAACTTGCACAACTGGTCGATGTTCCAAGAATTCGAGAGAACCTGGCCGTCTTCCATTGCCAATCGTACTGACCCTGGCCGTGTAACTTCGACCACTGTGTAAGGACCTTCCCACTTGGGAGAAAGTTTATTCCGATTAGACTTGGATTGGCAGAGTCTCAATACCAAGTCACCTACAACAAGGCTGCAAGGTTGGATCTTACGATCGTAGTATCTGTGCAGGGCTTGTTGGTAGACTACTGAACGGATTAAGGCCTGGTTTCTCCTTTCTTCGAGCAGGCTGATATCATCCACTCGAAGTTGTTTTTGGTTGTAGTCGTTGAAAGTTTCGACTCGTGTTGATCGTATCTTTAGTTAGGAGGAAGTATGGCCGACTCAAGACTAGAAAAAGTGTGTTTCACCAGAGCTGACTAGTAGTCGTATGAGCGCCCATATCTGAGGCTAATTCTTGTACCCAAGCCCCGAGCGCTTGACGAGCCGGGTCGAAGACACGGGTTTTAATTCCGCATTATTTGGCGTTTGCATGTTCGATTGCCCCATTGCTTTGGGGATGGGCAATGAAGCATAACAACTTGGTACCCAACTCGTCATAAAATTCACGAAATTTTGCTTTCGAAAAATGTTTACCATTATCTCGTGATTATTCGACTTGGAACTCCAAATCGAGTAATTACGTATCTCATCATGAACCGTTTTCTTTGCTTAGTTGTTATCGATTCTGAGTTCGGCTTCGATCCATTTTGTGAGCGTATCAATAGCCACAAAAGGAACTCGAAACCTTCTAGAGCTTTGGGGAACAGATCCTAGGATATTGAGACCCCAGTGCAAAAAGGCCAAGATAAGGTATCGTTTGTAATGCTTGAAATTTGGTTGGTGTATTTGCTCGCTATAAGCGGCATTGGACACACTTTTGACCAACTCGTTGGCATCGTACAGGGCTGTTGACCAGTAGAAACCTTGTCGAAAGGCCTTACCGACTAGCGTTCTGTAGGAAGCATGAGTTCCACAGATGCCACCGTGTATGTCATGAAAGAGTGTTAATCCTTCGCTCTGCGGAATGCATCGCATGAGCACCCCTTGAGTACCTCGTTTATAGAGGACTCCTTCAACCAAAGTATACATTTTGGCTTTTTAGGATAAGCGATCTGCCTCAGGATCGTCTTCGGGTACGGAACCCTTCTGAAGATACTCGTAGATGGGGGCCATCCGGTATCTGGTTCTTCAACTAGGGGCGGCTTCGAGTTGTTCCAAGAAGACTCCTTTTGGTACTCTGAGATCGGGAAGAAGCCATTCGAGCAAGGCGATCTCTGAGAAATTATCCTTCGGTGATGAATCGTGCCTCGAAACCTAAAAAATGCTTTTCTAGCTTACGCACTTCCGGTAAATACCGAGACATTGTCGGGTTAGAAACCGGTACTCTTTCCGACTTGATTCACGACTAGTTGAGAGTCTCCGTCACGAGTAGTCGGCGAATCGAGAGCGCTTCATGACTTCGTATGCCGATTAGCAAACCTTCAGATACGCCACGTTGTTAGTGGCCTGAAAGTTTAACTGTATGGCATACTTTAATGTCTCTCCGATAGGAGATATCAGGACCACCCTAGCCCCCGAGCCACTTAAAGTAAGTGACCCGTCAAAGTACATCGTCCACTGGTCGTGGGAATCGTACTGGGGATCCTGAACAGGTTTAGGATTTGTCCATTCGGCGACAAAGTTTGCCTAGATTTGGGATTTAATGGCCGTTCGGGACACGAAATGGAGGTCGAACTCCCCAAGTTCGACTGACCATTTTGCCATGCGTCCCGCTGTTTCCCTATTCTGGAGGATTGCTCCTAAGGGAAACTCAGACGGTACAGCTATTTTGTGTGCCTGAAAATAATGCCGCAGTTTCCTCGAAGTCATGAGCAGGGCATATAGAATTTTTTGGACCTAAGGGTAACGCTCCTTAGGCCCGTGTAAAACTTCACTAACATAGTAAACCGGTCGTTATACGTTTTCACGTTCTACGACCAGTACTGCGCTCACTGCCTGTGGCGTGGCAGCTAGGTAAATTAAGAGCGTCTCTTTTGGCCTCGGAGAAACCAAAATAAGAGCACTCGTAAGATACCTCTTGAAATCCTCAAAGGCAACGTTTGCCTCGTTCAACCACTCAAAATCTTCATGTTTCCTTAGAAGTTTAAAGAAAGGTAGTCCTTTTTCTCCTAGTCATGCGATGAAACGACTTAAAGCCGCCATGCACACTGTGAGTTTCTGGACTTCTTTCTTTGTGGTTGGAGGGCGCATTTGGAGAATGGCCTTTATCTTTTCGGGATTTGCTTCGATTCCTCATATAGATACTAGGAATCCAAGCAATTTTCCTGAAGAGATTCCGAACACACACTTCTCAGGATTGAGTTTTAAGCGGTGCTTTACGAGGTTGTCGAATGTTTCTTGTAGGTCGATGATATGATTAAGTCTCTTGATGCTTTTAACGACTAGATCATCAACATAGGCTTCGGTTTGGCCTAGTTGAGATGAAAAAGTCGATTGCATTAAGCGTTGAAAAGAAGCACCGGCATTTTTTAGACCAAATGGCATTTTGGCATAGCAAAATATACCAAATGGTGTAATAAATGTGGTCTTTTCTTCATCGTCTAGACACATATTGATTTGGTGGTATCGAATATGCATCTAAAAACTTAACATTTCACAACTGCGCATAGAATCAACCAACCGATCGTCTGAGGTAAAGGAAAATCATCTTTTGGACAAGCTTTATTAAGATCAGTGAAGTCTACGCACATATGCCATTTGCCATTCGACTTCCTAACCATTACAGGGTTAGCCAACCACTCTGGGTGGTCGACTTCTCTTATAAAGCCTGCTTTAAGTAGCTTGTCCAATTCTGATTTAATAGCATATCGTCGATCAGGGGCAAATCTCCAAAGTTTTTGTTTTACGGGTACTTTGTCAGGCCGTGTAGCTAGCCTGTGCTCGATCACCTCCCTAGGGACTCCGAGCATGTCGGATGCTTGCCACGCGAAGACATCTGTGTTAGCTCGGAGGAAGGTGATGAGGGCGTCTTCCCACTTGGGGTCGGAAGTATCCCCGATGCGAGCGACCGAGGGCTCCCCACGTCGTGAGGAACCTCTTTGACCTGGTCGTTCGGTTTTGGTGTGACTTTGAAGCCCGACTTGTTAGTCGAAGGCTGACTTTCTTCTCGAGTTGGTATTTGACCAACTATCTCGAGGGATCGACGATCGCAGGTATGCGCCATCTTCTTGTCACAATGGATTGTGATTACTCCTTTGGGACCTGGCATCTTAAGACATTGATACCCGTAATGAGTAGCCATTAAGAATTTTGCCAAAGTTGGCCGTCTGAGTATGGCGTTGTATGCGTATCGAAATCGACTACATCAAAGGAGATTTTCTCTATCCTGAAATTACTTAGAGAACCAAATGTTAAAGGAAGAGAAACTTGGCCAATAGGTTTGGCTGAAGACCCCGGTACGATCCCATGAAAGGAGTATCGTACCAGTCTTACCTTAGTCCTGGGTACTTGCATCTCGTCCAGGGCACTCATAAACAGGATGTTTAGCGAGCTGCCACCATCAACTAAAACTCGATTGACCCGACAATTGTTGATGGTGGGTTCAACCACGATCGGATATCGACCTGGTCGGGTCGAAGGAATCGGGCAGTCACCCTTCTCGAAGGAGACGGTGACTTCTGACCACTTCGGTAATTTATTGACGAGAGGAGGGTCTATGGAGTTTACCTCACGTTCGGCAGCTTTAAGCTGTCGCTTTGATTCGTATGCCGACGATCCCCCGTAGATGTGCTCGACGATATGTTGTGGATCCTGGAACGGCATCTCCTCATCGTCATCCGACGACTTACGACCACTTGTTTGCCCTACCTGCTCGAGAGTGGGAAGTGGTCCTTTGCCGTTGTAGTAGTCCTCGAGTTTTCGTTGGAAAACTTGGCAGTTGCGAAGGTCATGTCCTTCCTTTTTATGGAAAGGACACCATCTAGGCTTGTCGTTCTTCCGATCGGGGCGCTTAACTTTGCCTCGGTCGGAGTACGGCTTGGAGCTTCGTGGCTCTTTATCGTTTACAGCCAAGGCCTCCTTGGAACCGTTGGCTTGAGGTTTTTGACCCTTCGCCTTGTTCTTGGACTTCTTCGTTTTCTTATCCTTCTTCTTACCACCTTCGCCTGGCTCTCGAGAGGTATTGTCTTTTCGATCAATTATGTTGTTCCACTCGGCCGCCTCGGAAGCAGTCGCATATCGATCAGCCATCTCAAAGAGTTCGGCGACAGTGGCGGGAGGATTCAAAGCGATATCCTCCATTATCCTTCTATTGCAGATTCCTTGCTTGAAAGCTCTGATGACAGATGAGTCAGAAACTTCCGGAATTGAATTACGAACCTGACTAAAGCGCTTGATGAATTGGCGCAAGGTCTCGTGGTCGTTCTGTCTCATCCGGTGCAAGTCGTCCTCCTTCCCAAGGCGATTATAGGTGCCTTGGAAGTTCGCCAGTAGAAGGTCGCAGATGTGTTGCCAAGAATAGATCGACTCGAGTGGTTGGTTTAGTAACCACGATCGAGCGGACCCTTCGAGCACAGTTGGAAGGTAATTCGCCATTACATGCTCTCCTCCTCCTGCTGCTCGGACAGCTGTTGTATAAATTTGAAGGAACTCGATGGGATTTTGGGATCCATCGAACTTCTCCATGTTCACTGGTCGAAAACAAGGTGGCCAGCGAACAGCTCGGAGGTCAGGTGAGAATGCCCGACATCCGGTAATGACTTCTTGACGCCTCCTTTGTAGGAAAGAAGGGTTGATATCACCAGGTGATCATATTCGACGATACCCAGTAACAGGTTGACCCGACCTGTAGTAGGTCTCGGTCCTACGAGGGAAATACTCCTCGTATTCCATCTACTGCTGCAGATTTCCATGTCGGAATGGTGAGTGATCACCTCTCCGAGGGGCTTGTTGATTATCTGACGTTCGAAGGACATTTCTCCGGGTAGGAGATCGATGTGACTTGTCTTTGCGCCGATCTCTACGCGGGGTATTGTTCGAACGACTGGTAGCTGAGAAAGTTGTATTGCTACGACTTCCTGAATGATGTTGGCGAGGTGCTTCCAGTCTTGCCATCGTGGTCCAAAGCCTTTGTGCGATCTCTTCGACGAAGAGGTCATAGCCTGGCGCTCGAACGAGCTCTCGAGTAGTGTTCTCGAGCAAGTCGTTGATGTGTTGGAGTTCTTGAGCTTCCTCTAATAGATACTGGATGCATCCAGACAGATTTTTCCAGGCTGCAATTTTCTTCCGTCGAATAGCCTCAAGATCTTCCACATCAGATCCTTGAGACTGCCTCAATGGAGTAAGAGTATGTCGAGGATTTCCCTCACGCTCATCAAAGTGTTGGTTCATGCATCACCGGTGGTGCCCTTGCCATTGCCACGAGGGGCACAAAGGCGTGATCTTCGGGAGTGTCCCTAGCTCGGTCTCTAGAAGAGTGACCTTGATCTGAGGGAAGGATGAAGACCTCCCGTTGATGATTCTCACTTGCGCTCGAGGCCTCCCCGCTTGAGGAGTAGTCGAGAGACACCATCTAGCGACTTGGAGTAATCCCCTCCAGGAAGGGGAACTCTGGGTTATAACCGTCTCCGTCCGCAAGTGTGACCTGCAAAGAGATGGTCGAATTTGTAGGAAAAACATGCTTGATCTCGCTCTCTCTGGACTTATCCGGAGAGAGAGGACCACCAGATGCTGGTGAAGCCCTGGAATTGTGGCTTCCAGAACTTGTCTGACCAAGTCAGACCGCCTTAGGGGGACTTGGACACTTGGAGGAAAAACTCTCGTCGTGTTGTGAGCCCGCTGGTGTAGTAGTCGATTGTGGTCGGATTGACCCTTGTCCTTTGAGGGAATTGATTCCTATGTTGGACGTACTGTTGTGGGGGATAAGGATCCCTCCTCAACTCCATCAGCGGCATGGTCTCCTGGATCTGCAGAAAGATCTTTGGAGGCAGCAACACCATCGGATGAGACGATACTCGGTTCGTAATCGAAACCGGCATCCATGTCGATGTCTGCGTAATTTGCCAAGTCAAACCAGTTCTCCTCGTTCCATTCTCCTACCATGAGTGCATGAGATTTGAAAAAACAGAGTATGTTGACAAGAGATTACCGAAAGATTCCCACGGTCGGCGCCAACTGTCGGTATTTTAGAACCGATCTTACATAAAGATTGTTTGATTCGGGGGGTCTCTTAGAATGGAATCACGCAGAGAGAATGACACAGGTATTTTTATACAGGTTCAGGCCTTCTCCGGGGAGAATAACAACTCTACTATTGTGTGTGTATGGTATTGAGTGTATCTTGTACAATCGAGAGAAAAGACTAAGACTATTACAGAAGATAGTACCTGTCTTCCCGATTGCTTGCTGTGTTCTCTGATTGCCTTCCCTTTCTTCTCTGATCGCTGCCTTTATATAGTCGTGAAGGAGTTGCCGTTTCTCCAGGTGAAGAGGCGTCTCATCATGTCCTGTAACGGGAGTAATCACCGGAGTGTTAACTCCTTCATGCCGCCTGGCAGTTATTTGTCAGAGATAATGGGGTATTACGTGCTATTACTCCGTAGAATAAAAGCGTATGTTGACTGCTTGTATTCCTTAATCAATTGGACCCACTTGTCTGTAGGTTTTATTGATCATAAGGTGGTCGTAGCTGACCTAGTCGTAGAAGAGCTTACGACCATGGGGTAGTCGTAGAATAACTTACGACTGGATAGTAATCGTAGAAGAACTTACGACCATAAGGTAGTCATAGCAAGACTTACGACTATGGGGGTGGTCGTAGAAGAACTTACGACCACCTGGTAGGCTTCTCCCTTGTAAATATAAGGGCTATACCTAGGGACCACATGACATCATATTTACCCATAATAAGAATTATAGATAAAAGATAAAATGAGGATTATTAGATCCTCGTGAGGGCTATATTTGTTAATCATGACGTCAACAGTGCCATTTTAGCCAAAAACTTAGATCGTACTGCTAATATGAAAAATCGTAGGTTTAGCAATTGCGGTTGCAGTACACCTAAACACTAGTTTCATCATCGTGCCTGAACTTTGACAAAAGGTTTCAACTTTCAAGATAGTTCAGACCTTCAGATTAGAGTAAGAGGAAATAATTCAGTACTAAAGAGTATTATACTGGAACGATAGAAAATTTTTGATCTAAACCAGATGATCAAAATAGGATCTTATATGCGGTAATTGCAACACCCAATAATCCGTAAACGTAGAAACATACCAGATAAAGATGCCATTGTTCGTAGTGGATCTGATATGAAGCAGTAGACAAACTGTTGATCTGTCTACCTAGGTTTTGGTCTTTCCCAACAAGAGGTAAGCCACAAATTCCAACTATAGACGGGGATAGGTGGTATGACATGAGTTACCCTGATGAGAGGACTTGACCCTTATTTATAGCCTTTAGCATAGAATCCTATCCCGGCCCATCAATAGAGATAGATTCCAAATAGGTCTCTATATAGATTTAAAATCGAAGTCCATATTTTCCTTAATAGATACCCAGGCTTTTAATAAATATTTTATTTGATCACTTTGTATATTTGAGCCAATAGAAGAATAGATAGCTGATATTTATTTAAACTCATGTAGGTCCACATAATAGGAAATAAATCCAACATGGAACGCTGATGAAAACTTGATAGAATGCTTTTACTATAATTAACCGCGGTCATACAAACATTCATATGGCTATCCTACTGTAGTAAATACAGATGCGCATGACTATAGCATACTTAGCAGCAACATAGTTAAAATGAGTCCTCTACTGGCTAAACCTGAACAAGGATAGAAATAGATAGGGACACATCCTATATGCACATGAGCTACAAGAAACTCTCATGAAGCTAACGTCAGAGGGAGAGTACAATGTTGATTTCTTTCTCTCTTCATGATTATGCTGCACCAAACTCATAGAGAAACCATTGGACCTATAGGCTTGCAGTGCATCGTGAATAGCTTTGCAGAGAACAGATCAGCCATGTACTCCACCTCAGTTGTAGACAATGCAACAATAGACTGAATTGATGACTTCCAACATATAGGCCCTCCACCTAAAGTAAAAACATACCCTGTAGTAGACCTCTTATTATCCAAATCACCAGTGTAGTCTGAATCCACATATCCAAAAACTAAAGGATTACCTTGATGTCCACCAAAAATAATACCATGACTTGTTGTACATCTCAAGTACCTGAATATCCACTAAACCATTGCTTTCCTGGTTTTGCCATAAACTTGCTGACTTGACTAACTGCATGCGTCAAATCAGGCCTTGTACAAACTATAGCATACATTAAATAGCCAATTGCGCTAGCGTATGGAACCTTTGCCATCTCTTCAAATTCATTGTCTGATTCAGGACAAAATTTGGAAGAAAGTTTAGAGTGTTGTGCCAATAGAGTACTTACTGGTTTGGCCTTGGTCATATCAAATGATGAATCACGGTGGCCCGATCTTCCGATAGGTTCGATTTGTTTAAATCGAAGGACGTTGGCGCTTTGAGGCTTCCGACCGCAGATCTTCACCTCGCAATTGCTACACCCGCACGTATCGCGTTATCAACCACGCTTGCACGCGATCGACCTTACCACGAGGGTTATGGTTCCCGCAGCAATCGAAGCAACTCACAAGAACACGATAGATGCAATCTGAAATATATTGCGAATATGGATGAAGTTCACAATTGGGGTTCCTCAAACCGAACAAGCGCTAAAGCGCAAAGTGGCGAATAATCTAAGAAAAACCCAACCCTAAACCGTATGCTTTGCACATATAGGGTGGGGGAAGCGTGAGGAGGTGGGAACCCTAGGGCGGCGGAGGCTGTTCACGCATCTTATTCACGTGAGCAAGACGCCCCCTAGGTGGTCGGCCATCACATGGGCCTTATGGGCCAAGGTGACCCATATATTACATAGCTAGTGGGCCAATAATTGGTGATCTGACACCATGGTATGTAAATGCTTGGCGCCATGGCATGTAGACGTGGCTCGGCTTGTAGGAGTAGAAGTAGTGTGGTCCAATTGGATAATATGGTATTGCAATGGCATAAGTCCAAGCTGTGGAAGATTGAGTTGAAGTAGAGAATCAAAGTGTAGCGGGTTGAAGTAGTAGTTGCGAGTCTCCTTGAAGTGGTCGTAGACCTGTAGAGCTGGTCGTGGGTCTTCGGAAGTGGTCGTAGACCTGCAGAGCTGGTCGAGGTCTTCCGGAAGTGGTCGTGACCCTCTGAGCTGGGTCGAGACCTGCAGAGCCTGGTCGAGGCCTTCTCAAAGTTGTGGTTGTATCCTTAGGGTCGATGTCCTCATCATCCTCCCTTTCTTGAATTTGAGTTGTCCTCGACTCAATCGTTTTCCCAAGTCATCACTCTCTGCAAAAGGTTAGTAGCAAGGAGGCAAAGAAACATGCATTTCTTCTAATGGATACGGAGACCCTTTGCAAATTTTACAAATTTTAGCAAGTTTAGATTTAGTGGCAAGCATAGAACAACTCTTCAATTTAATTCATTCATCTTAGATCTAGGTGCCACTTTCTCCCTTTAGGTGGGAAAACATGTTTTACTACTTGCTGATTTTGAGAATCATGCTCATTGGTGTTTCTTTCATTCTTAGCATCTGTTGCTTCATCTTTCAAAATTTCAGCGGTGTTAAAGGCAACAACTTAATCTTCTTACCCCTATGTGAGAACAGTAGGTATTAGCTCTACCATTGTGCAAAACATCATTATCATATAACCAAGGCCTCTTAGAGCAACAAAGAGCATGCTTGCATAGGCACTACATCAAAGTCGGTACTATCTTTGTAATTACCAAATTGAAAATTGCACTCTCACAACTTGGTTTACCTTTAACTTACCACACTAATTGAACCATTGGAGGTAGTAGGGATGTGGGTGTGGGCTGTGTGGCCAAGCCAAACTTCTTGACCATCTCGGAACTTGCAAGGTTATTGCAGCTCCCTCCATCAATGATTACTCTGGAGTTCTCTCCTTCACAAGAAATCTGGTGCAGAAACAAGTTGTGCCGTTGATTTTGCTCCGCCTCTCCACTTGTGCGCTCAAGACTCGTATGCCACAAGGCTCATATGATTCCTGTTTCAACCGCAGATTACTTGTTCCTCTACATCATCGGCATCACCGCTCTATCCGTCTCCTCCACCGTAATGTTAGCCGCAAGTACATTTTCATCCTCAATATCACTAGCACTTACATATCCACCGTCTTGATGGCAAGGTATGCTCGTGACTTAGGCGATCCCTCATGACGTGGCCCATTCCCTTGCTGTGATGGCAAACAATCCGGTTATGCGGCCGTGGAAGAAACCGAAGAAGAACTCTGGTAGGGCACTGCACACTAGTAGATTTACTTACCTCGGGTGCATGTGATGGTGTCGGAGGTCTTTCTTTGAGCAGCATCGCTTTCGAGGAGGGGGCGAACCGTGCGGCGAAAGGTGGGGCTGTTTCAACGTGCCCGGCATTGATCTTGGTGTAGGCGTGCTTCCAAAATTGTTCCTTGGCCTCTCATTGTCGTCCCTACAATTCCTTTTACGCCAAACATGCAAGTTGGAACAATCTAGGGATACTATCGTATTCTTTGTAATCAACTATGTCCTGAATTTCACGTGTTAATCCTCCATAAAAGCGTGCCATCGCAGATCTCTTCATCCTCAATAACATCACAGCGCAACATACTAATTTGTAGCTCGATAATATTCTTCTCTGAGATCTATTGCCTTGGTCTAAGCGCTGCAATTTCTTAAGCAAATTACGTTTAAAAGAAGGTGGAACAAATCATTACGCATAGCAACCTTTAGAGCATCCCAAGTAGTAGGCGCTAATCCATCATTGCATACCCTATTCCACCAAATGATGGCGAAGTTTTTAAACTCACTTGTGGCTTGTCGAACTCTATGTACTTAGGAACTAAGTGAGCATTAAATTTACATTCTACCGTCAACTCCCAATCTAGATATGTTTCAAACATCATAAGCACCCACAAAAGATGGTATAGTGAACTTGACTTTAGCATATGGATCATCATTAACACGTGCATTATGTTGCTGAGCGTTATTACCTCTCATACCTTGACGGTTGAAGTTCAACCGGTTCCGTTGTCGTGCATCAAAGGCGTCGTGGTTGTGCATCTCATTTTCATTGTCAAACTCACGGTCATGGGCTGCACCATGAGGACCCACACGCCCATTGTTCGGTGGTTGATTGGCCAAACCATCAATGCGTGTGTTGAGCATTGCGATACTATCATTGAGTTGCTGTAGTGTAGCAGTTGTTTCTGCAAACTTCCTATCAATGTCGTCATTAATAGCATGGCGGTGCTCATCCAACACCCTCGTGAGCTCTTCCCTCAAAACACACTCTTGCGCATCCAATTCCTCACCTGCCATGGTTAGTAGAAGACAAAAGACAATACAAAGATATTATCCCTATCAACTACTAGGTGGTGGGAGGTGGGATCACACATTCTCAAGCGTCTTACCAAGCTCTTATGAATTTCTTACCAATTGCAGCAGGTGGTATGATCGGAGAAGGTGGGATGTACAATCGCGGCGGATGGTGAATGCGAGGATCCAAATCTGAGGCCCGAAAGTATGTGGAGCTCGGACAGGTAAAATTTTGTAGCAAGGAATAGCAGTAATGAAAATAGATTGGCAAAGCTGAACCAAAGTCCACGGTACTCGTCACAGTTGCTGGCCCAAACGCGTTCCTAGAACTAGCTCAAGCAAGCCGAAAGATAGGGTAAATACAAGCACAATGGGACAAAATTCGCAAAGCAATTGATTTCTCCTGTGGGTAGTCGTGGACCAACTATGGATTATCGTGAGCCACCTGAGGGTGGTCGTAGACCAAATGAGGGTGGTCGTGAGCCAACTGGGGTGGTCTCTTTTTAGTTCTTTTTTTTTTGCTTCTCTCTTTCTTTTTTTTTGACTGCCGAAACCCAACCGAGGGTTCCTCTTTTTTTTTTTTTTTTTTTTTGCGAAAGTGACCTTGACTCACAACTCTTCAAAACCCTCTTCTGGGTTTGGGGATATATATAGGTCACAAACTTTTTCCGGAGAGCAGGGGTATAAAGGTAATAAAAAGATACTCTCTCTCTCTCTCTCTCTCTCTCTCTCTCTCTCTCTCTTTGAACTTTGGTTAGGTGGTCGAAAGGGGTAGGTGGTCGGATCTGAGGAGGTGGTCGAGCCGACTAGGGGGTCGAATCCGAAGAGGTGGTCGAATCCAACCGGGTGGTCGAACCCAAGGGGGTGGTCGTATCCGATCAGGTGGTCGAGTTCAAGTTGGTGGGAAGTCGAAACTGAGTACGTGGTCGGATGAGGGTGATGACACGATCTCGGCTATAGCAGACAAAACAACGGATGCAACCAAGGCAAGCCGAGATACACGATGACCGTAATAAAGAAAGACTCGACGCTAGAAACTAGATCACGACGACTAGACCAAACAACAAAGACACCGACGATGGACTCAAATTCAACAACGCGGCGAAAACACAAGCTGCGAAAGGCTCAAAGTGGTTTGGACGGCGGAAGAACTAAGATCTAAAACTTTTGTGGGGCAATTTTCGGACTCTAGGTGACGGAAAACAACTAACAAAAAGGGATCAATGAGATTACCTAACGGGCAAACCCGGTGCTCGATACCACTTGATGAATCACGGTGGTCCGATCTTCCGATAGGTTCGATTTGTTTAAATCGAAGGACGTTGACGCTTTGAGGCTTCCGACCTGCAGATCTTCACCTCGCATTCGCTACACCCGCACGATCGCGTTATCAACCACGCTTGCACGCGATCGACCTTACCACGAGGGTTATGGTTCTGCGCAGCAATCGAAGCAACTCACAAGAACACAGAGATGCAATCTGAAATATATTGCGAATATGGATGAAGTTCACAAGTGGGGTTCCTCAAACCGAACAAGCGGCTAAACCGCAAAGTGGCGAGAATAATCTAAGAAAACCCAACCCTAAACCGTATGGCTTTGCACATATATAGGGGAAGCGTGAGGAGGGGAACCCTAGGGCGGGCTGATTCGTTTCACTTGCATCGTTTCACGTGAACGAAGACGCCTCTAGGGTGGTCGGCCATCACATGGGCCTTATGGGCCAAGGCAGCCCATATATTACATAGCCAGTGGGCCAATAATTGGTGATGCAGCACCATGGTATGTAAATGCAGCGCCATGGCATGTAGACGTAGCTCGGCTTGTAGGAGTAGAAGTAGTGTGGTCCAATTGGATAATATGGTATTGCAATGGCCGCAAGTCCAACTGTGGAAGATTGAGTTGAAGTAGAGAATGTAGTGTAGCGGGTTGAAGTAGTAGTTGCAGGTCTCCTTGAAGTGGTCGTAGACCCTGTAGAGCTGGTCGTGGGTCTTCTGGAAGTGGTCGTAGACCCTGCAGAGCTGGTCGTAGGTCTTATGGAAGTGGTCGTAGACCCTACAGAGCTGGTCGTAGACCCTGCAGAGCTGGTCGTAGGCCTTCTCAAAGTTGTGGTTGTATCCTTAGGGTCGATGTCCTCATCATCAAATCACCCCAAGATTTTCTCAACATACTCTTGCTGAGACAACCACAGTCTCTTCAAGCTTCTATCCCTGTGTATCTCCATGCCCAATTTTTTTTTGCTACCCCTAAATCTTTCATATCAAATTCATGACTTAGCAAACCCTTCAAACTAATCACATTACACATATGCTTTGCAGCAATTAGCATATCATCCACATATAGTAGCAGAAAAATAAATGAACCATCATCAAGACGTCGAACATAAATGCAACAGTCATACTCACATCGACTGTAGCCAATCTGTAAGATGTAGGAGTCAAAACGTTTGTACCACTGTCTTGGAGGCTGTTTCAACCCATACAATGACTTCTTTAACTTGCATACCAGGTGCTAATTTTCCAGTTCAGTGAACCCTTCTGGCTGCTTCATGTAGATTTACTCATCAAGATCACCAAGCAAAAATGCTATTTTCACATCCATCTGTTCCAAGTGCAAATCCCAACTGGCTACCAATGCAAGAATTGTCCTAATAGAAGTATGCCTCACAACCGCATAGAATACCTCATCGTAATCAATCCCCCTCTTTTGTGAATACCCTTTTTGCAACTAATCAAGCCTTGAACTTTTCCCCTTCTTTTTCTAATACTGCAGGTTTTCTCTTGTAGACCCATTTGCACCTAATGGCTTTCTTATCCTCAGGAAGATGAACTAGCTCCTAAGTCTGATTCTTCTGTAAAGACCACATTTCTTTTATCATTGCATTCATCCACCTATCTTTCTCCTAGCTTGTAATAGCCTCCTGAAAATTAGTTGGATCATTAGTATTAACAAGAAGAGCAAATGAAACCTGGTCTTCATACTTGAATCTCTTTGGAGCTTTCACATTAGTGTGTCGCAGTCTATCTCTTGCCAATTGAAAATTTTGCAAATTCTTTGAAGTGGAATCTGGAGGCAGTGTGTGTGAATCGTGAGTTCTTGAACTATGTTCTAACTGTACCTGCACCGTATCTGAACCTCCAATCTCATGTGCTACCTCCTCTTTGTTTTGTTGTAACATTGATTTCTCATCAAAGACAACATCTCTACTCATCACCACCTTCTTTGATGTCGGATCCCAAAGCTTGTACCCTTTAACACCTTTCTTGAAACCCAGAAAAATGCACTTTGTTGATTTTGCATCAAGCTTTAGCCTTTCATCAGCTGGTATATGCATATAGGCTGGGCAACCAAAAATTCTTATATTAGTAAAATCAACTGAATTACCAGTCCATACCTCCTCTGCAACCTTACCACCCAAAGATGCACGTGGTGATCTGTTTATGAGATAGCTCGCCATGTTCACAGCCTCATCTGCCCAGAAACATTTAGTTCAACCTCAAGCACCTTGCTCGTTCACAAACAGTCGTGTTCATCCTTTCTGCCACACTGTTTTGCTGCAGTGTTTTGCGCACCATGAAACGCTGCTGAATACTATGCTCCTCACAATATCTCTGAAACTGTGAATCAGTATATTTAGTACCATTATCAGATCTTAGATACTTTACCTTCCTTCCTGTTTGGTTTTCCACCTCAGCTTTCCACACCTTGAACTTGGTAAACACTTCAGATTTCTGCTTCATGAAATACACCCACACCTTGCGGGAAAAATCATCAATACAAGTAACAAAATATTGAGCTCCACCCATTGATGGTTTTCTAGTAGGCCCCCACACATCAGAGTATACATAATCAAGTATTCCTTCTGTTTCATGTTTGCCACTTGAGAAGCTAAAGTTAGACTGTTTTCCAAGAACACCAAACTTACAGAAACCTAACTCGCAACTTTTAATTCCTACCAATAGGTCTCTCTTATGCAATTCTGTCATCCCACGAACACTAAGATGGCCCAACCGTATATGCCAAAGTTTTGCCATATCATTATGTGACTCCACTGAACTGTCTCCACCTACAACAGTGCTCCCTAGCAATTTATAAATATTTCCAGCAATTCTCCTACCCTTCATCACAGTCAATGCACCTTTACAAATTTTCATAGTTTCCTTATCGTTATCAGCTTTATAAGTAAGATCACTATTATGTAAGGAGCCTAGAGAGATAAGATTCTTTTTCAACCCTAGTATGTGCCTAACATCATGCATTGTTCTAACAATACCATCATAAATCTTAATTTCAACTTCACCTATCCCGACAATACTATGGCATGTATTATCACCAAGGTAAACAGAATCGAAATTACCTAACCTGTATGAAGTGAACCACTCCTTGTTAGACATGATGTGATACGAGCACCCCGAATCAAGAATCCATGCATCTATCAACCGACCGTTTGAAACTAAGAGAACATCTGCATCGCTGTTATCTGAGTCATCTTTCCTAGCCACATTGACAATCTTCTCATCACGCTTCCCACCATTCTGTTCTATCAATTTTGGACAATCCCTCTTCATATGCCCCATCTCCTTGCACTTGTAGCACTCGATATTCTTTCTACTCCTTGATTTTGATCTGGATTTACTCCCTGTAGATCTCTCATTGTCTTGTTTCCTTCCATGATCACCCTTCGTATACAAACTATCACCCTGAGAGCTCTCCCCCACATTTAGCTTCCGTTGATTATGCGCCAACAGGGCTACGGTAATCTCATCAACCTTGATAGTATCTTTCCCGTATGTCAGAGTGGAGACCAAGTGTTTATAGGAAGGTGGCAATGAACACAACAGAATAATCGCCTTGTCTTCATCTGCGATCTTCACCTCCAAACGCCCTAGATCAGTGATCACCTGATTGAAGACATTCACATGTTGTGCAAGATCAGTACCCTCCTGCATCTTCAGCCTGTACAACCTCTGCTTCAGATACAGCTTGTTTGTCAGGGATTTTGACATAAACTGAGTCTGCAACTTGTCTCGGATTTCTTTCGGCGAGGTCATATCCATCACATGATACATGACCTGATCTAAAAGACACAACCGTATGATCGTGACTGCTTGCTCCTTCAACTCCTCCCAATCATCATCCTCCATGGCCTTCGGTTTTGCTTCGCGCAGCCCTTTGGAACAACCTTGCTGCGCCAATAGATCCTTCACCCTCATCTACCACAATCCGAAGTGACCAGTCTCATCGAACTTCACCACTTCGAATATGGCACCTAGCGTCGCCATCTCAACCCCGCTTTGATACCAATTGTTGGAACCGGCGACAGCCCTTTGCCCGAGAGAACAATCACATCAAGCACTCAAGAGACACGAGAATTTTTTTACGAGGTTCGACAAAGCCTATGTTCCCAAGAGCCGAATTGCGGCGACTCCGCCCGTATAAAGAGTTTTTCTTTTTCTTTTTTATTAGGGTTACAAGTGGTCGGTGGTATATATTTATACCCCGATTACATGTTCGACTGGGACTCATAGTCCATACCGCCGCAAGACACTCCCACTTTCCGAACACTGTCCCTTCCTTTCACGTTGTCATATATAAGCCATACACAACAGGTAAGCTTCTTGAAATCAAAAGCGAGGGAGGAGGACGAGGAGTGCTTTGAGCTCTTGATGCACGCTCGCAAGGTAGAATTCTCCTCCTTTATGATCTCAAATGACGATGGAAGTTGCCTGATTACCTCCCTCTTCCCCTCATCTTTCGCGGCGAGCTCCGCCTTAAGTGTTGTGCTCTCTTCAACCACCTTCTGCAATTTTGAATTATGCTCTTTAAGCCTTTCGATCTCTGCACGCATGAGCTCTACTTGGTTTGGTTGGTCCTCTACCTCTATCTCAGTCTCAAATACTTCCTCATGTTCTTCTTCAGGGTCATCGACTTCAAACTCGGAGTCATAGGAGTCTTAGAAAAGTGAAGTGGAAGATCTTCCTGTTCCCTTCCCACCCACTGTTACCTGAGACCAGCTCTGGGTACAGGAAGATGGACCAAACATCAGCTTGAGCATTTGTTTGGTCTTATCATCTAGTTCTACAATCAAAGGGAAGGAACATCATAATTTGTGTATTAGCAAGTTATATCCGGTAGAAAAAAATTCATATTGCTAGAAACTATTGGAATTAAGTGGGCTTTGGCTCATCCTTTATCAATAATTTCTAGGAAAATCTCAAAGGCCCACTCATGCATGGTGGCATGTGGGATACCTTAATCCCATATTGCTAGCCAAGGTGGTGAGACACCACCTTATAAGGTGGAGTATGTCTAGCCTTGGTAAAGCAAGAGAAAGGAGGAGAAAGTAGGACTACACGCGAGCGCTCGCTCGCCTCTCCTCGCCAAGCCAGGCTTCGTGGCCGCGCGACGTGCGTGTGAATGGTGCAGTCATTCCAGGCTTGGCCGTGGGTCCAAACACATCTTTCTTTTGCAATTTTATTTTGCCATGCAATCTTGTCAGGATGGAAAGAAACGGAATCGCTTTGATTACTAAACGGAAACGCTTTGATTACGTGGCGAATGAATTGCGATTAATGAGCCTTAATCTGATTACGGTTTCCTAATCTGAGAGCGGTTTCTTTCTACGGTCTTTTTAATCTAAAGACGCTGCTTGTCTTCTCTCTCGCATTTACGAAACACATCTGTGTGAGATTGTTCCCAAGCGCTGTGCTGTTAAGTGTTACTCTGTCCCTACGCCCAGCGTGCATCGGTGATGGGGAGAGCTGGTGTCGGACCCCAAATTTGGAGTTTGGGATCCACTGTGCATAAGGTGTCATTCCCTGGATCAGTAGTTGACAAGCACAGTTACAATTAAGTTCACTCGCATAACTACGGAAGCTCACCACAAACACACATTTGGGTTCAAAGCCGCGACCACATATGTACATGAAGGACATCTGGGGAGGTCCTGAAGAGGGTCCTGGGTGGGGTTCCTGAGGAGGTCTTGTGACATCTAGAAGTGATCTTTAGACCATATAGGGGTGGTCGTGAGACAGCTGGTTGTGGTCTTAAACCATCTAGGGGTGGTCGTGAGACATCTGGTTGTTGTCTTAGACTATCTGGGGGTGGTCGTGAGACATCTGGTTGTTGTCTTGGACCAACTAGGGGTGGTCCTGAGACATCTGGTAGTGGTCTTAGACTATCTAGAGTCGGTCTTGAGACATCTAGTGGTAGTCTTAGACTATCTAGGGGTGGTCTTGAGACGTATGGTTGTGGTCTTAGACCATCTAGAGGTAGTCGTGAGACATCTGGTAGTGGTCCTAGACTATCTAGGAGTGGTCTTGAGACGTATGGTTGTGGTCTTAGACCATCTAGAGGTAGTCATGAGACATCTAGTAGTGGTCCTAGACTATCTACGAGTGGTCGTGAGTCATCCATTTAGAGTTGGTATGCCCACTGATCGTGAACTTTGCTAAATGTAAATGATACTCAAAATGAACAGTGCATGCCCATGATACATTACATAAATATTCGGCTGAGCGGCCATTTGTTTTTCAAAAGCGCCCCCTTAGGCGAGAGTTTTACAAAAGCCAAGAACACATAGTAGAAAGCAACCACAGAAGCAAAATAAGTTGTGGTGGATCCATTCACTCTGCCACAGGCAAGTGACTGGCACTACTACAGAAATGCTAATATCTTGGGCCTTTGATCACGACGGTTCATCGAAACCGCTCAGATAAACACTAATCTCGAGCGGTTTTGTTACCCACCGCCATGTTATTCTCCGCGCTAAAACCGCTCAGGAAGATGTCATATCACGAGCGGTTCATGTTTGGAACCGTCGTGATACTTCACGAGACGGTTCAAACATGAACCGCTCTGTGATATCACCCAATATCACGAGCGGTTTTTAGTTAGAACCGTCTGTGATACTTCACGAGCGGTTCCAAACTATGAACCGTCTCGTGATATTGCCCAATATCACGCAGGCGGTTTTGTTAAAACCGTCCGTGATAATTAACTCATCACAGACGTATATATATAGCTCCGCCTCCCCGGCCAAAACAGATATAGTCTTCTTGATCTCCATATCTCTGGCGCTACGATAGGTCCATCGCCGTTCCGTGCCCGGTTTGAGTACATCGCCTCACCTCACTGAGCCGGCCTGGTCCATTTCAGTTGTATATTGTCGCCGAGGAGCTTGCCGCCGTCGCCTCTGTTCACCGATCGACGACCACAGCGCCTTGGACCTTCCCGACTTTCATTGACACCTTCCTCGTGATCGAGGTGAGATCTTCAAGCATAAGCATCCTTTAATTTGAGTAGTTTCAGGCGTTTACGCCGAAATCGCTAGTTTCAGGCGCCTTCATGGGACATCACCGTCGGTTCGCCTCAGGCGAGACCTTAGGGCCGAGAGCCACGACTATATAGCAATGCGATGTCACCCCTAAGCCCAGTTTGAGCTTCAAATTAATCCTACTGTTTTTAATCATTTAGTTAATAAACTAACGAGTCTATGACATGTGGGACCGCCATAGATTTTATAAATAAAATCATGAAATAAAAAATGAGTCACTGACAAGTAGGGCCCACATGTAAGTTAATAAAATCCGAAAAAATGTAAAAATGAAAAAATCGTAATTAAGCCTCAGAAAATACGCTTTCGAAAGTCATCACCCTTTTATTTATTTTCAGGGTTTTCAATACGAACCGTGTGATGGACGAAAAGTGGATGTACACCGAGAACCGTGTGAGTGAAGAGTACATTAATGGCGGTTGCCGCTTACAAGAGCCGCCGAGGAGGATATGTTGAATAAGGGGAGGAATATATGTCTTGTCCATGCATTGATGCGAGAATCGAAGATGTTTAACAACCGAGCGCAGATCGAAGCACACTTGATTCAAGGGGTTTCAAAAGGGTTATACATGTTGGACCGATCACGGTGAAGAGCATATTATCTGAAGTCAACGATATGCATATTATACAGAAGTCAACGATATGTTGCCGAATGTCGATTGTGGTTCCGATTCGGATAGGCCGCACGATGACAATCTAGATCGATGCTTGCGATGCGAAGGGAAGCGTGATGAGAGGGAGTATGTTCAATTCGGGCGTGATGGAGGACTCAGAGAAACCTTTGTTCCCGGGCCGCAAGTCGGAATACACAAGGTTGTCATCCGTGCTTAAACCGCTGAAATTGAAGGCAAGCAGCGGTTGGTCCGACAAGAGTTTCACTGAGTCATTAGGTCTCTTAGCGGACATGCTTCGGAGAAATGAGTTGCCCAAAACCACCTACAAAGCCAAAAGGTTCTTTGTCCATTGGGAATGGAAGTAGAAAGAATACATGCATGTCCGAACATTGTATCCTCTACCGTAACGAGTATACAAACATGCATGTATGTCGGGTGCAACGATCCCGATACAAGCGTAAGAAGCAATCGATGACGACGAGGAATCGAGGTGAAGAAAGGACCTCTGCTAAGGTGGCGTGGTATCTTCTGTAATTCCCGTTTGAAGCGGTTTTTACGAACCCAAAGAATGCAAAACTCAGTATTGGCACTCAGAGAGGCGTAAGAATGACGAAAGTTAAGACACCTGCTGATTCCGCCGGTGGAGAAACATCGATAGGAGGTTTGCAGACTTGGTCGGAACCGAGGAATATAAGGTTTGGATTGAGTACAGATGGAATGAATCCTTTCGGTAACATGAGCAGCTGACATAGCACTTGGCCCGTGACGCTCTGTATCTACAACCTTCCTCCTTGGTTGTGTATGAAGCGGAAGTATATTTTGTTGTCGATACTTATCCAAGGGCGAAGCAACACGGGAATGATATTGATGTGTACCTAGCACCATTGATGGAAGATCTAAAAATCTTGTGGATTGAAGAATGCAGGTATGGGATGCGTACAAGCGAGAGAACTTCACTTTACGTTCCTTGTTGTTACGCACCATAAATGATTATCCCGCCCTTGCTAATCTGTCGGGCGAGTACAAAAGGGCCAAAGCACATACTCCACCGCTTAGATGATACCGAGAGTGTGTGGTGAATCACTCACGTAAAACCGTGTACATGCGTCATCGTAGGTTCCTTCGAGGGCTCACCCATACCGCAGATGAAGAAACAATTGACGGAGAGAAGGAGGATAGTTCGGCTCCAAGGCATTTAAGCGGAAAAGAGGTCTATGATATGGTTAAGGATTTAGATGTTGTGCTTGGAAAGGGATGTAAATCGAGGACAAGTAAGAAGAACATGTGGAAGAAGAGATCAATATTTTGGGACTTACCTTATTGGGAGCACCTAGAAGTTCGCCACTGCATCGACGTCATGCATGTAGAGAAGAATGTATGTGATGACTTGATTGGTCTCTTCTTGAACATTCGTGACAAAACAAAGGATGGTGTCAGCATGCGGCTTGACTTGGTTGATATGGACATCGGACTGAGTTAGCACCAACAAGGACCGATAAAGGACGAACGTACCTTCCCCGCTTGTTACACTCTGTCCAAGGCCGAGAGAACCGAATCGCGGTGCTTGCATGGCGTGAAAGTTCCGTCCGGTTACTCGCCAACATGAAGAAACTTGTTTCGATAAAAGATTTGAAGTTAATTGGCATGAAGTCTCATGATTGTCATGTGTTGATGACACAAATGCTCCTGTTGCAATTAGAAGTATTTTGCGATCAAGGTCAGAGACAATCATGAGGTCGTGTTATTTTTTAACACAATTGCTCGAGAAGGTCATCGATCTCGAAGGACTAGATGCTCGCGGGACGAGGTGGTGACGACACTATGTGATCTTGAGATGTATTTCCCTCCGTCGTTTTTCGATATCATGGTCCATCTCATTGTTCATATTGTGAGGGAGATAAAGATGTGCGGGCTGTGTTCCTCGTAGCATGTACCCGTTCGAGAGGTTCATGGGAATTCTCAAGTCATATGTACGGAATCGATCTCGCCGAGGGTAGCATCGTCGAAGGTTATGCAACCGAAGAGGTCATTGAGTTACGCTCGATTACATGGCTCAGTCGAACCGATAGGTGTGCCTCGATCTCGCCATGAGGGGAGGCTCGAGGAATCGAGACCATCGGAAGGAAAGCAATCACTCCAAATATGGATCGTATGCTCAAGCCCATTTCACGTCTTGCAACACATGTGAAGTGTCCCAGATATCGACTCAAAGACAAGGGCGTGCTTGCAATGTAATCCGCCGCGCGGATGTTTGGATCACGAGACAACACAATGCATTTGCGGTTCAACCAATGGTTGAAGGAGCGACTTGCTAGGAGCTCGTCAAGTGATATCTTGACATGGTTGGCAAAAGGGCCAACATTTACTGCTTGTAACATGGCGAGGATCGACATAAATGGGTACACATTCTATACGCAGCTCGGGATATAAAAAGCACTAACGTAGCAGCGGTGTCCGCATAGATGCATTCAAGACCGATGGGTGAGGAGCTCCTACTATGGGCAAATAGAGGAGATATGGGAGCTCGACTCGTGCTTTTCAAGATCCCCTATTTGGTGCCGTTGGGTCCATCTCCCACGGTGAAGGTCGACAAATACTGGCGTCACTACCGTGGACCTCGAGCGTGTTGGATACAAAGACGAACCATTACGTCTTGGCTAACCAAGTTGTTCAAGTCTTCTATGTTACCGACCGGCAAATAAGAAGCGCCACGTAGTTCTTCATGGAAAAAGGAGGATTGTCGGAGTTGAGAATGTAGTGGACGAGGAAGAATACAATCAATTTGACGAGTTGCCTCCTTTCGAAGCGGCATAAGGGTCGAGGAAGAAGAACATGACGAAACTAGCTACATACGCGTCGATCATCATGAAGGGCTAATTTTAAAGATTAATTGAACAATGTGTGTATATGTATATACATTACGATGAATGGTTAATTTTAGTTCATTTGAGTTAATTAATTGATTTGTCTTGTGAAATGGATGTGATTGTTTCTCAAATGAATGTGAATTGGATGTATATACATGTACTTGTTGTCTTTTTCGCTTGTTTCAGAGGGCATGGCTAGCATTTCTCGAGGCTAGCCAATAAGCGATCGATCTAGATATTAACCAATACAAAATAATATCACGACGGTTTGAACTACGCATCGTCTCACATATATATCATGAGCGGTTGTTTATCAAAACCGCTCATGCTATATATATCACGAGACGGTTTTAATAAACAACCGCTCATGATACATCATATATCACGAGCGGTTCTAAGTTAGAACCGCTCGTGATATCACATATCACGAGCGGTTGTTTATTAAAACCGCTCGGTGATATCACATATCACGAGCGGTTCTAAGTTAGAACCGCTCAGGATAGTGTATCATGAGCGGTTCTAATTTAGAACCGTCTGTGATGTCCATCTTTACATTCGGACTCTAGCTAGGGTTTGCCGCGCCCGCCACTCTCAAGCGATTAAGTTTCTCAACTCCTCTCGCTCTCCTCCTCCCCGAGCTTGTCGCCACTGTCCTCGACGCCGCCTCGAGCCGGTGCTACTCCTCCCGATCCGTCGCCGCCGCCTCCTCCTCCGGCCCGGCGCGCCCCCGAGCCCGCTGAGTCTCCTCCTCCAGACCCGCGCCTCCCCGAGCCCACCGTGCCTCCTGCCTCCTGCCCGAGCCGCCTCCTCCCCTCCCAGGCAGACGCCTCCCCTCGACGCCGCCCTCGCTGCTCAGTCTTGCTCCTGCTCGTCCTTCTCTCGACGCCTAAAGGTAACCAATGCCGAAGTTACCGATCGACCCCGTGCCCCTTTCCTAACTATTTCTATCAATAATCTGTCATGGTCCTTCATGATAATTGTACTTGTTTTAGGAATTTGTATTTGTTCTAGTCGATTATTCATATGGTATTTGTTTTAATACTACTACTGGAATACATTGCAATGTGGTGTGGTGGGCTTGAGATGAATGCTCTGTGATGATAATAGTCTTGTACTGAAATTGTTTTGATAATCGGGTTTGTACTTGAGCTCTAATTGGAATGCTTACTCTACATCTGATAGCAATATCAAAATGTTAAATCTTAGCTTTATGCTGATTTCATTTGTTCACATGATGTTCTATTTCTTGTGAAGATGTCTTCCGCTCATTACGAGTCGTAGCCTACCATGTGTCTCGATGATGCACCATCCTCTCGAACAATATCCAACCGCGTAGAAGAAGAGGAATATCGAAAAGGCCCACGGGCCGATTTACCATCACGGAGGTCGATCAGTCTGGGACCCTATCAATCCTCGCCGAGCAGCGTCCGCATTCCGGAGAATGGTCGGAATAGTTGCACGGGAACGGGTCAAGATCACCTACGATTCGTGGAAGGTGGTGCCCGGACCATTGAAAACTGCTGTGCTGACGGAAATTCTTGCATCGTTCGAGATCCCGGTAGAACTCCTGGACTCCGTGCGACGACACGCGTTACTACAGCGTGCAAAGCGTGGAAGAACTTCAAGAGCACGCTTGTCAAGAACTACGTGGAGAAGGATCTGCCGCCCTTCCACAAGTATCTACTCTTGGAAGAGTCCTGGCCCAAGTTTGTGGCGAAGAAGACGACAGATGAATTTAAGAGTGAAAGTGCGGCGCACACGGCCCTCCAGGCAAAAAACAAGCACCCCCACAGACTCGACACCGCTGGTATGCGGGTAAAGCCCCGATATGGAGGGATCAGAACAATGAGCAAGCGGTTTGAATCTCTCCTGCTATTTCGAGATCAGCGATGTGCGCTACCGAGCGGTGGTTATTTGCGAGGTTATCTATTCGCCCACGGGAAGTGTACTTTCCAAACCCCAAGACCGTGAAGTGTCCCAACGCTGGTAAGATATCGAACTACCTAGTTTGTAATTACTCCATAACTTCATAGGAAGTGAAATGACATGTCGGGCTATATTGCGATAACGCCGAGTGCACAATCTTCCCAAGGCTCATT